>OY744606.1:64055270-64190270 GCA_963556255.1 Allolobophora icterica
ATTGTACTGTCATGTGTTTCAATGTTACTTACTGGTTTGTCAGTGAGCTTGTCAATAAACACGAATATCATTATTATTACTGCAACTTAATAGTGCACTTCAATTCGCAAAAAAGATTGGAATCTCTTACTTAAAGCAGAAGTCGCAAAATGAGTTCAAGATCTTTAAAAGTGATATCGCAATAGTCACAAACAACTCCATCATTAGTAGTCTCTTTAATTATCATTGCCATGAACTCATTCTCATCACCGTAATAAAACTTCATGACTATCTTAGTAGCAACAGCGTACATGTACATGTAATATGGTCGCTATAATTATGCTGAACAACAAACAAGTCCAGGAAATTCAAGCAATCAGTTATTCACCAGCGTAGCAATTTCAGATTACCCCCATTTCAAATTACTCCTCCCCTGGTAACTTTAAATCGCGTTCAGATTACCGGGGTGTAATCTGAAATCGATTTCAAGTTACCCTCGGGGGTAAATTGAAATCGATTTCAGATTACCCCCTACGATTTCAGATTACCCCTCAAATTAATGGGGCCCGTTCTTCGACTATCTCGTAATAATAATAATAATAATAATAATAATAATAATAATAATAATAATAATAATAATAATAATAATAATAATAATAATAATAATAATTATATTTTATTCCAGTGGCACTAGTGGCACTAGAAACCCTTGGTCCCATCAATGCTCAGGGCAGGGAGTTCTTATCAGAACTAGGTCGGCGTTTGACCGTTGTTTCGGGGGATCCGCAGGAGACAGCACGCCTCTTTCAGCGTCTTTCAATTTGCACGCAACAATTTAATGCCGTTGCATTTCGAGGCACTTTTACACAACTGATAGGTGAAGATGACCGTTAACTCCAGAACAATCAAGCTCTTCGGATAGTTTCTAGGAGCCTGAGGGATTACTTGTACCTCGGGCGAAAAAAAAAAAAATAAAATAAAAAAAAAAAAAAAAATAATAATAATAATAATAATAATAATAATAATTGTTAACATTTATCATTAAACTCTCATTACCCTCTAGTACATGATGTACAACAAGCTTTCTCTGTAGATCACAATTAAATCAACTATATAGAGGTTGAATCATTGTATATCTTATGTTAGCATGTAATGAGTCAGGCGCTTTGAACTAGTGTATGAGTGGTTTTAATACAATTAACATTTCTGTTACTTTTATTATGTTTTACGTGTTTTATTCAATAAACATAGCATGAATTGTAAGCATAAGAATTTATCATTTTAGCTAAATCAGACAGAGGTAATGTGAACAGCATAGGGGTAACTTGAAATCGCGTTCATGCTACCCACGGGGGTAATGTGAATTCGATTTCAGATTACTGGGGGGTAACTTGAAATGGTGGGTAGCCTGAAGTCTTTACACCGGCGCTCTTTCAAATAAAGAGCCAGGGTACTAATTGGGTTACTGACTGAACTCTTAAATCAGCGTCTAGTCCAAAACAGAAGTCAAGGAAATGAAAGGAAACCAGGATGTCTTGACTGATGATGATAACAGAACAAATGAAAATAAAATGTATGGAAGACCAATTAGTTTCCATAGTAACCGCTCCCATGAAGCTCATCAAGAAAAGAAAAATGTTGAAGGAACGATCGATGTATGAGATGAATGCCTGGACCCAAAGGCAATGTACTTATAAGGCAATATATTATTGTGCAGCATTGTGAATTCTCCTTCTCACCATCGCCATCACCATCATCACCATCACCATCATCACCATCACCATCACCGTCATCATCATCATCATCATCATCATCATCATCATCATCATCATCATCATCATCGTCATCGTCGTCGTCGTCGTCATCGTCGTCGTCGTCATCATCATCATCATCATCATCATCACAATCATAATCATCATCATCATCATCATCGTCATCATCATCGTCATCATCATCATTATTATCATCATCATCATCATCATAGCTACCATTACGCATCATCATGATCATTGTCATCATCATCATCATTATCATCATCATCATGACAACCATTACGCATCATCATAATGATCATAGTAATCACCATTATCAACAGCATCATCAGCATCATGACCACCATTACGCCACAGCATCACCATCATCATCATCATAATCCGCAGCAGCAGTAGCAAATGATAAAAGTCCTCATCCTTAGCATCCATCATCTCTCCACATATATCTACTCTGGTGTTAGCTTAATCTCTGCAGCCAGTGTCTTTCTTCGGCTGATCTTCATTCGTCAACCTTCTTTTTATAGATTTATCGTCAGAGAAAAGACGTCCAACGTCCGAATATATCACGACAACAAGAACAGGAAATGAGATCGACGCTGTCAAGAAGAAAAATTGGGTAAACCCATATATACTGTTCTGTATCTGTTTTAATCAGTTTTCGTCGGTCTGTGCTTAATTATAATGAAGCAAAGAACGACTTATAAACATCTATAACTATAGAAGGATATTAATTTTTCGTGGAAACACACACACACACCTACGCACACACACACACACACACACCTACACACACCTACACACCTACACACCTACACACACACACACACACGCACACCTACACACACACGCACACCTACACACACACACACACACCTACACACACCTACACACACCTACACAAACACACACACACACACACACACCTACACACCATAATATGCATACATGTATGCATAATATGTGTTAGGATGTATTTGTACATATTAATGTATACCTATTATATATTTACATATTTATGATATGTTTTTAAGGTAATCGCTAAAGTCAATGGTATAGCCGGCATATGTGTGTGTAAGTGTGTGTGTGTATGTGTGTGTGTGTGTGTGTGTGTGTGTAGGTGTGTGTGTGTGTGTGTGTGTGTGTGTGTGTGTGTGTGTGTGTGTGTGTGTGTGTGTGTGTGTGTGTGTGTGTGTGTGTGTGTGTGTGTGTGTGTGTGTGTGTGTGTGTGTGTGTGTGTGTGTGTGTGTGTGTGTGTGTGTGTATAATTGTATATGCCTGTAATATGCATGCATAGCGGATGAGCGACTGAATGCGTCGTTTGCTTTCCTATGTATATGTCCCTTCGTCGCCGCCGTCGTTTTCGTCGGTCGTTGCCCCCCCTCCCATCTGATGTAGGGTCTGGCTAACCATAATAGCAATCATTAAGTACGGTGCAGCTGAATCGAGGGAATTTATTTTCATTCATTTGGAGTCGACCTTTTTATCTGTCTCTGGCGGCGGATGATGATGTCTCCTTATCATCCAGCCTTTCAGCCGCTGCAGCTCATCCATCCATCCATCCATCCATCCATCCATCCATCCATCCATCCATCCATCCATCCATCCATCCATCCATCCATCCATTTGTTCATCCATCCATCCGTCCATCCATCCATCCATCCATCCATCCATCCGTCCGTCCGTCCATCCATCCATCCATCCATCCATCCGTCCGTCCGTCCGTCCGTCCGTCCGTCCGTCCGTCCGTCCGTCCGTCCGTCCGTCCATCCATCAATCCATCCATCCATCCATCCATCCATCCATCCATCTGTCCTACCATCCGCCCATCCATCTATCTATCCATCCATCCATCCACCCGTCCGTCCGTCCGTCCGTCCGTCCATCCATCCATTTATCCATCCATCCATCCGTCAGTCCGTCCATCCATCCATCCACCCATCCATCCATTTATCCATCCATCCATCCGTCCGTCCGTCCGTCTATCCATCCATCCGTCCATCCATCCATCCATCCACCCATCCATCCATTCATCCATCCATCCGCCCGCCCGTCCATCCATCCATCCATCCATCCATCCATCCATCCATCCACCCATCCATCCATTTTTCCATCCATCCGTACATCATCCATCCATCCATCCATCCATCCGTCCGTCCGTCCGTCCGTCCATCCATCATCCGTCCGTCCGTCCGTCCCTCCATCCATCCATCCATCCATCCATCCATCCATCCATCCATCCATCCATCCATCCATCCATCCATCCATCCATCCATCCATCCATCCATCCATCAGTCTCTGGTACCAAATTTACCTACACCTGGTCTTCTATCGGTTCATGAGGTTTAACGACGATGCCTTCGTGCCCCAGACGAGATATGATTTACTCTTCTCTTCATATACTTTTAGTGAGTATGTATGTCTCGTGTGGTTAAACAACATCCTAGACCACACGAGGAACATCCTATGATTTCCATAGCTGACGATGTACCATTGTACCCCTATAATTTTCATAATAAGGCCCTTCCTATTAAAGACAATAGGAACTTTCTGGCTCGGATGACGTATAAAAACAGTTACTGATAGCAATCATTTTGACTTGCATGACGTTTTAAAAACGTGTTAATTGGCATATAATGAGTACCAAAGTGAATTGTACCTCATTGCGTTCTGTCAGTGAGAATTTATGAATAAACGAAGATATAATAATAACCTCTGATGATGCTACCAGTTATTTCATAACAATGGTTTTCATCATCATCATCATCATCATCATCATCATCATCATCATCATCATCATCATCATCATCATCATCATCATCATCATCATCATCATCATCATCATCATCATCATCATCATCATCATCATCATCATCATCATCATCATCATCATCATCATCATCATCATCATCATCATCATCATCATCATCATCATCATCATCATCATCATCATCATCATCATCATCATCATCATCATCATCATCACCCTGACAAGCACTACCATCCGCCTCCTTTTTTCCTCCTCCTTCTCATCCTTCTTTCCTACTCCTCCGCCTCCTCCTCCTTGTTCCTCCTTCTGCTTCTCTTCCTCCTACTCTTCATCATCATCATCATCATCAGTTCCTCACATCAGCCATTTGATGGCGATGGTGAGTTGATTGATCTCCATTTCTGTTAGGTTGTTTGTAAAGTCATGTGCTTTTCTTACGTTAAATCAAAGTCTCAGTTTATCTCATCGTTTGTATAATGAATCGTGGCATTTGATCCTTCGTGTCATCCTCTGTCGAGTGCTACCTGCAGTGTCTTGTGTGGGATTCGGTAAACGATGATTTTTGCACCACATGGCTAAACTATCAGAATCTTGGCTAAACGACTTTTAACAGCAGAGGGCCTGCATATCCAAGAGCTGTCTTGTTTCTTCATTTCTAATTTCATGTAAAGTCTTATGGTTTCTGCAATTTCCTGTGACCAATGGATTTCTTAGGATTCTTTTTTCATGTTGTTTTCTCTTTGCTTTCTTCCTTGATTTCTCTCAGCGTAATTCTGTCTAACGGGGCTACAGTTTCTTTATAGGCTTTCTGAGATGTTAATTAAACTTCTCAAAGCGTCACTGTGACTTTCCATACATGTAGGCCTACGCATTGGTTCGCTCGTACGAGCCCAAGTGTGTAATGACTTCCACTGCATAGCTTGTTTTAAGCTCTCGTTTCTAGTAGCCAGCAGAGGTAAGAGATTTCGTGGTCGTGGGTAGCGGAACACAGGTCGGAACTACACGACGGGACACAGCTAAATCGTCTCAGAAACTTTCATGATTTCGACTTCGTCTTCGTCTCTTTTATAGCTCCTGTGGAACTTTGGACTTTTCTGACGACTGGTTAAGATCATCCTTCTGGTTTCCAAGTTGTGAATCATTTAACTTCTCAGGCTTGAGTGGACTTATCCAGTTTCCAGACTTTCCATCTATTTATTAACTCTCTTTCACAGCAGGCCTCCGACGCTTTTAGGCAACCAATACTTAAATCTGTATATGGCAATAAGTTGAAAGGAGCAAAACACCTATAGGCCATAGTATATATGCGCCCTGATTTATTTGAAGTGAAACATGAGCTTCTGGTTCCGTGGTCACACCATAACTAGTAGTGAAAGATCTCACCCGATCAATTCATTGAAAAATCGGCAGGGTCGAGGTTATAATATACGGTCGCTATATAACAGCGTGTACATCTATATGTTAGTAGTTCAATTAAGCCTTAGGACTGCATGTCGGGTTTATGTTTTGGCATCGGCAAAGTTTATACATTGTATACATGGTATACGACGATTATCTTTCACAGATGCTCGAATCCTTAGGCAAGGCATTCTCGCGGAAGAAGACGCGAACCAATTCCATCTCAGAGGCGGAACTCGAAGCTGCTGAGACAAGAGCATCCTTCGTTGGCGACAATGATGTGCTGTCGCCAACTCAGTTGTCTCCTGGACCCGGAAGTTTCAAACGGTCCTTCACCCTTCCCACGAAACTCAATCCAGATCACCTCGATCCGGATCAGAGGACTTCCAGCGCAGAAGACTCCGACTGTCTGCTCTCTCCGTAAGCCAATCACATTCGTCCATTTTTACTTTGTCGAGGCAAACAAAAGGATCTATTAGATAAAATTATGACTCTATCTTAAACAGTGCTCTGTGTTGCTATACTTTGAAATGCCTTGTTTAACTGGCCTTCTCAATCCCTGTAGCAATTAATGTTCACATGGGCTTCATGGGCTCTGCCATATGGTAGAACCACATACATGGTCCCGTCGTCGATCATACCAAGGTTACGTCATTCATGCCAACTGACCAGAATTGTAAGTAGCCTAAGTAAACAAAGGTGCCCATTAAACGATGTGCATCAGTATGACTTACTTATTCCGTTAAAGTACGTCATGTCCATTTATCGGTGAGGAGCTTAGTAAACTACGCTGGGCAGTCAATTATAAATTATCATATTTCAGTTTCATAAGAATAGATCGCGCCTAGAAATTGGCCCCATAAAATCAGCGGCCCTATTCGGCTGAACATTTAGGGCCGACCCTGATTTGAGTTTGCAGCTCAATCTCAGTCTGTCGACTGAACAGTGCAACATATCGGTTTAAATAGTGCCGTGTTATAATCAAAAGCCAGAGAGAATCCATCAAAAGTCAATTGTCTCAGAGCAATTTCTTGTATTTTTACTCAAGCAAATCCTACGCTCCACTAAACGAGCAAGAGGATTCGAGGAAGCCGGTCGTGATGGTAGCCGTTGCTCGATATCATTACAGTAATATTCAAGGACGTTACGATGGTCAAGGGTGTTATGAATAGAGGGGCAGGAGGTCATTCCCCACTATTTCATGTGGCAAAAGAACAATCAAACAAGAACAATGTTAGTGTTGCATAGGTATGCATAAGCATATGTGCAAGCTTAGATCGATATCTATGGTTCGCCAAATTTTATTTGCCTTTTTCATTTTCAATGTGTTTCCAGTTTTGTCGTTGAAAAAGACGAGCTTGTGGTGGAGCTTCAGAGGCAGCTGAACGAAAGGGATGTGAAGATGAAAGAGATCCGACAGGAAGCCATGTGTTCCGTCAGCCAGTTACAGGAGCTAACAGCCATCGTCATGGAAATGAAGGTGCCGAGTCAGATTTTTTACCATCATCATCGTCGTTGCCATAATCGTAATCATCATAATCGTATCATCTTCATTATCATCATCAATATGATCGACACGACGATCACTGTCATTGTCGTCACTTTTATTCCGGAGGATTAAGAACTCGGTTCGCTAAACAACTAGGTTAGCGCCTTCGTGAGGTTCTTGTAAAGCGCTATACAAATGGCCATACACATAAATAGGCCTATAGTCTTAGCATATAGCACAATATGCCGGAAATGAATCTAAAGTGTACTGCAGAGCTTATAGTCGGATAGTCCTCCTTTGCGCAACCTGTAGTTCAGTTTATGCATCGTATTTGCTAAACATGATTCTGACAGTTGTCCGAGATTCAAAGAGCCACCTACAGCGTACACTAGAATCTCATTACAGCGCTCTCTTTACGAACCGGATCAAGCAACACTTTTATAACGCGGTCAGGCACTAATACGAGCTTATTTACATAGGTTTATAGGCCTATCTGATTTCGTGTGATATCGAAGCGTATTGTAGTGAGTTTCCGGTGCATCTCACGTCCAGTAGGCGAGCGTTGGAGCCAGCGAAGGCCGCGCATTCTGTGTAGATCTAATCTGCGAAGTGCAAGCCACGATTGCAAGTAGTCAGGCAGTAAGTTGAGATGCAGTCGGCTGGAAACTAAAAGGCTCAACGAGGTGCACGCATGAGTTCACCAAATAAAGTGTTAAGACTTTTATTGGAGTCTATTTTATGACGTCCTTTGATACTGTTATTGTACTTTTACATATAGTTAGAATAAGAAGGATGTAGGAAATCTTTAGGGAGACATGCACCCAGTATACCCTATACCTGCAGAATCCATTATCTGTCCTATAAGGGATCATGTCCCACATATATATAGAGCATCCCGTAAAAGGCCTACGTGAATAGATAACCCATTCGGGGCCCTATGCATACTAATTCGTATACGAATAAATATCAATGTAAGCAAAACAGAAATGTAAAGAACTGTTGCCTATGCGCTTCTTTTTAGGAAGAATTGGATTCGCTTAAAGCAGAAAACGATCGGTTGCAGAGGCTGGTGAAACAAGATGGCGACGCAGACCCACTCCCAATGCCGTCAGCAATCGATGCTGGATGGGGACGGCCAGTCAACGCCTCCGCCATGACTAGCGGCAGCAACCGAGACAGTCGTCGAGCGGATCAGGGAAGTGCATCAGCAGCAGCAGCCAGAGCATCTGCGTCTTCATCATCCGCTGCTGCATCTGCTGCTGAATCCAGTCGATGCGGCGCCAAATTCCACGTCATCAAACAACACGTCTAGAACATTCGATCGAGTAACTCTTCAAAAACTTATTGCACGAGATGAGAAAGACAAAAGAGAGACAATTAGGAGACGAGAAAGACAAAAGAGAGACAATTAGGAGATGAGAAAGACAAAAGAAAGAGACAATTAGAAGCGCATTTCCTGATGTGAAGAAAACATCATTCACTGTTTTCACTTCCTGTCAGTGGCCCTATTTCTCTCACATAGTTGTGTGACACTGTATACGATCTCCCGGAACGATCTCCCCTCTGAGTTCCGTAGATTCTCGTTTCCTCCACCAGCACCATTGCAGCCCGTCCTCCATTCTCCTCTTCACGCTCCTCTATCCTGCGCTTGGCCTTCGAGTGGCGCTTTAGAAATTGGGAGATTACGATTACGATTATACGCCGATTGGCTTGAACGTTAGCCTTGTGAGGTGTAGGCCTGAGTTCGATCCTCACCTGAGACGATCAATGTGTATACATCTAGAACAGGTCAATCACTCACAATTATTAATCAGCGACATCTTACGGACTGATCTTCTTGATATTGACATGATTACGGCTTGGTTTTGGAGTGCCATCGTTAAATGCCTTGTGCATTAGACACCGGCGCAATAAAAGTTACTAATTACAATTACAATGACAGCGACCGATGTTCTATCATTAATTTTTGGCGCTTAATAATAATACTCGCGAGCATTGTATATAACTGCCCTGGTTCCTTCTCGAACACAATATTGTAGTGTACTAGGCTATATTAAACAGAACGATACACGAGGAGGTCTGAAACGTAGGCCTAAATTGTATTGAATGTCTGTGATGAGGCCACTCCAACAGCCATGTTCGTTGAACGGACTTGAACCCACGTATAGGCCTACCCATATTATTTAGCCGCTGATAACACCAGTTAGGGGCGTCTATCCCCACAAGACATTGGAGCAACGTCCCTATTCTCCCTCTTCTTCCCCCTCCCCGTTCCTCCCCTCTAAAAGTTAAATGGTGGCACACACACTGACAGATCTCCCCCCCCTATTTCTTGGATGGAGCATTTGCTCCAAGGTTTCTATGGTGTAGACGCCTCTGACACCAGTCGCACAAAGCAGACCCGCTATGGAGCCATCCATAAATAATAATAATAATAATAATAATAATAATAATAATAATAATAATAATAATAATAATAATAATAATAATAATAATAATAATAACAATAACAATAACAATAACAATAACAATAACAATAACAATAATAATAATAATAATAATAATAATAATAATAATAATAATAATAATAATAATAATAATAATAATAATAGTATCTTTTCTTTAATTAAGCGCCTGCTAACCGTACTGCGCTGTACAGTGAACATACATAGTAGAAACAGCAGCCACACAGGGCGCCTTACATACATGTATACAGTAGAAGCACATGATAACAGTTTTACAGGAGTCGAATACAACTGTTTTAACGGCAGCCACGCAGGGCGCCAATCGCGGCCTAACACTCACTGAACTACCGCCGCCATCTAGCGAGTAGAAGGATGAGCAAACGTTATGGAGGGCTACGGGATTCGATCTTGGTACCTTCTGCTCTTCACGCCAGTGTGCGTGTTATCCATTACTCTACGAGCCCCCCAGGACGTCCGCAATGAGGGGGAAGGAGGTGCCATCGAAATGCGGACAAATGCGGCCAAGGGGAGGGAAGGGGTCATGACCAGTGCGGACGTCGCAGGGCATATTTTAACTGTGTAACTAGTGGGACAAATGTCCCAGTAGTCTTAGGATTTGTCCCAGTAGTTAGGCTGATTTGTCCCAGGCAATGTATGTATAAAGTATAACTAGTGGGACAAAATGTTGCAAGAGCTTAAAGATTTGTCCCAGTAGTAAAATTAGAATATTATTAGTAAAAGGCATTGTCATATAATTCCCAAAAATGGTCATCAATTTTTGGGGGGAAGAATTTGTAAAGAATGGTAAATTTTCTAGACGAATTTCTAAAAAAGGTCATTGTTGAATCACCTTATTATTGGTTGGGAGACCGGAGAAAAGTTGCAAAAAGAAAAAAAGAAGGTGATGACTAAAAAAGGTCATCAATTTTTTGGGAGATGAATTCGTAGAAAAGTCATAAAGTTTGCAAGTTTGTGGATATTAATTCCTAAAAAAGGTCTTCGACCAGACTATGGCCGATTTTCTCCCACCCACCTCTCAGACAAGAGCGCCGCCACTCAAAATGTTTCAGAGACGAGTTTAAAAAAAGATCATGAACTAGACCCATGGCTGATTTTGTCCCAGTAGGCCTAGTCTAAATTCCTTAAAATATGCACTGGGACGTCGCATCTAAACTTTTAAATTTGATAGTTTTTTAAACACCACCTGGTTTCAACCTTACCAGAAAGACAAAAAGGTCAGTGAGCTGATTGCCTAAACCTCATGCATGGTATAAACTTTACTGGAACTTTAAAGAGGCTTTTATTACTACATATCTTGATATTGAACCCGAACTGTCACTTAAACGTGCACAGCAGCTGTGGAATAATTGTAAAAATAATGATGACAATAAAAAAATCGGCTTTGGCGTGCGGACGTTCGCAAAGGGAGAGGGAGGGGTAAGACCAAATGCGGACAAATGCAGACAAGGGAGAGGGAGGGGTTCAAAGTAAGCCCCCAGGTCATATTTTGCGGACGTCTTTTATGGACGGCCCCTATGGCCCCAGTGAACGTGGCTGTTTGGGAATAGCCCTCGGCTATGACAATGATCAGTCAACAATTAAAATCACGCCAGGGCAGAAGTTTGTTTCGAGATTTTGCTCCACATGCGCCCTCTAGTCAACTCAGCTGTATCGAGTACATTGACCGTACACTGTCAGTAGAAAGAGAGGGGGTGAGGGAGAAGATTGGCCACCCGTATTCAAGAAAAATGAACTCGCTTAAGTTTCACACCTATGGTAATCATAATACCCAAACTTCTAAAGCGCCAAACGAAGGGCACCAGCTTATTCACGAGCGCTGCGTCAAGGCTTTCCAAAGAGTAGCCAAAATGAGGTCCGAGTCCAGTTTCCAGGAGTCCAGATTAAGAGAGGAGACAGAGCAGCTGCTAAGGCGGGTGTAGTTTAGGTCGAGAAGAATATTGGAAGGCGGAGGATCAGATGAGTCAGGGTAGGAATTCTTAAAAGGCAGCCAACAGGGCGCCAATCACGGCCTACTATTCATTTAACCACCGCTGCCACCTAGCGAGTGGAAGGCTGAATAAACCTTCCGGGGTCTACGGGAATCGATCTTGGTACCTAGTACCTACTGCTCTTCACGCCAGTGTGTTATCCATTACTCTACGGAGGAACCTGAGACAGCTTCTCAATCAGGACAGGGCCGACAGGCATAAATATAAGGAATTACTCATAATCGATCTCCATCGAACTTCAAAAGTGGGGGGGGGGTTTGACATATTTTGACTGAAAGTGGGGGGGTTGCATCATTTTTTCATGATAGCTCTTTTGTCCCGTGTGATAATATAGCCAAATCCAACAAAGCAAAAATATTCAAAATCCGAAAAGGTCCCAAAAAATTTTTCGCGCTATATAGCGCGATAATTGCTCTGACTCTCTTTGGGCACTGTCAGGGATTGTTTTAACGTGCAATGAAACACAAAATGTGCAGTGATGAAAGGCTGTTAACTGCTGTTTGTGCATGAAAAGAATTGTAATTCATAACTATTTTATGATTTTTATGCGTTCTGGCGCTTGCAATGTGCAGTGATAAATTTTCCTTAAAACATGCCCTGGGCACTGTCAGTCTAGACGTAGACTCAGCACCTATTAGGGCCTAAAACAGAAAACATTCAGCTAAGTCATCCATTAATTCATTAATCTGTAGGCTGATTAATTCGTTTATTTTACGACGCCGTCATATCAAAGACGATTGGCGTCTCTCCCACTGCAGAATCTCAGAAAACACCACAATGTGTATTTCAGAGGGAAATTTGGTGGGGGGGGGGTGATTCTCCATTTACTTTTGGGGGGGTTAGACGCCACTGGCAGGGCACCAGCTTATTCACAAGCGCTTTGTCAAGTAAAAGGGTTTCCAAAGAGTATACGTCAAAAGGGGTCCGAGTCCGATTCTATGGGGTCCAGATCAAGAGAATTAGAGGCACGCAGAGCAGCTGCTATAATTTGGCGATGTCGCTTGGGTCGAGAATTGGAAGGCGGAGGTGGAGGATTAGCGGAGGATCTGAATTCATCTCTCTCATAATAGGCCCTGAGATTCTTAAAAATAGAAAATAAAAAAATGCACAGGCCTAGGCCTACATGATACATCATTGAAATTTCTTCTCTTTGTCAGAGACTCAGAGTCAAATAATGCTAAATCACACTAGCACAACTGAGAGGGTTGGAAACGACCCCTCTGGGGGTGTGCATTGAAGACAACCGTGGGGTCCTAAGAAAGACTTGGGGTGGGGGATTGAATCCCACAATAATAATATGTCGATGGGTTGAACCCTCCGACAATTCTCACCATGCTTATAGTTATAGCCCTATATATGGGTCACGGTCAGCGCTGCAGGTCTAACCTAAGTTGCTACCAAAAACAAAGATTTGTGGACAAAACTATCTAATTTAAAAAGAACAAAAAAACTAAACTATTAAATAGACTAACACTAAATACTCCATGTGGAGTTTCCGTGACGTCACAGACCACCACCCGCTAACGATTTCCATGCGAAGCTGCATTTTTGAGTTCTTTAAATAAACTAATACTATGAACTTGGATTTTGGAATTTTAAAGAAATTGTGTGTTTAAATTTGCATTGTATTTGATTTCCAACAGTATGTTAGTCGATTTCAGGACATTCGATTCTTTGTAGAATAGCATCCAGCGCCCGGTGCTACCGGAAGTTAGCTATGTATACACGGTTAAAGGGAATAATTTGGAATTACTAAACAAACCTCTTAAATTTCATTGAAACTGACGTTGCTATGTAGTTTTCAGGTTTGAGCACATGCAGTATACTAGCTTTCCTTCATGCATTTGTAAATCTTTAAATAGTAAAAGTCACATTTAATTAATCACGGCGTGGAATGGGTGAGTTGATGTTTTGCACGACTGTAGACACCAAAGACTAAAAAAGCCAAATCAATCTGTTCTTATTTACCGGGTAGTTTTATTTATCAGCTGTAGTTCTGGTTATCCAAATGGATAAAAACTGCATTGGTTCGTGTAGTTTAATCGTATTGCCAATTCGCGGCTTTAGTCCCTAATGCGAGTCCGTAATGCTTTTCTTCTTTAGCCTTCAGACTTCGTCCAAATTATCTTAGAACTGTTGACTTCTTCAGCATACTGATGTGTACTTCTGTTATACTTAAGAATGGTATGCACTAATTGGAAGACTTGTTTAGTACCACTTGGTGCTTTTTGGTGCAATACCTGCAGGTGCCGCGAAATTAAGCACCACCAGTTTGCTCTCTTGAGTCTCCTTAGTTGGACTATTGTCCATGAACAAGTAGGTTGCCATTTGCCACATGTTCCCGCTGAGCATGCCATTCTATTTGGGTTGGTAAATGTAAGTTAGAAGGTTAAATAAGATGTCTAATCGTTGAATTGCTGTGCCTGTATTTACATCTGAGCACCATGCTTCTTAGGAGTTTCTATGTATACTGCATGCAGCCTATTTTTTAAGGAAAGTTTTGCTGTGTTCATATCTTTTAGTACTTAGCCATAGTGTCGGTGCCACAATTTTGGATGTATATCAGAGTACATGAGTACACAGGTTTGGTACTTGCAAATGAAGATAGTTCTGTCCCAGTATATCTAAAGCTGACCGTTGTAGACATTTTCCACTGTAATTCCTATGGAATGTTGTAGACAGTAACCATGGTAACTGGCCAAAATGTCGTTGGATGCTAAAGAAACTTCTGAGTTAGCATCAGGACAACTTCAGAAGAGGTCGAAAGGTCGACTTCATGAGATGAAACGACTTTCTGGTGAATTAACCACTGTGGATGATGTATCGAATCAAGGAGTTTCTGATCAACTGTGTGGAGGTCTTGATGAACAGAAAGTGGTCGATCCACTGGAAAATGAAGACACTCAGTCATCATACAGCATGAAGGACATCTTAGGTGGATTTCTTGCGACAAAGTTACAGGTGATAGAATCCGAGAATCAAAGAATTCCGAGAAGCACTATTCATAACAAGCGTAAAAAAAACAAAAGTCGTGAATTGAGTCGTAAAACGAGAAGTAAGCGATCATCTGACGTTTCAGATGTACTTGCGAACGATGAGTTTAAATATGATAAAAATGTAAACGATTGTTGGAGTGATTCCAAAAATCCAAAATGTTTGGATTTTTGGAACGACTCTGAACAGTCGTCTAGTCGTGCTATGTTTGACAGAACTTGCTTGAAAACTATGCATGGAGACCATCATCGAAGTCATCGAAGTCATGGAAAGGTTCACCAGAAAAGGGATATGAAAATATCTGGGGTTCATCGTGGCTTTAAAAGTTCAGCGTTAAAGAATCGCAATGGTTTGGAAAGGTGTAACGTCAATGTGGCATTTCCTTTTTCTGAGGTATCTTTGGAACATGTGCCTTCTTCAGATAAAGAAGAGTATGGTTATGGAGTTAGTGGAGGTGAATCTCGGCATGACTTTCCACTGGAAATCTCGCACGAATATCTGTCAAATTTTAAGGAAGATAATCGCGTAAAGTCTGAAAACCACGTTCATAAATCGAAAAGGAAACGCAGCGTTCCAAAAAAGTCCAAAGAATCGAGTGAAAGTAGGCACAAAAAGTCGAAGAAGACGCGAACTAGGAAGGATTCTGTTGAGGTAAGTACTTTCACCAATCCTAATATCCAGACAGCTTCTAGCAATGCAGAAGCCACTTTGCGATGCTGTCAAAATTCACTTTATGATGATATGGAAAGCGTTTCATCAGAAAGTGATGAAAAAGACTTTGGTTTCAGTAGTGAAAGACATAGTGGGTCTCGCCAGAAGTCCTGTGATTATTTTCAGCCAGGTACTGGAGTACGTAAATCGGACAATCAGCTGTTCAACAGTCGTAAACGAAATGCTGATTTTAAACTGAATGATGGTGATGATATAGGCGATGAGACATGGGCACAACGATACAACAGAACTAAAATTTTTAAACGACATAGATCTCACAGTGGGTCAATACCAGCTGAGGCTGATACTGATTCACTGCAGTATGATAAATACTCACAACTAAGCACTATTGATCCGATTTGGGGTCACTCTAGTAAACATAAGAGACTGATTGGGGACAAATCTGATACATTATATCACCACAGCCGAAGTAAGACGCACAGTAGAACCAAGAGTCCAATGTCTTCATCAAAGAAAAAATCCTCCAGAAAAGTTAAGCATGTTAGCAAGCATGAAAAGAAGCACAAACATCGGGATAAGAGTCTTGCGAAGTCGTCACACAAGCATAAATCCACCAAGCTTAAATCCACCAAGCATAAATCCACCAAGCATAAGCATAGAAAAAGCAAAAATGAAACTAAAATTCATGTTGAACCTAAGGGAGAGGTTGAAATTGTGAAATCACCTGTTTTTCCCTTCGATGATGATGCCGATGATGACAATTTTCGACCAATGACGATTCCAGTAGAAAACAACGACGACATTGCAGAACTGCTGTTGGGCAAAAGAACCACTTCAAAAGATGATGCCAGTGAGCAATGTGATAGGCAGCAGCTTGATTACAATGCTGTTGTTGCATGTGCTGAAAAAATCTCTGTCCCATCTCGTATTGTGAAGACATATAAAGAAGGTATTGCAGTTTCGCGTTTACTGCGGCGAGTTAAGACTCGAATGGGTCCTCTGAAACCAGTGGAAATAAGTCGTCTGCAGGCCACGCTTCCTCGCCATCCAGTGTTGACTGTAGATCAGGTTTCACAACAGAAATCGGCTAACAGTGACCAAATGCCGAATTCCATTGGGGTTCAAGATGTAGAAGATCCTGGTGTTCAGAAGCAAGAGCAGCCACAAACCTGTAGCATTCTTCCTATCATTTCAGATGTTACTAAAGAGCATACGAGTGATGACATTTTACATCCACTAGGAGTCCTGGGTGGACTTGCTGTAGTTCCAGCTGGACCTGATGATTACTTAGGTTTAACTGCTGACAGAAGTGATCCTAACCATCAAGATGAGCTGTTGAGTCAAACAGATGCTTCACAAGAAATTGTATCAGTTAACCGGTCACCCGAATACAGCCAATTGCCTCAGCAAGGTGTAGAGGCTGAAACTTCAGTTGATCCACTAATGACTGTTGAAGTGTCTGCAGCTGCTGTAGAGCCTTGTCTGAGGTTGTCTTCCGAGAGTGGAGTTACTGGTTCTGGTTCTGCTGAAACAACTAAATCAGACACTTATGATAATGATCCAATGCAAGAAAAGTCAACACCTCAAGTGTCTCCTGAGGCTCTTGTGTGTCCAAGTGTGCAAGACATCAATGTTGAATTTAGTGACAATTTAGCTTCACATAGGGTAATCGAGCTTTTGGAAAATTCTTGCATTCAGCACTCTTCTGAACCGGATAGCCGTGTGGTGGCTGATGAAGTGCAAGACAATCCTAGTAGTAATTGTTACATTCTGCCAGAGTTGGCTTGTGGCTCTTGTTGTTCTGATGGAGGTAGTCAAAATGTTGGAAATGAAGAAGTCACAGCTATCATTTCGCCTAATGAAGAAAGGTCACTGGAAGATGTAGCAGTTGCCATTGCTGACCCTTCTGTTTCACATGAGACAACCTTTGCTGAGGCAACCGGTCCAGCTGACACCTGTCAGCAAGATGAAGTCAGCAAAAATGGACAAAATCAGAAACAAGGCTACACAGTAGTAGTATCAGATGTTGTAGGAGTTGGAACGGAAATGACTGGAATAGAAGAAAGTCAGAAAGAAGTACCTGAAAAAGAAATGACTGTGAACGAAGTGAATGAAAATGAAGTAGGTGTGAATGAAGTAAGTGAAATTGAAGTGAATGAAAAAGAATTGACTGGCAAGGAAGAAGTGTGTGAAAATGAAACCAGAGGAAATGGAGTAGGTGATGAAGTTGAATGCCACTGCACTGAAAAGGAAACGAATCCTGAAAGTAAGGAAGTTGTAAATAAAGTTAGCAATTCACAAGACATGTTTCGTATCGAATCAGAGTTGGAGCATACGAAAGATATCACATTTTGCAGCAGTCAGTCTTTGTCTGCGGAACAGGATGGCGGTACGCAAACTTTGAAAACAAACTCCTTGATTAAGTTTGTCAGAGCCGGTTGTTCTGACATTCCATGTGATGCAAAGCCATTTTCTGAATCTGCTGTAAGTCAAGTGTCTAACGAAGATTGCAAGACAGTACAGAAAGCTGCAAAGAAACCGATTAGGAGCATGGGCATAAAAATATCTGGCTGGAGTGCAGCTTTTATCTCATCTGGCACACTTTACGAAAATGATCCTAAGAAACGAAACAGAGAAGAAGGTAAATAAGTCTGTTCATGTTGGAATTATATCTTTTTTTAAAAGAAAGATGGATCACTCTTCTAAGAATATGATTGGAAACTGTTAAGATGTTATAAAAGTGCTATAAATGACCAAGTACATACAATCATGCATTGTAATTGTAATTAGTAGCGTTTGTTTTGCCGGTGTCTAATGCACAAGGCATCAACCGATGGCACACCAAACCAAGCTGTAACCAGGCCAGTATCCAGAAGATCAGTCCATAAGATGAAAACCAGCCTGTGATGGATAAGTGGTAACATCAGTTGATAAGTAAGTATGTTTTTTACAAGCTCATCTGTTAAGTTTTGTATTCTTGACATAACTTGAATTTGATGTTTTGGACAGAGGCACAGCAGTCTTAGTAACTGTTTCATTTTCTATACTTCATCATCATTTCGGTAATGCTGAGCTTGACACTTTCAGAATATGATGTTTCCTGCATTAATTGTAAAGCATATTTACAAATGTGTATGATTGCTTAACAATCAGTCATTGGGTTTTAATTCCTGTTTGTAGGGGAGCTTACTGATTCTTCAGCAAACTCGTCTGAGACAGAAAACTTTGAACCCGCTCCAGTAGAATGTGTTCTTGACTTGGAAAGCTCTGGGGGCCTGAGTGAATCTGTTGATGAAGAAATTGAAGAGACGGTTGTCAGACATAAGTCAAAGCAACGAAAGAAGCACAAACGAAAACATAAGAAGCACAAGAAACAAAAGAGACGCCAGTCAATAGAGTAATAGATCAATCATTCATATTCTAGATGATGAATATCCAATGTGTTACCCAATAATTGCTTATATAGTAGGCATGTATTTTGTTAGTAAAGATAGATCATCATTTATTTGCTAGACGATGTAGCTATGTACATTTGCAGTGGGGCAGGGAAGTAGGAGAAGGATGCAATGGAGTTACAAAGGCAGGCATCAGAGAAAGTTACAGTGGTTTACTGGGTGGATTTGAGGGATTAGTTCCAACTATGGGCTTTCATTTTTCTAGCACAGTTAATCTGTTGCCTGAGTATAACCAAGTGCCTAAGCAAGATGTAATGTGTTGTCATCTGTTAACTGAGCTTCGTTTGAGTTTTCAGGTGTACTTTCATTAAATCTGTGTAGTAGATGGTGTGCTTTTGATCTGCCCTGGATCCACTTCTAATTAAGTAATAGGCTGACTTGCCTTGAATGATGTAGACTGTGTTAGATTTGCACATTTGACCAGAGTGTTAGTTATATAAAAGTACAATTTTGTGTTACAGTGATATGCATTTACAAAGACTGACTTATTGGGAATTTCTGTGTTAGGTCATCGTCAGATGAAGAGCCATCAAGATCTAGGTCGCAGTCAAGGTCACGCTGCTTTTCAGTTGCAAGGACATTTGATGGGGAAAAAGGTGTTTGGAGAGAGAAGAAACCAAAGCATAAAAGGAAAAAGTAATTTTTTTAAATATGTTGCAAATATTAAATTACAACTATAAAGCCAGTGTGTGCTCGTGCTTAGAAACAGATTTTGTTAGTTCTTTGATGTGATCCCAGGCAAACCAGAGGTGACTCAGGTTAGAGGAAAGCTTAATATAGTGGAAGTTTTTCTTTTCAGAGTTCATGGAAAGAATCGGCCGAGATTGAACATTGACAAGGAGAAATTACGAGAAATTGCAATGTAAGCTTAACCACATCTGCAGTTATATGTTTTCCAAAATACAGCCAAGGAGGGAAAAATGACTTACATTGATTAACTGTTACTGCTAAAATGTATTTCCATTTTGAGTTATAAAGCTTACCGAATTATTTTCTACAGCTACTTTTATACATTCTGACTGGCAGTGTTCCACAGTTTAAGCAGTTTTAAGGTTTCCGAAGAATTGCAATATATTGACAACCAGTGGTTGAAATTTTTTAAAGTAGCTATTGGTGTCTGGTTTTTCTCAAGGACTGGATATAATGTGTTGCAATGGATGAGGTTGATACCAGCAGTGGCACACAGTATATGTAATACAGCGTCCACAGAGATTTTCTTCAGTATAAACGTTTTATAATTAAAGGAATCGCAACTGCTGAGAGGGGTTTGAAATAATTTCAGTTTCGCATAAACAGCTAAGCTGCTTCTAACACTGTGGTGCTTTTGTGCTTACTATCGTTGTGTGATTTTTGTTAATTGTAGCAAGAATTCACTTCACAACCAAGCAAGTTTTAAAAGACCAATGATGAAGTTGAATGAATTGCCTGGAACTAGACCAGGAGGAAAGTCAGTTGCAGAATTAACAGGTTGGCCACCATTTGATTGACTGCATTTGTCTTTTCATGTACGTCAAGTTTAATTGTCAGGAGATTCGCACCTGACATTTCAGTCTGTGGATTCATATAAATACATAATATTTTATATAGGTTTAAACTGATTTTAAAATAATGCAAGATTAATATGAGGTTCCTGTTCATTATGTCAAGTTTTCTGAACAATTTTTAAGAGAACCAACCTTACCGGTTGCTGCATATATAGAAATGTACCTTTGATTTCTTACTGAATATCCAGTTATCATAAATACTGTTTTCAGCCAGGCTTTGGTTTCATTTGATCAGCACCTCTGTGTAGTGTTTATGGAGTACTAAAAGTAGATTTGTGTACAGTAGTATACTGTATACTCCATATCCAAGGTTATGTATGTTACACATGTCTTGTCAAGGGACAGTGTAATAAAAAAAAATTTTTGTCGTGGCAGTTGATGTGCATTGACATGGTTGAAAATTTCCTTTAAATCGCTGTTATATGTTTTTTCCACATTATATTAAGCAGTAAAGCAATAGAACAGCCAACTCCAAATGATAATAGTTGATGACAACTCGGATTTTATTGAAGCTGTGGTGTTTAGATTTCTGTAAGACGATATCTGGGAGAATGGACTACTGCACAAGTAGCAGCGAGGATGAGAGCAATCCGAGGCAGCGAGTGATTGACAGCCTAGAAGATGAATCAGAGACATTCTTGAGTAATTTCATGAAGGGCAGGGACAAAGATGCTCGCATTATCCTAAACATCAGGGTCAGTTTAAAAAATTTTAACTGAAACAATACAGGGTTTGGTTTGCCTTTGTATTTCTCAGATGTCAGAGTCTTTGAGTCATGGAACAGTCTTTTGCTGCACATATGTGATGTTGTATTTAACTCTGTTCTGCAAATTAAACTGTTTTTCAAAGTGTCTTAAGACACACTTGTGTAGATCAGCTAGTCAGGCATGTAGTACCATTGAAAGGTATTTAACATACATACAACCTATGTACTGAAACTCTTGGAATTTGACTGAATTTTCTGACGAATTATGTATGATTCCACGTGGTATAGACTTAACAGTCACCCACAGTGGTTATCTCGAGGCACTGCAGGATATAAATGCTTTCTTTGTTGACTGAAAGTGTGAACCACCTACCTTGGCATCAGTACAGTTTGCCACTTCTGTAACCAGCAGTAGTCAATTATACTTTACTCTGATGTGACTGGCAGTGGTAAATTGTAAATTATAATTTACTATGACTTAATTATGAAAGGGTTAACCGAAAAGCAATCTTAAATCTGAAATATGCTATTATATTACATATAATCATGTTAAACCTAATTTAATATAATAACAGTGATATAAAAGTCTTAAGATTAAAGTGTATGAGAAATGGTTATCAAACTGAGTGTATTTCTTGTTCTTGTGATGTGTAATCAACTCTTTACTGGTATTTGGTGCTCAGTGTAATGGTTACTATAAATTTATTTCAGGATTCACGGCAACTGCCTGCACTGTCTGCTCAGGAGATGATTGCTAAGAAGGCAGTTATGCGTCTGATGTTCCCGGTTTCAAATGGTGCCCAACATCGACACAAGGAGGAGGGCTGGGTTCCTGTCACAAAGCCAGATCCAGAAAAACCATTGCCAAGACCTCGAGTCACTGATCTTCCCATGCAGACTATTACCATTCCGTCCGTTCCACCAACTTCAGCTGGGATGGCTGCTGTTGAACTGGCAACTGCCAGGGCACCAGTTCTCGAAAATCCATTACCTATGCTTCCTCCGGTAAGAGAAAATGTTAAGTAACTATCACAATATTGATAACATTCGTTACTCAGTTTAGAATTGTAAGGCATGAGAACTGTAACCAATGGTGTATGTAATAATGTGTTTGTAACATACTATTCATAGCTAACAGCAGGCTGAGTTACTAAGCATCTTTGAGCTGAAGTGCTGACTTAGTGCTGACTTAGGACAATTGAACAATGATTAGGACAATTGAACAATTAGGACAGTCTTCAGGTTGTTTGATAAAACAGCTTTCTATTCATGTAATGTAGAGTCTTGATACAGAGATAAACTTTCAGTGTATCGGCAAACACATTCATTTTTATGATGATCCCAAAATGTGTGACATAAAAAAGGTTTTTTCTATTTGTTTTTCAAATTTTATACACTTACTGAAGAGTTAACCTGTTAACTGACTTACTCATTATGCATCTGAGTGTTGATTGATGGTTTGTGGCGATTTGTGATTCTTTCCTTACAGAATGCTGATGTCAGTATGATTATACAAGAGCGATTGGCTGCCATTAGAAGACTTAATGCAAATCCTACAAGTGAACAAGCCATGGAAGATGTTGTAAGAGCTCAGATGCAGGTGTGTGTTGTGCAAGCATTTACTTTGGTCTTGTAAAAAAGGAATTTATACGATCGTCTGTCTTCAGTTCAGCGTTGACCATGAATTCAGACTCTGTGTTAATAACATGCTGGATGTAAACTGTCAGACTGTCATGTTATACCTAATTTAATATACCGGTAATAACAGTCACTGTAAAACCATCATGTTGGCTGTTGAAAGGCTGCCATGCATGATATGACATGTATCTTTTCTTAGTTTTACGATGTATGTATACCAGAGTGCGGTTATGCTGGTATAATAAAGAATATACTTCTTACTTACTTAACTAACAAATGCTAAATTTTAAAGGACATGAAATATTCCGTCCTATCCTGGTTCTCCTTTTAGCAGTTTATAACCCAAAGCAATTCCAGTTGAGCCTTTGACAGCTGACTACTTATAAAAAGCTGCTAGTAGGTGTCTTAGTCCCACTGCCTGGTTTAAATATGGCTTGGACTATGATTGACTTAACATTGCCCAGTGGATCTTACAGTCTTACACCAATCACTAGATAACTTCTACAGGAACATCTGCTGGATGGCTTTTATTGTGGATGCCATAAATGCTGATGTTACAGATGCAGCAGTGGGCTGAAGAAAAACGGATTCCAGGCCAGTTTTTCTCATCTGTACTTCGAATGGGACTGATGGGCAATAAATTGAAGAAACATGACTGGTTGCGTCGGGTAGGTCCATCTTTATCAGAATATGTTTGTGAAAATGTAATGAATGAATTGTTGAGGGTATTGACAAACTTGTCTACTCAGTTGTAATGGGTTAGATAAATAGAAAATCAGCACCAGGTTTTCAAGTTTCATGAGAGTGGCTCAGTATTAAGTGTTATGGTAAATGTAACAATTATGTGTACAGCTAAAAAATATGTTCAAACCCAGTGCGGAAAGTCCTTGGCAATTGCTGAAAATGATTCTCACACTTGAGTGAGGCACCATTTACACTGATCGTAGTTAGAATGCCACATAATATTCGTGTGTTTGGGCTTCCTATGTTTTACATATGGTCCCATATTGTAGGACATATGGGATAATATGTAGAACATATGAAGCTGCAACATGACTATCTATGGAAAAATTTATCATCTGATACTGCGACTCTCATCCACTCCTTAAAGGTAGATATCTCTTGTGCTTTCTCTTTATATCAGAACAACCAACTTGCATGTCTGCTCCAATATTTCAAACTGGATTATTTGCCCGTCATATATGACTTTGGCCTCGCAGACCTG
This sequence comes from Allolobophora icterica, assembly GCA_963556255.1. NCBI lineage: Eukaryota > Metazoa > Annelida > Clitellata > Crassiclitellata > Lumbricidae > Allolobophora > Allolobophora icterica. Next base: position 64,079,384 of record OY744606.1, read on the forward strand.
CCGAAATTCTGGATTTGACAGCTTCAGTCCATCCTCAACTGTGCTGCCCAAATTCTTTCTAACGTGACAGAATTTTGGCATGTTTCAAGGCTTTCAAGCTATATATGAGACATGCTACAATGGCTTCTGGTCGAGGACAGGATCACGTTAAAAATCCTCTTTATGGGAAGACTGCGTTCCTGTGTCCAGTCAACCTAGTTGACGGTTTTTGCGTTCAGTGGCCCATTGAGATCTTTTGATTCTGCATTTCCCTGTGCACGTTTTACTTTCTCATGGAAAAATATAACAAAGAAACGTTTTCAAGCCATCTTGAGACTCAACTTTCTAGATCTGTTAGATTGCTTTGTTAAGCGTTCTTAAAAGGCACTCAATAAATAGTCCAATACATGCATCAATACATACTGGTATATATACACATGCATACATACATACATGTATACAGCATATCTAAAAGGTGTGTAGAACATATGAACTTTTATGTTGCAAGTCAAGTTGTTTCTCATATGCAGTCTGAATAAAAAGTTGAAATGGTTTTGACAGACAAAGCAGAATGCTGAGCCTGGGCTAGTATCACCAGATGCCGCAGCAGCTGTATTACAGTGTGATCCTCCAGGAGGTAATGATGCCACCAATTCAAGCAGCACATTAAATCCACTGGCTGCTACGTGTCCTGACGGAACATATAACATTGGAAGGCTGATGATGCTGCGAATGGGCTGGAAAGAAAGTGAAGGTCTGGGTCGACAAAACTTGGGCAGACTATCACCATTGTGTCTTGACATGAAGAAAGATCGGAAAGGTAGGTCAGAGAGGCAGTGGGTTGCACTGCAGTCATTCATACTGTACAGTGTACATATGCTATTAGTATTCAGACAGCATAGGGGTTCCCCATAAATGACATCTGCAAAAAAATGACCTACGTGGACTTGTCCTTCCCTTCTGTCCACATTTGGCATTGCTTCCCACACCCCTTTTACAGTTGTCTGCACTCCAACAGAGTACTAAGACCTAGATTAGCATATCCTGTTTATCTTGTAGGGCCAGTTGTGCTACAGGGTGGGGTAATTTTAATATGATTGTGTCCAGTAAAGTGATTCTAATTAGATCCAGCACACTACAGACTGCTACTGAAGTTGGTGTTTAAGGGTGAACTGAAATAACTATGTACCAAATTTAGATGCAGACGTAGGTCACCTTTGGACACCTCTCCAGTTTGTCCACATTGAAGTGACTCCTCTAACCCCTTCTTGCAGACGTCTTTAATGGATGGCCCATTTGTTGCTGAGAAATATTTACATAATTACATTTGCATTATGCTAATATGACAGTCCTTTGATAGGCAGACAACCCTACTGGATGGCATCAGGAATTGATGATAAATAGAACAGATTATCTTGCTCGCAAATGCCGTTGTGAAGGTTGCATGTCATTATGTCACTAGCCCACAGCTTTTTACAGTATTTCAGCTGTAGGCAATTTTTAATCACTATCTTATCAATTTTGCATTATAAGTTTTATATTTGGTAAGTTCTACATTTGCAGGTTTGCAAGCTCGTGAAGAAAAAACGAGGCCTCTGGCACAAGTCCTCAGTGTTAAAGGTAGATATCTCTTGTGCTTTGTCTTTATATCAGAACAACCCACTTGCATGTCTGCTCCAATATTTCAAACTGGATTATTTGCCCGTCATATATGACGGGTTGAAAAAGAAACTGAGTGGATTGATAGGAATAGAAAAGAATTTGCTTTTTGGAATGCTTGATTATAAGTCACATTGCGAGTCAGACTCGATGGATGGACGGGCGGCAATTGGTGGGTCTGTCTCTGCCTCCCTCCCACCCTGGATCGAACAATAGTGTTTGCCCTGTATTGCACATGACCAATCAATGTTTAGGCTAATCAGTCTTCGCCTCGTCTTTGCTCCTCCTCCCCCTCAACCTCCTGTCAGATTGTGTGACATAATGAGGGAGTGTTGGAGGGAGGGAAGGAGGAAGAGACAATGCCAGCCTGACATACCATTGGCCGACCTCACACCAACGGTTAGCAGCACGAGTTCAAAAGCGTTTATTGTACGACAGATCTGTGGACACTCAGATCTGGGAAACTATATATAGAGAAACTGAGAATTTTAAATACTTATACTGAAAACACGGGCAAAAAAGAAAAGTTTTGTCTGGTGTTGAAGAAAAACGGAGAATCACAAACATGTCTCCTACAATATTTCAAATGCCAAAGATTTTAAATACTTGTACTAAAACATAAACAAAAAGAAAGGTGGTTCCTGTTCAAGAACACTGAGGATTGCATACAGCTGTCTTACTTGAAGTGTAATTCTGATTTAGGCAAACACCCGGTGTCGGCTTTGATGGAAATTTGTGTGAAACGTCGACTTGGACAACCAGAATTCGTTTTGGTAGATGAAACTGGACCTTCGCATTTGAAACGCTTCCTATACAAGGTAAACTACAGCATCATACAACTCGGAAGATGCATGAATGTAGCTGACTGGGGCTGAGACAGAAAAGTACATTAGAGTAAAGAATGCAGACAAGAGTAATCTGTTATCTATGTTCTATGCATCTATTTTCACTGCTATTGGTATTTGTGACATTGCTATATTGCATACATGGTTGTCACTTTTCTGAATTAAGAATAAATTAGGAAAGTAAGACCTGCAAGAACTTTACACATAAATTATTTGTTATTACACCCTCTGTGAATTTCAGTTTACAAGTCAGACTCTGTTGTAACAGTCTTTTGTATGCTGTTACTTTCAGGTAATTTTAAATGAAGTTGAGTATCAGCCAAATGTTGGAAGTAACAACAAAAAGGCGGCTAAGCTACAAGCAGCAGTTTGTTGTTTAGATGCATTGGGACTTTTGGAAGAAAGTAAATAATTTATGCTGTTGCAGAAGTTGTTGACTGTACTGGTGTGTGATTCATGAGTTTGAACTTTAGTTTTTGATTTGTCACTGTGTCTCCAGTTGGATTTGTGTGTACAAAACAAAATTAATGAATTGGAAATGCGTGTCTTATTGTTACAAAGAAAAGAATTGAAAAACAGTCTGTTAAGACTGGTAGTGATCCTTTGTTCACATTGTGGTAGTGTATATAAATTATGATGTTGGCATGAAATGGGGCAAGATTGAACATGTTTCGTTGAATACTAGGCCATCTGGGCAAACTCTGCATATCATCCTTCCAGTGTTTGTATAGGAGTTGCAAGCACTTCTTGTTCGGAGTGCCATCCTGTTTGTGTTTCAGCCATGAGATCAATCAAACCTCAAGGGGTTGTTTATAAGGACTTTGACAAAAAATTCCATTGACCCCTACATTTGGCATTGCCATCCTCTGTTGTGGACGTCTGCATTCAAACGTTCACAAGAACTTCTCCGTTTGTAGACATGTGCATTGGACATAACCCCTCCCTACCCTGCAGACGTCTTTACTGGTTGACCCCTGAAAGCACACAAACGTTTCACCATTGCTGGTTTCCTTTAATCGCATCACAGGCCAACTTTGATATTATTTTCCTTTAATCGCATCACAGGCCAACTTTGATATTATTCAACCGTACTGAATGTCCACTTTTCAAACCAGTGGTGTAATGTGTTAATAAATTATATCCTAAAAGGGGTGGTTGTGCAAAATTTTAAGTGTACTGTGGAGAAGAGCATCTGGAAATTGTTTTTGGTTTGCATTTTAACATGCCAGTACTGAACGAAAGAACGTATTTCTGTCAAATGATTTCGATTCCTAAAGTTAGCTTGGATTCATTTCGATTCGTGGTCCAGCAGCTTAAATGCGTTTGCTGTGGTTCAGTTGTTCTTTAAGCGGAGTCTGCATGAAGTCTTAGCAGACGTCTGATCCTTCGCACCATTGCTGTCACAAACCCAAATCTTGTTCTTCCAACAGTATAGCACTACAACAACAATTAGACATTGTACCAATATAGGGCACTTTAGCTATATGAAAAGAAGGTTCAGTAGCAATTTAAATTCTATGGCAGAATCAGCAGAGACATGCTACAGCTAATAGGATGCAAAATGTGTAGTAAATTGGATAATCCTGTTTGAGAGTTGGCAAATGCACAACCAATTCAAGAGTATGTTGACTATGTCTAGTCAGTGGAAGGATTAGAAGGCAAAGGAAAGAACAGGGTACTTGCCCTCATGAGTTGGGGCTAACAAAAAAAGTTGCAAGTGCTTAGTAATATTGTAATTGATGTTACAGCATAACAATATAACTGTAACAAAGCATCATAACAATATTACAATATAACTGTAACAAAGCATTTGCAGTGCCCTTTGAGAATTTTTCAGAAATGTTCTGTACATGACATTCAGATTAAAAGGGTATCTTGTCAGAGTACTATAGCTTGTAATGCTCTGAGTGGCCATGCTCTTCTGGATGCATATTCAATGATGGCAGCCATCGAGTTGAACAATTTAACCTTAGCATGCATTCCATGCAGTGCCATTGAGCGCTTGGTTGCCAGACCACTTTTGGTCCAATGGGCAAATACATTGGAGGTTCCCATTTTCCACCAAAATTCATTATTCCTCAACATGTGGCAACTTCCATGTTCCCAGTTTTTATTTCTAGTCTTGTTGGCGTGTAGGGAGTGGTTTTGCTAAGACCATTCTGCGACCATGATCATAGTTTAAATTAGTGCTACTCCAACTGTGGCCCAATGAATGGTCATCTGTACATCCACAGCTGATATATATTAATCTTTGTTTAAATTGGTGCTACTCCAATTGTGGCCCAATGATTGGTGACTGGGCTGTGGAAAGGATACCTTGAGTTCATTTTGATGTACTCAAATAAAATATTAAATTGTATTCACTGTACAATATGTTTTTTGACATTAACTTAAAACAATAATAATAATACTTATAATAGTACATGTTTATAATGCCACAGGTTAATGAAAACAGTCTTTTTAATTTAAAATAATTTTGCAGTATATAAATTTAAAATTACTGCACAAGGCATCAATCGATATTTGCTTCTATCATAGTCAAGAATCTATTCGTCGGGAAGCAAGGTCAAAATCTAATTGGAAATACAAACTACAATGCCTCCCCCTCATCCTAGGCAGATCATCCACAGCTGATATACATTAATCTTCATTATTCCCATTCTCAAGATTTTCTAGATCAGAGTTTCCCAAACTGTGGGTCGCGACCCAAAAGTGGGTCGCGAAGCTCTGGCAAGTGAGTCGCCAAATTTGTCTGAGAAACATTTATTTTTTGCAGCAATAACATTTGACTATAATTGGGCTATAACTAGCTGGACTGCAATAAATTGTAAACTGTTTTTACCTAAATTTCCTTTTAATGCTTTAAATTTCTAAGCGCTGTACGTAAATCCGCATAGCCTATTTCGATACCAATTTACGAAGCAAATTTTAGTACACTAATGCTTAATTTTACACAGTGGGTATCGAGACTGCCAAGATATTCACAAGTGGGTCGCGACCCAAAAAGTTTGGGAACCGCTGTTCTAGATTACCCTTCAGATTTTATTGCCTGTCAACAAAGAGGTATTCAGTTACCTGAGATGGCAATCAGATATGAAAGCGTTTACCTGCTCCATTTCCAGTAATCTTTTCAGGAGTGTTTCGTTGATACAGGCAACTGCTTCTTGCTTTAGCTGCTCGAGCTGATCGTATGACAGTCCAGCACTCAACTCCTGGCCACAGCGTTCCATTTCTTCCTCAACTGGCAATCCTTCCATGGTAGTATCTGATGACGGCAAATTAATATTGATGACAATACCATAATCAAGCCACTGCAAATATGCACATCTTACCCTAGATGATTACTGTAGACTTAAATTATGGCCCTATTGTTGTAAGATTCTGATCCTTCCTTTTGGCAAAAAGTAATACAGTACTCACTACTACCGATGCCAGGGAACAAAGCTTAGCAGGAGAAAGGCAGGCTTGAAAGCCGCAAATTAGAAAAATTAATACTGAGAAATGAAAAATTACTTGAAATTCAATAAACATATCCCTGTTAGGCACCCACAGTGCGTAATTTTATTTTATTGCTTTAACCATGAGATTTTTTATTTCCTGACGTTGTTAACTAGTCAGAAATAGTCAGGACTTGGTTAATGCAAACTTTCGATAAGATAATCTGTTTTTTACATGTGTGTTTCATTAATTCAATCAGCAATACAAATACCTTTGTAAGCTAATAATTGTTTTATTTTTAAATTCTAATGGTGAAAGTGGCAATTAAGATCTTGAATGTACTTTCATGTTTCAATGTAATCTTACTGCGTCTGTCAGTTTGAAACAATAAAGAATATTATTATTATTAGGGCAGTACATGTAGCTCCTTTATTGCTCTAATTAATGGTACACTTCATTATAAAGGATGACTTCTGGTTACCTAACATCAACTGCTTCAGTAAGCACACATATAATGTTGCAATTCTGCACCTATGATAACCACAGAAAGTTTTCTAACATTGAAATTTCATGCCTATTGCACGCAAAGGGTTAAGAAGCGTGCGTAAATGAAATACAATTACTGTACTTAGTACTTACCATTCATGCGTCGCATATGCTTGGCTGCATGTAGTTTCATAAGTGAGGTCTTGGAATCGAGTGGCTTGCAGCTGACCAAATAGAACTCCAGGTGACGCCACAGAAGCAACATGCAATTCTCAATAATATCTATCATTGTTGTTAAGTAATAGCCAGTCACCACATTCAGAATACTCAACTAGAACAGGTTACAGATGATGTATTTAAAAACTTTAGCAGTGTTTTTACAACTTGGGAAATTGCTTTGGCACAACATATTTTGGAGTACACAATGGCATACAAACTGTTCCCAGTTTTGGAGTGTTTATTGAACCCTGCACCAGAGCAAGTGTGCACAACAGTCAACAAAACTTTTATAAAAAAAAGGTACTGGTGATTTTGAAAGTCCAAATACAACAGCAGAGGTAACAGAACATTGTGTCCTTACACACACAGCCCTGTGAGCTGCATACCGTGAATGAGTGTGGATTTACATGGCATGAAATACACAAATCCAGCATAGGTAAAGGATACATGCAAGCAGCTGGAGCTCTTTGGATTTGTACTGTAGAATCTGACTGAGTCGAGTGAAGGCCATCTGATTACGTTGTTGCATCGACATCTTATCACCCATGTTTTCTCCTGCATACAACTGTTAACAAATGGCAGTTGAAGATTTGCATAACTGACTACCAGGTTTAAACTGCTGCATATGAAATGCTGCATAATGAAACCCATGTAAGCATAAAATATTCAAAGGTCTATTTCTAAAAAAAACTTGTATTTTAATAATGCTGAAAACATCTAACTGGTCATATAGTAAAAGCATAAATAATTACACTTCAATAACAACATTTTTAAAATGCATGTTCTGGTTTTAAAAGCATGAAAAATTATTTTTTAAAAGCAGAATCTACAATTTTAATTTGGCTCATTCCGTTGTGACATTACTGAAGTCTACAAATAAGAAGCAGGCAGGTTTTACAAATTCCTACAGCTGCAGTTGACAGCTAAGCAAAATTAGATCAGTATTTGACATCCACAACACTAAAAATTTTCGTTCCACATTTATAACTGTTTTAGTCTTCAACTCATTCTAATCTTACCCCAAGACTTAATATTAACACTTTTCAGCAACTTATCTGCTCAGGCTTAAACTGTTTCAACCACAGATTGTGCATGTGATCATTGTGCAATATGCTTATGCAATACCAGTTAGAATCATAACTATCATAGCTGTCATTCATCATCAATGGTAGATTATACATTCTGGTGCTTCAAATAATTATTTAATTGCTCATTCGAATTTGTTTTGCTAAGACCAGTATGATCATTGCTTCCTACCTCTTTCAAAGCCTCTGCTGAAAGATCAGCCACATTCAGGCACTTGTGGTAAAGCTGCTTATGAGAGTCAAATGTTGTCATAAACTGTTGGGTGGACGTGTTCAGCAGATAAACGATCACACCCAAATTCAAAGGCCGAGAAGTATTGTTTCCTATAGTCGTGGTGAGATCTGGGCAAAACATTGACAAATTATAAAATCGGCCAAAAAACAAGAATCAATTCATTGTGTATTATCAGTAAATGTACAATAAATCAAGAAGCAACAACATCAAATTCACAATAATCACAATCCTTGCTGCTTTAGTTTCTTTACCACTGAAATCATGAGGATTCTGACAGCGCCAGTAAAAGCCATTGAAGACTTTGTCCTATATCATATTTCACAAATGAACAGACCTGAAAAATGCTGAGCAACAGCAGTGCTTGCCTTTGAAAAATACTGCAGAAGGGGTATAAACTAATCAAGACGCTTGTGGTGCCTTCTTCCAACGTAAAATATTTTTTGGCCAGATTTACCTCAGACTATCACACTATCAGATTTCAAAACAACTCTGCAAAAACTGAACACTTTATGAAGGCAACATTTAATGGTGGCTTAGCAAAACAGACTAAACTGAAACTTTTTGTCCACTGCAAGAGATAAATGAATGCAGAGTCAAACACACATAGAGGTACCTTCAAGTCCACGAATGTTTCGTGTCATGCCTTCGACAAGGCTTGGCTCAAACAGAATTCGCATTTGCTTGGATGTAGCCCCTACAAAATTCACAAGACAACCACAAAATTTATCTCACGCATAAAATTGCATGAATGCCTCTATTGCCATGTTGTAATGAACAACTAACTTAGCCATTCTTAGGAAAATCGGTTGTCTCTTTCAACCCAAATTCTACACTTAAGAAAAGCTTAAATTTAGATCTAGAACAACAGCAGACTGTCTGATACATCACGATGACATGAATGCAATTTCTTGCTTGTCTGTATACGATCACAAGCTTCAGGAAAATGAATACGACAAGTTTAGCCTTGCAACTGAAATATATTTAAACACAACTGCAAAAACAGAGAACTAATATGACAAACAGTTGAGATAGATAAAGCATGAACCACTGCGTTTTACCTGGCTTTGAAACGAGTGCCCTGCATAAGGTCACAACATTAGCTAAGATTTCTTCAATGACAATCTGCATCTGGGCTGCAACATCAGCATCTTCTTCCTCTTTGGCACCTCCACCCACGCTCTGCTCCAGTCTCTTCTGTTGTCTCTCCGTCAAGCAGTACTTTGGAAGCAAGGCAAACATCTGTCGCTGAAGACGCTTTATAATTCCCAAAGATTCCAACTGCACTCCATCCGACAAAAGAAATTCTTCCACTCCACCTTTTAGAAAAAATTCAGAATGCATTTTAGCCAAACATACAATAACTTCAAAATGCTTCAACCAAATTCTTAGATTCTTAATCCTAACAAAACTAACATTGAACATAACAGATAAGCACACCTACGATTACACTCAGAAATCTGGAGCTATATTTCATTATGTTTTAAGTGTTCCATAAAGCCATGCTCTGCTACAACCAATTCAGCGTAGCACAATGCACTGAGACTCATTTACAGCGTTATGCATGAGAAACTCCTATGTCACTGAACCTTTAAAGACAAATAATCTGCAATCTCAGTACCTTAAATAAAACGTCAGCACTCTATCGAGATCAAAATTTTTCTGACCTGCACAAACAGATCCTAGACAACTCTACAAATTTAAAAGCATGTAAAGATTAATAACACTGACCATCAACTGCTGCTTGACCAATGACTGCGGTGGTCAGCTGGAGTTCCTGCAGAGCTTCCAGTGTCAGAACAGACTGGCGATCACGTAAGATGCTTAGAAAGATGTCCGCATGAGCAACCACAAACTTCAACACCTATTTTTCAAATAACACAAGACAATAACACACACTGAAACAAGTATGTTTGTTTAATGTATGTTTTCATTACTCATTTGTGCCAAAACCATGTCTTTTGATTGGGGGGTGGGGGTGGCTGCATCTGAAGGACCGAGTTGTTCTGCTTAATCTGGGTTTTGAATACCTAATGTATCACATGAAATTGGCACTTTGTTGTTGAACCTAGAAACCAACATGAAAATGTTGCTCATAGCTGTTATCTCGTTCACATTTTGCCAACAAACTATCTAGCACAGTCTTGAGAGCTAAAACAGGAGACAAAAATGTGCATAATAAATAGACCCCTAAACTACCTTGCTGTCTATGAAACCTTATAACAACTGAACAGAGAAAGAGATATTGCAAGCATACAGCAAAGTGATTCTTAATTTACTACAATTATCTTTCAACAGTCCTCAGATGTGTCATACTATATACTGAAGGATCAAGCACATCAACATTCCAACAAACAATTCAAACATATCAAAGAAAATGCCTAAACAAACCTCATTACCCTGCATTCAAGTAGCAACAACTGTCCTACCCGGTACTTAGGAAACACCTCGAAATCCAAGGACTTCAATTTATCATTTACAGTTCATTTGCTATATGAAAGCCACTTATTAGCACTAAACTAACATAAGAAAATACAGGCTGCTTTCTGCACAAAGCATCCTTGACTTTCTTTACCTGACTTGCAGCCAGCTGGCTCCCAGATCCAAATGAAGTCAAAAGGCTCAAACATAGACGAAGAACTGGAAACAAGATCTGTTGACGATAACGAGTCAAAACTGATGGAACAAATCCCTCCATTGCTCTGAAATTTTTTTAAAATTCATATAAAATTTATGACATCGATGCCTCATAACGTCTGCCTAGTACTAACTAAACACAATTACAGAAATCCCTAAGAAGTCCAAATCAGCAAAGCGTAACATTTCATAACAGGTTGAAAAAATTTTTATCAACAACTGATATACTCCCACTGCATTTAGTGCATCCTGCTAAACTGAAATGGAGAGCAAGCACTGAATCACTCACCACCACTTCTACTAATATCCTGATAACCTGAATAAAATTTATGACATCGCTATCGCCAGTTACATAACTTCAAGTCATCCTTGCATATGCAATTTGGAAAAATGAAAGCATCTGTAGCAGCCAACCTGTCTGGTTCCGGTCTCAGATCAAAGACGCTACATTCAGCCAAGCGTGAAGTCACACCACAGTCAAGCAACAGTCGAGCTCCATGAAGACCTGAACTTGTCTTCGTCAGCATGCACTGTAGCGTTACAAAAGGAAAACGTGTGACCAAATGAATCCAAACAAAGGAATTATTGCAGAATAATCCAACTACACAGGTTATAGTACTATATCAGTGACCCTTCAAGTCAAATAACATGGTCATTCAACAACCAGTATCAACCATTCAGAATATGTAATAAATCAGCAACATATACTCCAGTGCAAGATCTATCCTAAATTCTTTTTCCACGATCGCTCTTTTAACTTATAATTGGTACTATTCTCCCAGTAGACTTTCCATGTTAACAAGTACAAAATCACTCACGATCTTCGACTGGAAAATGTAGAGAGCTCGCAGTGGTTCGGGTTGTGGAAGCAGCAGTGCCTGGAGTTGTTTATCATCAAGCAGCAACATATCAACGATATGCTGCAAGTAACCCTTTGACGACATGTGCGTCAGCCACACCTGTTGATAGTCTTCGGACAGAATCATGTCCAAACAAGCCAGTGCTAACATCTACGATAAACAAAATTATCAGAACAGAAGTTAATTTAACTCAGACACCAGACATTAGATTTTTCACTCGCTACTGCAGTGAACAACGCAACACAATGACCTGTAAGTTAGTACCTGTCAGTATCTTACTCTACCCACATCATGCTCATTTTATAAAAAAAAGTTCACACACAAATACACAACCCATGAAGTAAACAAAGTACAAAGAACTGGTCTAAGTTATCATGGTACCTGTATGAAACCTTATACATTCACTGTAAAATCTAATAGCATACCCACTACTTTACTCAAAGATGATTTCACAGAAACTGTAGGACTGGTATGCAAAAACTCGCCAAGGTCTACCGCAACTGTGCTTCACAGCTCTGATATTTACTTTAGCCAATACCTAGAACACTACACTGGGACAACACTTTTGAATGCAACATCTGAATTACAAACTATAATAATTGTAAACTTCATAACCATCTCACATCTAATCTTCGTGTAAATGTATCAGTGAACAAAATCTTACCCGACCGACATCGTGTCCATCACACGCATCACGGCAGATGATGTCCATCAGATTCTGTCCATAATTGTTCAGCGTTTCCATGTTCTCTCTGGCCAATCGATCGTACTCGCTTTCTTTTGTGGCAATTCTTGATGCTACACTCTGCTCCACAGAGGCTGAAACAAAGCCACTGTTAACTTACAGGGATGATGGTAACTTTACTGTTCATGATAGTAACTTGGCAGCATTAGTTTTAGTTAAAGACAAGATCTCCTTCAGCACGAATTTACCTTAGAAAACTTGGAAACACTTCTGAAGCTATAGGCTGCTTTAGACCAATTTCTTTAACAATTCTGGTGCAAAGCTAATAAAATTTAACACATAGTATAGAATAATAAATACATTAAAGTACAAAAATTACAGCAAAAAAGCCACTAGAAGGACATTTGGCACAGCATAACTCAATTACAGACTGCAACACTAGAACTTTTTAAGCAGTAAAAAGCAGTGGCCTAGGTAACAAGAACTAGAAAAAGGCGAAACATAAACCATCATGCTAAACATCATAACTCATACAAAGGAAAACTTGCTGTTATGGAACAAACCCACAAATTCAAGCTCAAACTTAGTTAATATATTGAGTCTTACACACAATATAGCACTTCACAGTGCTGAATGGCTAAGTCCCTGTAGCTGGTGCGGACAGACTGGAGAGACATTGTCAGAAAGGCAACGGACACCTATGGGCACTGAGCCTATGGTTATTGATGATGATTACACAAAACATAGCACTTCACAAACTGCAAAAGGAGAATGGAGTTGCATTGAAGACCACCTCTCGGTAGTCCTTTGTGAATTGCTTTAGACTGAATCAACAAGGCTACTCAAATAGACAGCACTGTGTTTAAGAGCCGAGTTGAACAATATTTTCATCTGTAATCCTACAGGACCTACACAGGCTAAGAAGAAGAGCAGTCCTTTAGGCTAGCCCTGAGGCAGCCACGGGAAGTGTTTGCGACTTCATTTTCTTAGGCTAGGCATACGAGGGCAGGTGGCTAGTCCTCTCCCTTGCTGTCTCATCTTCCCACCGACAGTGCACTCATCATAGCTGAGTTGGCTGGAGTGCAGATGGAGCAGAAATCTCAAACCAAATTTCTGCCCTAGTGGGGATACAGACTAACAATACCATATATTACAGTAGTGTCCTTACCTGATGCAGAAAGCTCAAGAGGCTTCGGTTTTCTTGCAATTTCCAAGTAATACAAGAGAGCTCCATACAGGTAGGCTCTTACTCTTTGTGCACTGGAACCTAAAACAATAAAGCAAGAATTCGGCAACATTGGAAACCAGTAAAAATGTGTTTATTAAAGGTGTTTATCTGAAAACAACTAAAAATAAGATACTGAGATTATACTGTTAACTATTACACAGTTACAATATTACTATAAGTACATTAGTACTACAGGTACAATATTACTACAAAGTTACAATATTACTAAAAGTTACAATTTATTACTAAAAAGTTACAATATTACTACGGGTACTTATGTGGTTCATTCTTTCTACGAGTTATGTTTAGCATTCTGGTTTTAATTTTGCCTGTTTAAAAAAACACGGCTTATAAATATCTCAGTTTCTATTTATTCAAAGCATCTTATTAAAATTAAGACATGAGAATAAAGAAACAATACAATTTAACAAATGTATGATTTTATATATCAGCATATGTATCTGCATGCATCTCGTTATTAGCACACTGTTTTCCAAGAACCTTCAAAGGTGTGAATTAAACAGAGGACTTAGAACCATCCGCTTTAGAGTTTCTTTTACGATGACCCCTTAAGCACTTACTGCATCGAATGATGTGGTCAAGAAGTCCTCGCAGCACAACCTGAAAAGAAGAGGCGTATTGCGTCCGTGATCCGGTCGTGACCTCTGTCAGAATGGTAGACACATCATGACTGACCGGCATCGCATGATGATCGTCCAGCATGGAAACATAATGCGCATGATCAGTCAGCTGGTCAGCCGCTGATTGTGGCGTTATGAAACACTGACTCAGATGAGCCATAAGCGTCAGAATAACCCCAGCCACAGGAGACGTCAACTCACTCACTGCTTCCGCTTTTGAAACCTAAAGCAACGACATCAAAAACAACAAAGTATGAATACAAGCCTTTTCAACCAAAGCTGTACCATCAATCATACTATTGCAAACGTCAACACAAAATAAAAGTAATAACAAGAAAACTTAATAAACTACATTTAACATTCAAATTTCAACTTCATCCAGAATGAAGATCTTATGCCAATATTTTGTTTCACTCTACACACACCACTTGAGAGCTAGCACTTAAACAGTCAGTGGCGTCACCATTAAAATAATAAAGACGTTTCAAATCACACCTCTAAAGTACAAGAAAATGCAAGAAAACAATCAAAATGATTTACTGGTAATAATATTGCATTTTCACAGATAGATAATTAAATGAAATTATTACTGTAGCACCTTGTCTAGCAGATCTTGCAGAAGTTCAAAGAGCAGATTCTGTCTTTTCTCGCCCTGCAGCAGATCAACAGGGCAAGCAGTCAGTAGAATCTCAACTGCCTGCCTCCACGCATCAAACGCCTGTCGCCGTGCATGGACCGTCTCCTTGTATGCATTGCGTTCAACCACACTTGTACACACCTGTTGAATCTCCTGAACGAATAGAAAAATCATTTTATGTTGAGACTGCAATTGCAAAAATATGTTAAAGCCTTTTAGCACCAATACAAATAATATTGTGGTAACAAATTAAATTATTCCTGGGGAGGAGGATAGATGAATGGTAATAATCTTGCATGAAGACCATAAGATCTTGAAAGACGCAATTCGATACCCGCAGCCCCCTCTAGATTGACTCAGCCTTCCACTCCCTAGGGACAGCAGTATAATGAGCAGGTGCCTAACAGGCTGCCAAGACATGTGTTCAATAAGATCTTGATAATTGTACCGTCATGTTTCAATGTAACCTACTGCGGTTTATCAGTGAGCTTGTGAATAAATATGAATATATTATATAACAATATTTATCAACAGTTTCTTGTATTTTTACACCAACAGGAGTGTGTATTTGATTCGCTGAAGTCACTGACCCAGGCCACGAATAACGGACTTTCTACGCCAGTCCATTTAATTACTTCACAGCCAGTTTTACATTATCAAATATGAAGGCAACTTATTTCCCAGAACTGTACCCTCTTAACTCAGTGACTCTTGTCATTCAATTAGGCAACTCTAGAGTTGCAGTATGTTTCACATTTCTGAAGTCAGATGCTATTTTGTCATATATATAAATGAAGGAATTCCCAGGCAGCCATATCAGCACTAGGCAGTTTATTAATACCATCCTTGGCATGGCAAAATCTAGAAAATATGCACAAGAACATCAATGAAACTAATCTAAAAAAACTTTAAAATCCAATAACCACAAAACCATCTATAACAGAAAATACAAAAAAGAACTCACTCGTAAAATGATTGGACTTTGACTGGACAGTGCCCCCGTCATGCCATTGCACTCCCTTATAAGAGTCTTGTGTAAGTTCTTAACGTTGCACAGTGCCAGGCCCTCTTCATTACGCTGTTCACAGGTACTGATCACTTGCTCAACATTCGGCTGGCTGAATATGTTCAGCTCCAGTGGAGTTGGGTAGTCAAGGCCGAAGTCAATTGAGTTGAGAATGCTCAGCAGTTTACGACAACTGCGGCCATCAACTGCAAAGATAAAAACAATCCTGATGAAGCAGAGACAGGACCTCAGTGACATAGCCAGAGCCAGCAATGGAGCTTTGCACAACTGTTACGTCACAGTGTAGCCTATGTAGTGTGTAGAGAATGGTACTTATAACCAGATACATGGAGAAGCAAAGAAAACTGGCCATACTGTTGAGAGTTGACTGCAGTTGCTAAATACAAAAGAAAGACAGGATTGGCTCTGAAAATCCACGAAAAAAGGACAGCATTTCCTGAATCTGGAAGCTCTGTGAAATATTGGTTGCCATTCTGATCCAGGCTTAAGGCTCACTCTCTCCTCTCTCTCTCTCCCTCTGACCTAGATTATAGATAAGCATCGAAGCTTTGTGCATCATGGTAGCACTGTAGAGGTTATAATAATAGAGTCACAATACAGCCAGAAGTTTATCTAAATATACGAAAAGTAAGAAATTTCTGCTGCTCTTAAGGTGAAAACGACAATGAATAAATCTTTGTTAGATTTGTTCATTATCGTTTGCCTACACCTGGTTTAAAACAATCTGTGTTGACACCGTTAAATGAATCATAGCAGTAAGCTGCATACCAAACGCTGACTGAAACTGTCGAAAGCGACCTGCGATGCTATATTCTCCATCATATTGTGGGTAATCAGGTTCAAAGGCGCTATCATTTCGCAAACCTGCAACAAAATACATTCAAAATCGATCGTATTACCAGTAGTAATAATATTTATAATTGAAATTATTCTCAGAAACAAAGACTAACATTTTGTCCATTTATTACTCAATCATGATTTTCAAAACCTGACCGACCAATGCAAAATGAGGAATATAAGAATAGTTAAGATGCACAAGCTGCTGGTTCCACCTGATGAAATTGCAAAGATACTAACATATTTCAATAGAACACCATCATCATTTGTCAACAGTCACTTACGCTTAGACTGTACATCAGCAGAGTCACTCAGAAGAAGATCCATCAAGCGCTGGGTGTGAGATCTCTGGCGGTTGGTTGAGGTCACACGAAGTTCAACCACAACGGACTTCAACAACCAAGACTGCTGCATTAACAGCGACTCCTCTGTTAGTAAGCACAGAAACAATGCTTTAAAAAGCAGCAAGTCATCAGAAATAAACTCTTAAGCAACCAGATCTAACAATCATGCTTCAGATTTGCTCCACACTCACTCAAGATTCAGGTTCACTTGATTTGCATACATAGTATTTGCTTCAAAACAAATATATGAACTATTGCTGTCATTTTATTCATACTGCAGTTCAATCACAGATTCAAATAAACGCAAATTCCAGCAGTCTTTACCAGTGTAATATTTTAAACTCATCCACCAGTTAAAGGCTGCACAGGAAGATTAAAAAAAAAACTTGATCACCACTATATTTAAATATAATGGTGATCATGTTTTTTTGTAAAATCTTCCTGTGCAGCCTTTAACTGGTGGATGAGTTTAAAATATTACACTGGTTACCTTTGAAATAATGGGCTAGCAGGTGTTGCCTGTGGCAGACACCTCTACTTGTAAAACAAAAATTTCCATGCCAATCAAAGTATTTAGCCTTCAAGGAAAGATTTTATGTATTTCACATTAATTACAAAAATGTTTAGAAACAAACCATATGCTTTTGGCTGGAATGGAAGATGCTGTGCCTGTCTGTGAAAGAAGTCATGCATACGAAGGTAGCGTAAAGTCGGACCATATGTATGTTGATTAGAACACAGCACGTAGATCATACGATACGCCAATTCAGCCAGCTTAGGAGTATGATAGAGACATGATGGTCCAGACCGTGAATCAATTCCTCGTGACAATACGGTAAGAATCGAGTGTAGACAGGTACGTGGACATCCAAGCACACCTAGAGAAAGAACTTTATCTATATATTTATATATGCAAATAAGCAACCCAGGGTTTCTTGCAAATAAGCAACCCCAGGTTTATTGCTGAAACCAGTTGCACAGGAATAAAAGCCCTACCAGATCACTGGGGTGACACACAAGGTACGATGTAAATGATGCTTCAGAATTTAAAGTTTTACTCAATGACAACTCAAACCGATAGAAAAATGCTACATATTATGGTGAACAGCATTTTTTCATGAATTTTTTGTTTAAAAAGCCAATTCTGCATGCACAATACTGATTTCTCCTGTGTCCTTTCATTTTACCAAAAAAGTGGATTGCCACAGCAGGTCTTCAAAAATAAAAAATCACCAGAATTTGTGCATCAACATTACTGTGCACTGTTTTAGTTTGTGCATCAACATTATAGAAAGTGAAATGCATAAATATTAATGTAACTAAGCAAAAGTTTTCAGTATCCATTATAAATGTGTTGCTTGGGCAAAATGTTTGAAAGGCTATTTGCAACAAGTGGTCCCATTTCTATATAAGGGTCATGCTTATCCATTTAATAAATCACAAGTCTGCAAGTAGTTAAGGTGTAATCGCTGACAAGTACTTGAAACTTCAAACGTTTCGTAAGATATCAACAAACCTGGATCCTGAAGGTTGGTCTTTTCCACAGGTCTCCTTAATTCATATCCCAGCAGAAAGTGTGCCAGATTTGGCACCGGATGATCTATTGTTGACAGCAACAACCAGATGACATTCTCGCGCATTCTGTTACGCACTTGACTCAAGGACACATCGACATCTAAAATCCACCAAAATCCATCACCATCAGTCAGTTAATATAACTGAACAGGGTAACTTGTTATTCTGGTATTCCACCAGAAACAGCCCTCCCTAAGTTTGAAACAGACCTGTTACCAATAGATCTGTGAAGATCGGTACATTGGCAGCGTGACAGCAAAACAAAAACAAACCTTAGGCATGATCAGAAAAAGGTGACACTAGTACCATATAAAAATTGTCATACACTTAAACCATTTTATAAATTTAGAAACACATTGGAATCTCCTTATAATGCCAGTGTTTAAAGCCACATTAACTATCAATCATAACACTGCATTACAGCAGTCATGTTCTAGGATAATCCTTTACCATCTGATATAAGAATTCATGATATGTTTCATGATAATAAGGGTTCAGTACACTTGGACCCATGTACACTAACAATATGTAACATGTTTAAAAACGTTTTGAAAATTTACCCAAATAGTCCTCAGTTGCCTCAATCTTCTCTGGTTCATCTGATTCCAGGCTCACAGCAAAGCCATGAAGCAGCTCACGACTGAATGCCTGAACAAAGAAACCAAAAACCAAATAATGCAATTTTAAAAGTAACTGAAAACAGCCATTAGTCAAGTTTTAATGTGTCAGCTAACAGCTATAAGACTGCCATACAATAACAGCTAAAGATGTACATGCATGTATGTTATTACAGTCTATGTCTAATGCTGCCTTGATGAGAGGTCCACTGGTCCAGGTTCATAAAAAGATACAAATTTATTCAACAGATATACAATATAACCTTAAGAAGAACAAGAGTATGCTACCTTTCTGTAGCACAGACAACTTGACAAACGTTCATCACCGAAATACTACAGTACAACTAAGACTTCAGCAGCTGTTTCGAAACAGCACCATGTAGTGCAGAATACCAGCAAGTCTAATAAAGACTTTAATACCTGGTTCTTAAACTAATACATGTGATACTCCAGATAGGAGATCGAAAAACAACCTTACTCAGAGACCAGCCTCTAACATCAAAACCTACTTACCGTTTCTCTCAACTACGCAGCGTTCAACCAATTTATATCAGTGGTTACCGTTAAAACACCATACACTCAACTCATCCTCTCCAAGACACGTGAACTGTCCAGCCAATAACATGCAACAATATGAACACTATTATAACATCTTTCAAGTACCTCACAAAAGTGCTGCCTATGCCAAACTAAATGACGCAAGTCATCAAGAATGAAAAGTTAACATTGGTCAGATAACTAGATATACCTAAAAATGGCTAAATCTCACAACATACCTCATCAGCTGTAAAGAGCCCAACAATTTTGGGTTGGACCAATGGAGATTGACAGACACCGATTAGGATGTGCAGTGCCGACAGAGCATGCCTTGGTAGAAAACTGCCATAGATGATATACCTGAAAAAGCGATGTTTGAATAGTGAAGACTAGAAAAATTTCACAACCTCCTAGGTTTCATTGTTCACCTCAGGGATGAACTTTTATTAAAGTTCTGAGCTACAAAAAAGCACTTTTCAAACATATAAGTTAGAGAAACAAAATGGGTTCTTTCAACACAAGCAGTGTTGTTTCACAAAGTTGATGTACTTTATAAGACCTAAATGCATCAACTGACGGTTATGCCAAGTGATCCCAAAATCAATACTTGTAAGGTAACAATTGTAACATTTCAGTAACATTTATATCAAAAGCAGCTCAGTATTAAACTATATAAATGTATGTATATAAAGTGGAGGAAGGCCACAGAATCTGAAAACAAACATCTGTATATGAAGAAATGCTTGTGAAAAATTAAGTGAGATAACCTTTTTCTACTGTTTATGCCATTCTAAAACTTCCAAAATCCTATATAGTTCTACTGAGGCTACATAGGAAATGCACTCTTAATAACTTTAAACCTCACTTGGCAATATTCACGAGGTGGTCAGGACGGCCACTACGAGGATTGATGCCCAGAAGAAGACGGTCCATGCGAGAGACAATCAACGAGGTTCCGCTCTGACGCAGTGCATCCAGAAACACATCCTGTTTATCCTGCACCGTTTCAATCATCTGCAAGCACAGCAATGTCACTCGCTCCAGATGATCCTTCCCTACAAACAAGCAGATATCACAATTATAAAACAAATTAAGGCCTATTAATTATGTGATTGCTCGTCTAAAGTAACTTTATAATAAATATGAAATAAGCAGCAAACGAAGATTTTAAAATCCACACCTCTAACTCTTGAATGATGCAACCACAGGAATTTGCTGAAGAGCTTATGAGTAACAACCATTGATAACTGACATTATGACTGAAAACCTGGTCATGTCTTGGTACTGAAATAAACCTGGTACTCCACAGGAGGCCACTGCAACAGATTGTGATCATATTTTGTGATCATATTTTTCGTTATTATTAATAGCTTTAGCTAGGGAATTATCAGTGTGAATCAATTTTTAAACAATAGAAATATTTCAGTTCAACTCTAATCAATATGATACTACAGATTTTACTTAGATTTTGTTATATTAGCAATACCACACTATAGTGTAACTGGTTTCTATGTGCATCAATACCTGGGAATGGAAGATACTTGTCAAATGCTTGAATGGCTTCATCCAAAATGAACAGAATCTTTAAAAAAATAGCAAAATATAATTAAATAAAATCAATGCCACAAAGTTAAGCAAAATGTAGAATTTCAGATTATTTCTTATCAATACATCTCTCAACTAGCTGGTGCATCAGAAAAACAATTCTAGTAAACATCTAGATTCAAACAATCACAGAAGAAGGCAACAACAACAAAAACAATTTAAAATATAAAAACATCTGGAACAAAACCGATAATCTGTCACAAACAAAATTATAATAAAAGTCAGACTAGAAAAAGCTGTTACCATTTTCAGCATGTTGCTGTCACTCATCATATAAACAAGTAGAACATATCCTGGAGGCTTATTCGCAACCATCGTTCCTTCTCCCTGGACTTCACATGTCTGGTCCACAAAGTCCTCCATATGCACTTCATAGGCAAGTAGCAGCTTGTGAAAAATCTCAAGAACTGCAGCACCAACTTCCCACTGAAAACAAATGTAAATTACACGTAATATGCAGACAATCACCTCACTTAACCATCTGCTGAGAGACTGGACTTGTGTATACTGTGTACACAACATGCATGATACAGATCAACTGAAGCAGATCTCTATACAGTTTTTTTCAATCAGGGAAATAAGTTTGCCTTTCCACTCCATTTATTTCCCAAATCAGCATGATCAGAACTTTTACTTAGAAAACCTCCACTTTTTAAGGGTTTCTGCAACTCATGACAAAATGACAGAACAGTTTACGGTCTAATGCAGGGGTCTCCAAAGTTTTCCAGCGGGGGGGCCACATTGCTGACTTTCTAAAGCTCCATGGGCCAAAACTCCGAAAAAAACCGCGAATGAATAACTGTTAACAGACTATTTATTCCTGAGGTCTGATGCAGTGCAGAATTTCAATGCAGATATCAATAACAATTAAGATGGTTTTTTGTTAGTCCTGATTAGTGTGAGAAGCATGAAATTGATGCATTTCTGAAATTATTCTATCCAACTGCGGTTCAAAGTGAGTAGTTCCAATCAGGGCTGTAGTGGTAAAATTTGAGGTGAGTATACGCTACCGGTGAGCAGCGGCGTCAGTAGGGCTGGTGTGACCCTAAAAAAATGTGATGACCTTTTTTTAGGAATTCGTCAAAGAAAAATTTCAGACTTTTTACCAATTCTCTGAAAATGTTCTCACTTTTTACGATTTCGTCTCTGAAAAAGTTGATGACCTTTTTTTAGTCATTCGCCCTAAAAACCTCTCTAAACCTCTCTTTTTCCTGAAAATTTCATTGCTCAGTGGCTATACGGTCTCTGTGGGAGGTAAGTATACGCTGTATACCCGCGTAGCGTATACGCTCGTCTAGAGCCCTGCGTATACGCTCTCAAATTTCTCTATACCCGCGTATACCCTCGACTACAGCCCTGGTTCCAATCATAAGTAAGGCATTCAAATGTTCATTAGACAATTGCGATCTGTAGCAGGATTTCGTGTAGGTCCTACTTCATCTTGGAAAAAGTGTTCTCACACAAAAACTGAAATGAATTCACGAGCAAAGTTTCTTAAATGAACATATTGGTGAGATGGAAGGCATTTGTAGAATTCAATCAAATTTCCTTCCTTAAATTTGTCCCTCAGGATGTCATTGGATTGCACGAAATTGGCGATGATGGAGTCCATGAGATCGAATGTAGTTAACAGTGGAAACAACAGGCTCTAGGACAGATGACAGGTCCAGATGTTTTCCACACAGTGCTTGTCAAAGGTTTCAAACCACCAGAATTCTCAAATGACGTCACGAAATGATAATAGTAAAATACGCACAGTTCCTATTTCTACAAACAGTGACATGGATTTTGGCAATATGCATGTCAGAGTACAGCGGCGTTAAAATTACCAATTTTCCCAATTTATTTTGTTTTTTCAAGGAGAGTTCCGCGGGCCAGAATAGAGACCTTAGCGGGCCGGATGTGGCCCGCGGGCCGTACTTTGGAGACCCCTGGTCTAATGAGCGGATGACAGTCACTAAGCCAACACCACCTGCTCAAACAGTTGCCTGTACTCTAAACTTGCTGCAGATTTTAATTTCTTAAATCAACTGCACTTTCATTTAAATACAGAAAATAGTGTCTGCTATCTAATTTCATCCCTCAATAGACATACTATTGACCCTAATTCTAAACAGCAAATGTTACTTTTTCAAAATGAGCCCTCACCTTTTCTTCCGGTCTTTTGTAGGCACGACTTGTAAATCGAAGAAATACAGAATCTTTCAGAAAGTCAATGTACGGCTGGAAACCAGGAGCCCTGAAGCTAATGCCAAGCCCTGGTGGGATTGGATTCTCTATCAGCACATTGATCAGTTCCATAAATGCCAAAGTCAGAGGATATTCTTCATTTCGAGCTTCTATTTCATCCAGTTCAATCTAAGAGAGAATATAAACATTGGTCTAACACTTTCTGAATTTCGATTTGAGATTGTTGCAGAATTAGCAGAGATTATAATGGCCTCGTTCTGCTGCTTTGCTGCGTCCTCTCCGATCTTCTTGACCTCTTAGTTCCTCGTGTCAGGACTACTATGGCTCAGTCCAGATCCTTTGCCTGCATAGGTCCCTCACTTTGGAACCGACTTCCTCCTTCTGTCCGCACCAGTAATTGTAATTGTAACCGAAAACTTATATAGCGCCACTCAAATCAGCGGCGCTTTCAACCCGCATCAATGCCGGCACCGGCAAAAAGGAAAGTTTTCAGGCGTCTACGGAACTGGAGAGGAGAGAGGGCAAGAAGCTCTTGGCGGAGAAACAAGGGGAGACAGTTCCAAGCAGAGGGGCCAACATAGGCGAAACTTCTGGATTGTGGATTCTTCTGGATTCTCTCTGGTAGTGTTGCTTCTTCCTTTTCTCACCTTAAATCCTGCTTTTTCTCTCGGGGTCTCGCGCACTGGGAGCGCCTCTGAATGGTCTATACCGTGAGAGGCGCTTTATAAATGCCCATATACAATACAATACAATACAATACAATATATGGAAATAATAAGTTGGAATAAACACAGGTTATACCAAATCTCATAGTTTAAATTACATAATTTTCATGAAGACGAAACAAAGTGGCACACATTTAGCCAAATAGAATAATGCAGGTCCAGTAAACTGAAAAGTATTGTTTCCACATTACACTGTAGCTTTTAGTACCTCCTCGTCTGTAAAGGGTTAAACATTACCTGAATGCCTCCAGACCTTCGTGCTGATGGCACAGTCTGTAAAATCTGTTAAAAACAAACGAGCACAGATATCATAGCAAGAAATCATCATTTTAAAAACTTACAATAAGCCTAAATAGCACAAAGTGATTTGCAATCAGTAGTTCCTACATATTTCTTACACATTCCCTATTTCATTCTCAAGGATACACTACTACCTGAGGCAAATATTGCAATTCAATTCTCAATAAGTTGGTAACTGTATGTCTTCCAGAAAAGCTTAAGTATCAACTAAGCAGAAAAAACAAACGAGAAAACAACTGAGACTATTCTGATTCTTATTTCTAGTTGAATCTGCAAGTATTCTGAATACAAATACCTGTGACATTTCCATTGATTGCCAGAGGGCAGTAGCAGTTTCTGGTGTATTTGCAAAAGCAGCAATAGTACGCAGCAGCTCAGCTTTTAATTTTGGTGGTACACTACAGCTGACGAGTCCAAACAACACCACAAGAGCGAGCCATTGCTGATTCTCACTCAAAGCAATACGAGCATTCTCATCCTAGAACAATATAAAATACAAACAACATTATGTGTTCTAGAAAGAATGCAAGTAAGTATGTTAAAATTACATGGTGATTAAACAGTCAAAATTAGTCAGAAATGTTCAATCACATAACCATAAATCAGTAACAACTGAACTACATATCACAATATGAAATAATTATAATCTACAAATTTTGCTATATTATTGTCATAAATAGATTTTTATAAAGAGAAATTTAATTAACTATCAAATTAGAAAGGAAACCGAATCAAAGGTTTCAAAAAGTCTTAACCATAAATAACACTAGTTTTAAAATGTATAACCACAAACTGACTGTACATAGCAACTGCGAGTACTTTAATAGCACATAGTTTGAACCTATGTTTTAAACGCACTTTTTAAAACTGTACATGAAGATAAAGAAGGCTAGCATCAAGAACTGGAGATATGATAGCATTCACCTTCTGTACAACTCTTGTGATGAGTTGAAGTACAGCTCTTAGACCATCCACTTCTTGGGGAGTTATCCCGCAGCGATAATAGTGGTATGCCTGCATTTCGACAGGTGGTGCCTCTTGGCGTAGGCTGATGAAATATTGATTCAATGATTCAAAGAAATGATCCCAAGATACAGCGCTCAATTGAGAACCTGGCAACAGAAATCAACTATTCATGGAAATTGAACATTATTGTACCAAATGAGACAATCACTTCCTTAACTCATTCCCGCCCAAATATGTAAATTGATAGTACACACAGTAGAACGACAACAGCACTACAAGGATTACAGTTAAGTATCATAAAATACATAATTTCTAAATCAGCAGACTTCTGGCTCTAAAATATATATATTCTTATTGTGAACAAAAGCTAATTTATATAGCACCCTTGTATTGCTAAATGATGGTTATTGCATTCCACCATTGATGCTAACTTCGACTAGTATGAATCTTCAGCATACACAGAATTTGCTCTCCATCAAGCACATGCCTTATTCCATACACTGTGTTCACCGCTGACCTCAAATAAGTCAATAACTTCCCCGATAGAAGACGAAAACTAATCGTTTGTATTGTCAAAAACATGCCTCCAAACCGCCGATTTCTAGATGTTGTTTTTCCATCACTTTAAAGTCTTTTCCCCCCACAAAAAACATCAAAATCCAACAAAAAAATTAACGGCAAAATGTAAACAAATCTTCCGTAGACATCTCTGGTGCTATTTTTAGGTAGGATTTCATTATGCTATAATAAATTTGTAGTCTAATTCAATGCCTCCCATTTCGGGTCGCTAGCGACCCGATTGGGCGGGAATAAGTTAAGTGAATCAGTTGCCTAATCAAAGAAAAGCTTGTTTCATAAAAGAGAAGCAAATCACATCAAACTTCCTGTGTCTGTCAGTCTGTACTCTCCCTCTGTCTCTCTCTGCTTCAGATGTCAGGCACAACATTAGATAGGAGAAGGGCCATTAGCAGCAAAACAGCTTCCATTAAAATGCAGCACTGCTGTGGTGCGGCTGTTATAAAATGGTGCTTCCTATGGATGGCTTCCATTAATTGTGCTATAAGGAAGGTCTAGTGTACCAATTTACTAACTTACATAATAGCCTATGTGTTAAATGAACAGCCTGTTATTACTCTTAAGCAAAACATAAAATTTTAAACAACGAGGACATGCTCTGTTGAAAGAAAAGAGTAGTTTCCAACAAGGCCTATTACTGTTGTTTTTCAATTCCATTCTCACACCATAATTGAATATCATTTACTCACTAGCACTAGCACCATTCATCTTCAGCAGATTGAAGCACTGATGTGCACACTGTGTTCCATTGGCTAATCCAGTCAACATGCTGATGTACGGAATGTATAGCGGTGGTAAAAGCATGTCACCAGCAAGTCGCACAAACTTGAAGAGGCTAATCTGAAAAGCGAAGAATGAGCTAGCAGAATCAAGAAAATTCATTCTCACAGTATTTTACCAGAAATATGTTAGGGAACATAATATTATGCGACAAGAAGGACTAAGAATAAAGAGAAAGTGACCAAAGACTCCTGCATTTATTCTGAAAGCACTGTGCTTGCTTTGGTGGTCCTTTTAGCAAGTCAACATCAGACATTTTTTAAATAAAAAAATTACAAAATTAATCTAATTAATTACCCTTCCTATAAGTTACTCTAAATATTTCTGAGACTGTACAAGAAGTCAACCTGTTTCTGTGATGGGTGAGTGCCATATGGACTTGAATATCCAGCAACTGATGGTACTGCCAACGAGTCGCTAGGGCACCAGAACTCCAGTGCTAGCTCAAGATTGAGAGGATCCTTGCTGTATAACTCCCCAATCTGCATTTCAACGCAACTTCAAATATTAACATAGCCAGTACGAATCAAAAATTTTAGTAATGAACAAGAGAACATAAACAAGCAACAGTCAAAAAACAAAGGCTGATAGAAACAGAAAATTCTTTGTTGATGTTTCAAAGCCAATTGAATATAATTGTGATGCCTGTTTGAAAATAAGAGATGTGTTGGCAAGCAGTTTAACCCCACTCTATTTGGCATTTTGGATATTAATATAGTGCCTCCCACAAACCACCTTTCTCACAAAAGGCACCATACAAATTTATTTAATACGAGAACATATTGTGGCTCAACAGTTTTAGAAAATGTAAAAAATAGAAAAATCAGACTGAGAGATTGATTTGTCATAGCTATTAAAATCCAATTTTGGGCGCCCGACCACCACCATAGCCTGGTTGTTGGATTGCTGGTGATACACTGGACTGCTGTAGTCATTGGTTACTTCAGACAATGCCTCTGCTCACAAAAAATATGAACAAATACCTCACCATAATCTTAAACTTGGACAAATGTTAAAAATTGATACGATGCTGGAATATACACACTACCGGCAGTTCTGCACATGTTCAACATGTGGTGGCACTCTCCATAGAATAAAACAAAAGCATTGAAACAAATAGTACATACCATTGTGAGCATGTGCTCAAAGTCTCGGCTCAGATTATGTGGTGGATCAATGCCTTCCTGCTGACTGGCAACTATGATACGTGCTGTCTCTTCACCATAGTTACGCAGTTCCTTAACCTAATGAACACATCAGGGCAGACAGAAACAGTGTTATCAGAATGTAGCTTTCTTAGCATTGGTTTTAAGGTAGAAAGAGAAGTTCATCTTGAATAACTATTCATAGGAGTTTAGTCTGAACAAAATCGTATGTAAAAACAAAACAAATTATGGTACCAAACACTAAATCAATAGGATTTAAATTACGTAATATCTGAAAATCGCAACTTCCAACAGCAAACTCAGCACTATGGGTTAAGAAAATTAGACCTAACTGACTTTTCTTTCCTTCTAACACGACATGTTTAAGTAAAACTGCCCTTCAACAGAATGCTAAATCAGTGACGATTTAGATGACGATTCAAACAAAAATATAAATAAAATAAAATAATACACAATATTAACACACCTTCAACGGCATGTGTTCTATGAAGTCAGCAACCAGATTGTGAATTTTTCTAAGGTAGTACTCCTGAAAGTACAAGACAGATGCAAATGCACTCAGTGTTCTGACAAAAACACAAATGATAGATCACAACACTAAAAATTCACGCTTTTTCACTTGATCCATGAATAAACACCTATGTCAGAAGAGTTCAACATGAAGTTTTCGGTGTAACAAAATTTATCCAGTGAACTAGGAAATCCTAACTGTAAAAACCTCCATTAGACTCTCTGAGTAGCATTTCATATACATATCTATATGTATGCATCTAAATATTTACAAGCACCTTAAGAACCTCCTGAACATGACTATCTAACATGTTTACGGAGGTGCATCTAAGGTAAGCATCTTAATATATATGGCTGAGTTCAATAAAGATTTATCAAGCCACTTAGAGTAGAACAGAGTAAAACTCCAAAGCAGCATGGTCACAGTCTCTTTGCTGTGGCCTAAAAATATCATTTTTTGACAGTAATCTAAGAAGCATTTATATATCCTGTACAGAACCTCTTCGAAGAAGATGCTGTTTGCGATGACCGCTGTTTTCAGGAAGAAGAAGACGTTGCCGTCAATTGCTGCATTTACCAGAAGATCTTCCTCATCACACATATCACCAAGTTCTAGAAGACAATAGTAGTGCAATGTCTAAATTAAATCAACATAGCAGAGATTTCTGTGCAGTCTATATAATTATATGGCTACTAAAAGGATAAGAGCCATCGTTCATAGTGAATTTTATTTAACTATTTCAACTTCTGCCATGAATCTGCAGCTCTGAAGCTGGGCAACCCTCATGGCATTCCATGCAATTTGAATTAGCCCTCTGATATCATATGGATCAATCCGGTAAAGCAATACTAGAAGAGTGCCTCTCTTCAGTGTCTATATATTGCTAATAATAACAGCTTACCAATGTACTGTGACAATCGGTGAAGTGTCAGTGACCATGCAAACTGGACAACTGCTTTCAGACCCGGATTGGCCCACTGAGTGACCGAACAAAGCTCTCGGTGAACGTCCTGGCGATAGGCATGGTCCGAGATGATTGGAAGTTCTTGCAACACCGCTGACCCAAACAGAACATTTGCATTCATCAAACATGCTGTCAGTCGTCATATATGACTAGATAAAGCAAACATAAGGTAAAGGACAGCCATTCTTACAAGCATTAATTATCAATACAGTGAAGACCTGCTTACGTTCGGATCCACTTAACATGCAGTAACACCATAGCTCCCAATGACATCTACTTAACACGTGAGACCTATTAATACACGGTACAGGAACTTACTACACAGTTGTCTGTGTCAACTGTGCATAGCTGCCAGAATGTGGACAGGCAACTGTTGCTAGCGGCAAACGGCTTTAAGTCCTTGAAAGGGCAGTACATTTTGAAAGCAGGTAAGCTTAATATACAGCTGGACATGTTTTAACTCCTCACACTTAGTAAGGAGTTGCACGTGTTCCCTTCACTCCCACTGCCAGCCTACTTAAGACAGGTCAAATGTCAATCTGGAATTGAGGAAGACCAAGGAAATCAATATCTAAGAAGCAACAGTTAACAATTCCCGCTTTTCTACAGATCACATTTATATATACATATACGAAATAGTCCACACCTTAACAACAAGATAAGCTGAATCAATTCTAATATCTAATCCAGTCTTGTTGTCCTCGAGACCAAGGTCTTGGTCTCGAGTGCGCTCGAGTTCGTTTTTAAAAGTCTTGGTCTTGAGACCAAAGGTCTTGGTCTTGAGGTTCAAGGTCTTGGTCTTGGTCTTGGTGTTCAAAGTCTTGGTCTTGGTTTTGCAAGACCAAGACCAAGACTTTTGTCAATATGAACAGTCATTAATTTTAACAAACGGCAAGAATTAAAAAAATTTATCCAATAATTACTCATACAGTTATTGTTTTAGTATTTACACGGTGTGAATGAGGCTTCACTGTTGTTTTGAACAATTATTTTGACTTCCGGTTATTTACCATGGAATGATTTCAAAACAGACTCATGATTAATTTGTACATTTATATCCGGTTCTTGATAAGCTGCCTTGTGTGCAAGCGATTTCAGCACTTGTAGACGGTGTTTTTTCACATGGCAGAATTTTTATGAGGCCCCACAGGTCACGTCTTGGTCAGAAAATTCTGAGCAAATTGGTTTTTATAAAATTCAACAGGCATTTGGAATAACATTTCGCATGAAGGACTTTTGTAAATACGAATTCAGAATTCTCTGCAGTCTCCATTTAGAGTTGTTTTGCTTGAAAACAAGAAAAAACTCATGTTTTCATTAAAATAACGAGTAGTCCGACTGGACAATTTTTAGTAAGGAATAGAGAAGTCTGGATACGACTGTGATTTTTTTGGGTCTTGGTCTCGGTCTTGGTCTTGAGGTTCAAGGTCTTGGTCTTGAGGTTCAAGGTCTTGGTCTTGAGGTTTAAGGTCTTGACAACAAGACTGATCTAATCAGGAAAATGCTGAATCTAATTTAATCTAATCAGCGGATTCAACAGTGCTCTAACTGCACTACACAAAACATCTGTCGATTGCACTGCAGGCAACGTATTAATACTAAAAGCAATTGTTGTATAGTTACTCAATATCAATCACCATACTATAAGTGGTCAAAAGAATAGATACCTTCAGCATCCTCCTCTTCAAGAATTCTGACATCAATTGAGTAGAGGAGAGCCATGAGGACAGCAAGTGAAACGTTGCTCATTGTGCCATCTGGGTTTACTGACGAGTCTTTAGCAATATGGCCAATCAAAAGCAACGTGTCCTGGCGACTCAGTGATGCCTGACAACTCCAGCAAAACAGACAGTCAGCCAAATTCTGTTGAATTTCTGTAATTTTATCTGTCACCTGGAACACAGAAAAATTGTTCATACAAATTTTAAGACAATCTCATCTTCTGCTTTAAATATTTGTCTGCTCAAAAATACAAGATAATCTGCACATCATTATGCTTTGAGCTCGCAACTAATGCAACAATCTGCCTAAAGTAAACTTTATGCTTTCTTGGCCGAGCTTCAGGAATATGATTCATTGCCCGGATGCCATCCTTCAGTTATACCTGCACTTCTGACAGGCCTACTTAAATGTTATCTTCAGTATCTACCAACTAAAACAATACATACACAACTAATTGAGGTAATTTCCTGTCTCTGCAACTGCTCCTCTCTGTGTCACTCAGTCACCTAGATTAGTTAATTACTGACTTTCTGCATATATGTAGATCCTTTTCTTCAGACTTTTTATTTATAATTTACAGAAAATATTTATAGACAAGGGCTTTACTAAGGCGAACAAGAACATTTTAACCCCAAAGAAATAACATGGACAGTTGCACACCAAACACTTGGATCAAATACAGTTTACTGCTTTCTTGATCACAGTATCTGTCAGGTAAAGAAACTAATTACTGCTATATAATAATAATAATAATAATAATAATAATAATAATAATAATAATAATAATAATAGTAATAACTAATAATGACAATATATTGTGACAGGCAAAACAGTTACCGGTACTGTAAAAATGAAAATTGTTGCAAAGAAGGAGAAGAAAACTAGTTTTCTTCTTTGCCACTGCACTGCAAAAATCTTAAGGAACTAACCATTTTCCGGTGTTTTGGAGGACCAAGGGCACGAAATGCTGGCTGCTGAAGACGTGTTAGCTCAGATGTTACATCCACAGTCTCAAGCAGCTCTGTTTTAAAGAAAAATAAACAAAACAAAAATAGTAACCAAATGCAAACTGAAACAATTTAAATTTGCAGCATGACAGAGTTTAAGAAAACTAGCTCTTTCTCTGCACTTACCTCTACACTCACTTTTTATAATCTACATAAAATCACAAACTTTATGCTTCAGTTGTGTAAAATTTGTTCTTACCAAGAAAGTCAGTTATCATGCAATAATGTACAGTGTCTCCAATTTCTAATTTTAACTTCATATTATCTATGCCAACTCTCATCCATCGAGGATTAACTATAACTAACTACAAAGACACAAACTTTGTATTTATTTATTACGAACACTTTTAATGCGCGCAAAGTCGCATAGAAATGTATGTAATTATATATACTACAATCGAGCATTATACAAGTCCAGCCAAAAATGTATCACAATATGCATGTCCACAAATTTGCATTAGAGTTGCACGCGAGTTCAAATTTCTCATGCACCATTTGATACAGTGTGGCTATAAAATGAGCTGACACTTTCATAATGCAAAAAGGGCATTAGATACATTATTATCTCCAGTATAAAGCAATGAAAAATTAATTTTGATAAGTCCATACACAGTACAGAATGATTTTAATAAATAATGTAAACAAGTTACCTAAAATTCTGCTGACCAGGTTTTCGCTCATGATTTGATCAGTGAATCGAGTGGCTGTTGCAACAATGTCTTCGCCAAGTCCAGGCAGTGCCCAAGTTCGTCCTTTTCTTGCTTGGATGAGCATTCGAAGAGCAGCTACGAGACTGGCCTTACCATCATAGTACAGGATGACAGCCACCAGGCCTCGTGACAATCCAGGAAAGTATGACTGCTGTGTTTCACCTATTTCCATAAAAAAAGTTAACACAAATAGAAGTTATAGTAAAGATTAAAGTCCCAGAAAGAAACACGGAATACATCACTGGGCACTTATACTTAGATTAAAGAGTAAAGACTTAGTGCAGAATCTTTTCAAAACCAAAGCCCCGTACTGGATATTGTCCTGCCTGCACTAGGCAGCCTAAATACAATGCAGAGTTTCTTAACAAGTTCTCACTTTCACGCAATAAAATACATACATTCAAGAGAAGCACAGTTATTTATGCATAATACTGCTGCCTATTAGACAAGAACAAACTGTGGAGTGTGGATAGCAGAACAAAGTTTAAGCACCAGTTGCCTATCGAACTTTTCACTTAATGCTATAAGTCAAAGCTCTATCTGAACCAAAAAACTTCAAAGATTTCAAAATCATGCCATAAAATTAACACTTTACAATCAATATATACCACTAGTCTGAATTACTTGTCAACTGAACTTGGTGGGACTGTAAACTTTTAACCTCGAGTCAAGGATCATGTTCAGTCAAGCCAGTAATTTAAAACTTGTACCATACTTTATTTCAGATCTTGATGAGAAGAGCAGTACTTTAAGCCCAAGAGGCAGTCATGATTGTTAAGAAGTAGCAACTTTATGTTCTTAGCCTTGGCATACAAGGTTGGATGAACTGTCTTCCCCTTGCCCTGATCTTCTCATTAACAGTGTACAGTCAATGTTCTCATTTTAAGGCTGAACCTCTAATAATTGTCACCTCTAATAATGTGTAAAAGAAATCTAAGAAATACTGAACCATGTAATTACCCATTCGAAGCAAGTCAACTGCGGCTAATTCGTTCAATTCAAACAGATCACTGATAGTCAGTGCTTCATTTATAAAATCAGTTGTCAATGTTCGAATGCCTGGATGACCGTGAACTGGCAATCCAATGATGTTAGCATTTCGCACAAGGTCTCTGTCAGTTGCCTTCTTATCCTGAAGAGAAAAAAGATTTTCTCAAACCTAAATGCTGTCATATGAAAATCAACAGTAGAGATCTCTTCGCTTGACAACCTTCTTGCGTTATCTTCGACTCTCTCATAACCACTAACAAAAGCACAACATTGTTCACCTGGCACTCGACATAATCACGTCAACAACCACTCACAAAGTGTCCGATAGCAGTCATTTCGCCTCTCAGTATTTCTAAAAAAATTCACTGAGCTACATAAGGAATAAGAATTGACTCTATAATATACTTACAGGATTCTGTATAAGTGATATAAAGTCTGGTTTGTGACGAAGCAGAGCAGCTTCCAAGTCTTGTTGGGCAAAGGCTTCTTTTCGGCTGATTGCTGACTCAACTGTGTTGAACAACTCCTTGTGGATGTTCCACATGCGAGGCACTAAATATACCAAGTATCAAATAAAGTCCACTTAGTATAACCGAAATATAATTTTACAATTTTTATCTTTCTTGTGCATACCTCATTGTCGTTCTAATCTACGAAATTCTGTATCCATGCACAATAACAGAATGCTCAATAATGCCTCATTCCAAGATTTTCAGACTGGAATAAGATTGCCATCCATCAGATATGATACAAGGTCCCAGAAAGAATGTGCACACTCTATTCTCTAAAAGTCTATTGCAACCAAATGTCATCTGCTGCAGGTGGCCCAAAATTAAATATTATCCCTACATTATATTCGGTCTACTCGAATCCCCGAAACCTGATTCCTCAAAAACAGTGAAGATGCAAAACTGACCGAATTCCTGAAAACAATTTCTCTAGCAAGCGTTCAAATCTTGAAGCTTGTATGGACTAGCCTGCCAATATCCTGAATGGTATATTAAAAAATATCTTGAAGTTAGTTTTGCGCACATAATTTTCTTTTAACTTAAAAAATAGTTATCTGGGATCTGGTGGAACTTCTGTTTCAGGCATTGGAGTTTCGGGGATTTGTTACCCATTATATTACCCTGTCTTGCAGACTGATCTTCGAGATGTTTACCTTATTATGGCTTGATTTTGATGTGCCGTCAGTTGACGCCTTGTGCATTAGATACCAGTGCAAAACGTTACTACGTTGTTTGGGATTTAGTTTTTGGAAAGTGAATCTTCCTGTGACCATTTTAGTAGTAAGAAAGACTGAATTTGGAAGCAGGCAAGCTAAAATTTGATTAGTTATATAAACATTATGAATGACCGTCATAAACACAATTTCTAGGGTGCCTAGTTTCATTGCCAGACAAACCAGATGCATACGCTTGAATGCCTTACTAGACAGAACTCACCTTAACTCTTCTGGCCATCTTATTGGAGCAAGGCTTTTAAATCTCAAAGACTTCTTTTTGATTCAGAATAAGCCCATAAACGTGTGCATAGTGAATACCTGAAACCCCATTCTCCAAAACTGAATTTTCACCGGATCCTGAAAATCTATTTTCTAAGTTAAAACAAGATTTGAACATATCTAACTTTTAGAATATTTTCTGAATATACTATTCCGGAGAATGGCCGACTAGCCAATACTAGTTTTCGAGATTTCGAACGCTTAATAGAAAGTTGTTTTGGGGAATTAGGTCAATTTTGCATTTCATCACATTCGTCAAATCGGAATTCGGCGACTCGTGTAGACCCACCCAAACATCGTTTATTTTCATAATTGTTTCTTACATTTATCAAAATACATTTTAACTCATCAAACGGCAAAACATCTGAACCAAAGGCTAATGTTTTCGTTCCTTTTTACGCTCCAACGAGGCGGCGAAGCAACCGATATTGTAACACAATTTAACTTGGATTTTTCAGATTGTTGTTCACTGTGGACGATATTAGCAGACACTCTTGAGGAGAGCACGGAGTCAAAGCACGAATTTGCCAACAAAACTACCGCATAACGCCCATTTTTATGAGTATGTCATGGAATGAAAATAAAGGATGTTAGTTGCCGTCGTTATTTACCAGAACAAGGAGCAGTCGCCGCCATTCTTTAATTCCAAGTTATTTTCCTCACTTTCAATTTTCACATTCGCGCATTCAGCGAAATGTGTATCCGCCGTCGACTGCTGGATTAGTGCGCCGTGCAACAAGGCCATTATAGGGAATAGTAAGTAAGAGTTGGCTAAACTGGCACGAAAACGCAGAAATCTTATAAATTGTCATAATTTCTGTTTTTTTTAAACTGTAAATGTAGCCGATGATATTCACAATTTAGACATGACATATCATAGTATTTATATAACCAACTCAAGTTTCTTGTTGCTATATAGTGCAATTTTGACTGATGTCTGAGAATTTGCAAGTATCACAAAATACCGCTTTTTGGGTATTCAAGAACTCCTAAGTTAATATAACGAGTAGTTTAGTTTCACGAAGTATATTATATACAATGGCGTGTAGTAAAGCAATACATTGAAAGGAGTCATTTTATATCTTATTTAATCAGGGTGAGAATTGTTGGGAGTTTGGGGGGTAAACTCCATATAGTCTTTCTTAGGATTCCCCAGTTAAGACTTCATTGCACACGTTCCAACCCAACCCCCAATCCCCCTCCCCAACCAGTTGTGCTAGTTTGATTATATTGTGCATATATTTTAGCATTTTCTTCCACAAAATCACTTTGTGGGTTACTAATAGTCATGTTCTGGTTTACTGAGATTTGTGATGACATGTGAACTGCATACTCATAAACTTGGTGAATTCATCTCTTTAAGGAGTTTAAGCTTTCTATTGCATTTTGGAATTTTCTTAGTTTGCAAAACACAGATAAAATATTCAACTCTACATGGATCAAACTCATCAAAGTCTGACCATCCCAGTCTGTTTTCTACAATTCTCATACTGGATTTAATCATGGCTATTAGACTTGGATTTCCACTTGGTATTTCTGCACAACCCACTGACATGACGCAGCACTCGTCAATAACGTGGTACTCTGCGCTTGGTTATTAACACTTTAACAACGAGCTGCAATAGTTTCCCAGTCACTTTTAGTACACTCTCTCCATTAAAGTGTTAAGTAGCGCTTTATAAATTTGGAGATTACGATTACAATGCATCGACATTGCAGTCACGTCACCAATCGAAGGGGGTAAACCTAAAACAACTAATATCGGACATACACTGATTCCAAGAATGATGGTCTAGACCTGATCAGAAGTCTAACCTAAGGACACCTCTGGACAGCTACTCCACTGTGTAAGTCGGCCCAAAAACCGAAGATTCTTCATTTGTCTTGTTCAGACTCACTGCTTTCCTGGACTGGACTTCGATAATGCTGGTAAGCGATTCCACTGTATTTGTACAAAGAGCTGTTGCTATGTAGCCAGTGGGTTTCAATCAATGCAACGTTGATCGCTTCATATGCTGCATGGCTCAGTGTTAAGAGCTGTCTGCACACTGACAAACATGAATGTAAATAATATTATCCTCTGCAATGTCACTCTTTCATTTTCTTTTGCAATCATTCTGAACCTTATTCCCTTACCCACTCCATGCTATGGCCATGTAAAAAACATATATATGCCCTTTTCTAACTCGATCTGAGACTGGCTCACACTCTGATTCCTTAACGCCTAAGTCTAGTTCCAAAGCTCATCAGACTAACTTGTCATTTGTTAATCTTCTGCTGCTTCTTTCTGGTGATGATCAGCAAAAGCCTGGTTCACATCATCTTAAAGCTATTGTCGTCTGCCACCTCAATAATCAATCCACCCAGTACAAGAATC
Source organism: Allolobophora icterica (assembly GCA_963556255.1). Lineage (NCBI taxonomy): Eukaryota > Metazoa > Annelida > Clitellata > Crassiclitellata > Lumbricidae > Allolobophora > Allolobophora icterica. The sequence continues at coordinate 64,117,045 of OY744606.1, forward strand.
CTCTTCAAAGTTACATCTAGGAGCATCCGGTGGATTTCTTGCTCTCAACAAAATTTGGTTCTAAATATCACGACATAGTCTCATTAATTTACAAAATTTATTACATCTGTAATTATAATCACAAATGAAACTCAACAGGGTCGAGGGCACGAAAATGTGAAATAGCTGGAGGTATGAACACCTACCATAAGCTCATTTGCATTCTGACACAATGACAATACAGTAAAGTAATTAAAAAAAACAATAAAATTTATTTACAAACAGAAATGTTATCAATCAGCAGTAGCAAGGCATTATTTTCAAATACTATTGCGAAATTAAATTACTTTAAGATTAAAAGCTTGAATCAAAATTCCTTGTCATTTAACTGATTTCAGCAGATACTACTAATTAACATACACAATTTGAAGATAATAAAATAGAAAAACATATATGAGATAAAGATAAAGATTCAGTTCTGGAAACGTTCTTTTAGATCTATGCTTTTTTTGAGAGCTAGGAAATGTTTGTGAGTGCAAGATCCAAAGAAACCACAACAAACAGAAATTTTAATGAATGCAGCTACTTAGACACTCTACACCAGGGGTGGCGAACCTTTTTTAACATGCGTGCCGAAATACTGCTAAATCATTTTAAAAAATAAAGTCGCGTGCCCCTCGGAATTTTGCACAGTATATAATTATTTTTCTCATATAGAGGTTTCAGTTAACACAGTAACAAAAATGAATTAAAGACGATAATTATTTCAAAGATCGTTTTTGAATGGCATTAAAATAAAGTCCTTCAAGTTGCTTCAACAAGGAAAATGTGGATTCCTACAGGGATTTTGTATTTCTAAGTTTGAAATTTTGGGGGACGCTCTGATTTCGCGTGCCCAAAAATTTCAAAGCGTGCCACTTTGGGCACGCATGCCATAGGTTCGCCATCCCTGCTCTACACCATGTTGGCCATACGTTGAAACACTGCAAGAACACAAACAAAGAGCACAGGTAAGACTGAAAACCAGCAAGCTCTAAAGTTCATCAAAAAAGAGACTCATTATCCTCAAACAAATACACAGAAGGGAATTGTTGATTGTAATTAATAAAATTACAATGATAAATAAACCATATCAATAATTAAATTTATAATGGTAAATATACCACACCAGGTTTAAATCTGTTACTCACAATATTGAATTTAGCTTTTAGTGATAACGTCACACAAATAGTAGCCTGCATTAGTATACATTGTAAAGCTTAGGTTAAGAAGTCTCATGGCTTGCAAGCAGTTATCACTCAATAACATAAACTGTAAAATTTAACTGTAAATTTACCACATTTAAGAATTTAATAAACTTAACTGCGCAAAGACTAATGATCAGAAAGAATTCTCTGTATGAAAGAATCATTAATTAGTGAGCAAACAAATGAATAAACGAGACCAACTTCAATCTGATACATCTAGTTGTTTCAGGAAAATCATGCAAAATTTCCAATTTAACACAATTTTGTAAATCTCTTCAATTTTATTTAACTGAAAAACAACGAAACGATCAGAAATATCAGAGTATTTAGAGCAAGATGGATAAAAGAATTAAATATAAAATAAATTACACATAAATGCAAATGCACATGAGTAACAGAAAACCAGTCCAAATCTCCATTTCCACATATGCAAGGCGAACCCCGAGGTCCACTCAATGCTTTACATCATTCACTGCACCAAACATATTTTCAATCCATGTAATATCTTTGTGTAAACACTAATCTCTAACTTTTGCAGGTAACTGTACATCAAAGCTGTACAAATCATATCGCACATATACTGGTACTATGCACCATTAAACTGTCAGGATAAGGCAATAGCATCTTTAAAGGTGCTCCTCACTACCAGAAGTCCAATTGATGCAACAGTTTGAGAAAGATGACACATTCATCTAAAGTCCAACAGAACTCACGTACGCAGGTGATAGAACTCACGTACGCAGGTGATAGAACTCACGTACGCAGGTGATGAAACCTAAAAGGCTAGTGCAAGCAGTTCTAACGTACAGCAGGGACCACCATCCCACTAATACCACTATAGCACAAAGTGTAGTTTTATTATCCGGTATGTACTTGTAGCATTTTGTTATCATGCCATTTGGCATTCTACAGAGCTGCATATAATTTAGAATAATACACTCTTACAATACATGTTTAAATAAGACATTTGGCATTGTATAGAGCTGCAACCAATCTAGAGTAAAACATAATGTTAAAAGGCATTTTAAATTATGTCAGTGCCACCAGTTGCCTCATTAACACACAGTTCCAACAACTTTGTTTAGCTTTACAAAAAATCATGGAAGTCAATACAGTGAGGCTTGCTTGGCTGCTGCCAACAGAGTTCCTTTGTCAGACAGTTTCATAAAATATTTACAAATAACAAAGTTATCTAACAAGTTAACGATGTCTGGTGTAAAAACCAGCTAAAGGCCACAGAGATGAGTATTCACGATTTTGGTTCCTCCTTCTTGCCTTAGAATCAGTGAGTATGAAACGTTCTTCGATGTTAACACTTACACCAAATTCAACAAAACGAGGTGTTTCATTTTCAAGGTGTTATATTGAAGTACTACCAGGATCAACGAAAACAGCACTGTGGTTATGCACAGCTCCTCCTGCATTGGCAGGGACAACACCGTATTGTTGTGGTACATACAGCTGTCCCGGGTACTGCAAACCGTGAGGTTGATAAATCTGAGGCGGCAAATCTTGTGCTGTAATGTAACTCCTCTCAGGAATTGTCTGCTTTTGAAAGTCATGATTTCTTGCAGTGCTATCTGGTGTTGGATAGGAAACTGCATTTAAAGAGGGATATAAACTGCCAGATACACTGGGTACGTCGTCTTTTGGTCTTGCACCTTGATTCACAGCCTGTCTTGAAGGTTCAGGCATTGCATGTTGATTTTGTGCGACAGAATTGTTCTCAGAAAAGCGCACACTGTGGCCAGCAGGGACGCTGGTATGTGATGGTTGCTTGAGGACACTGGCCCCAGGGGAAGCCAGTGACGTAACGGGTGGGGAATTAGGGTTCTCTGTCTGCTTAGAATTCTCCTTGTCTTTCAGATATGCTGCAATACTTTGACTGCAACTTTTCACAACCAAAACAGTCAATGCAATAGCAATAACAATCGCAACAGCCAGACCAACTCCAAGTCCAATAATTGCTCGATGATTGCTATCGTAATTCTCTTTTGCTTCGATCAATTTCTAAAATGAGAACAATGATAATATAATATACCAGTAATGCAATCATACATTTTGATGCTTTGTGTTAAAACGTAACTAAAATGTTCTGTAAAAGGATTTCAAAGATGAGTCATAGTTAAGACCCACGAGTTGTTGATTATAACGTGCCACGATCAAAGTAGTTATATGCGTTGAATATGACCAAGTGGAAATATTCCACAGCTGTTTATCTATCTGTTTAGCTGTTATCTACAATATCCACGCCTTTGGTAGATAAGGATGAGGTAAAGTCAATACTTAATACATGAAGGAGATCCACTGCAGAATATGCAGTGCAGATATCAGCAACACATGGATATCAAAGCCCACGTGTAGATAAACAATTAATTAAGACTGTAGTCTTCGAGGTTCTAATCGAATCATGAACAATTTGTCATTGTCTGCCCCAAATTCCATTTGGCCAATTAATTGCTCACAGACATGATCATTGGTGCAAAGAGCATACTCCCAGCACTCATCAGCTCTGATGCACATATGTAATTCATAGACAAATTGCACATGATAAGCCAGCTGCACAGAAAGCACGGTGCTACCATGTTATGCGAGTTGGCATGTATAGAATGGATCTTGGTAATGAAAGCTGAACTCTAGCACAGCTTGAATCACACAAAGTGCTGCCAGCAAAAAGAAATTAAAATTTTAAATACCAAGTGCACATAGAAAAACTCACATTAAAACATGCAGGCGATGCCCAACCTGTTCTGACCATGCAGCTACAACTCTCACTTTGTGGATCATCTGAATAATACCATAACAACAACAGAATCTGTACAGATAACTCTCTTATCAACACTTTAACAATGAGCGTGTACTAAAAGCTACTGGGAAACCAGTGCAGCTCGTCATTAAAGTGTCAAATGTTGGTTAATTAAGTAGCTTAAGTGTCTTAAAGTTGCTTGCGTTGTGCTTAGTCACCTTGCAGGTACTTTAACAGCTAAACTCGTAAGCTAAATGCTCTTTTTGGCAACAGTTCATGTCCACTAAACTGCCTAATTAGAACTTCCAGTTAAGAAGCCAACTATCACAGCATTCTTGAAAATAGTTAAAATCTTCCTCATTATTTAAATTTCTCTGTGCAAGTGCTAATCATCGATTATGTAAAGCACGCTATTTGCAGTTCATTATTTGAAGTGCTGTATAAATTGTCATTAAGCAGTACATTATAGTCCACATATATATGTGTGTGTATATATTAGCATTTCGTTTGGATATCTTGCAGTGAAGATCCTTTATAGCAAACACAGATCTATGAAAGTGGCAAGCAACCAGAGTGACGAAACATACCGCACACAGCAAAGGCCATAGATGCTCTGCCAGTAAACCTTGGATTGCCACATTCTATTGTTGCACTGTCCTGTAACTGCAAATCTGCAGGAAAAAATATCACACACAAAAAAATAACAAGAGGCTCATAATAACATAATCATACAATGAATGCTGACAACGCACAGTAGAGCAGTGATTCTCAACCTATGGGTTGCGACCCGCAAGTGGGTCGCAAAGAAAGTCCAAGTGGGTCGCCAATTTTCCCCGGAAATTGCAATTTTTCTCACTGAAGCACTGGAGAGTTCGTGTTGACAGGGATGCATGGAAATGTTTCCATGTTTGACAGAATTTCTTAATTCAGATGAGAATGGAACTGGTTAAATTCAGGCCAACCTTAAAAGTACAGTTTTTAGCCATCTGAATATTTAGTCGTGAAACACATTAACCCATGGGTTCCCTTGGATTTCAGTGTGGTGGGTCTCGTTGACATCCAGATGTTGCAAAGTGGGTCGTGAAGTCAAAAAGGTTGAGAACCACTGCAGTAGAGAATGTGGATTTTAGATTCAATTGGGCTTTAGGATGTGATTGCTATTATGCAACCCTGTCACTGGTGTAGTGTTACTTGCCATGGCTCTTAGCACTTGTTCTAGTGTACGGTTTTCATGGCCAACCAATTGGAAGCACCATCACCAGTGAGATGAAGAGTCAATATTCATTCATTCATTCATTCAAGTATTTATATAGCACCTCTTCAAGGGGACTACTCAGAGGTGCACAAGACTCCAGCACAGCCAAAAAGAACAGTTTTCAGTCTAAAGTAGAACGTATCAGAGGGAGTTCTGGGGAGCAGGCACAGCTCGGGGGCATTGTAGTCTGCCTGCCACTGAAACACAATTGTACATGTGCCACAGCTGCACTGAGAATCAGTGGTTTGTCCCCATTGACAAGGCTGTAGTCGCAGCAACCAAGACCACTCATAAAAAACCCAAGTGTAGACCAGAGTCAGCAAGGACGTCGCAGCCTAGAGGATAAAACGATGGTATTCACAACAGATCATTTGCCCTTCCATGCTGAAATTTCTGTCATGACCCTGGACAGCATGTACGACCAGACTGGACTGGACATCTCAAAGACAGGAGCAATGTGATTTTATCATAAAATGTCAACTCATGCTCCACATGACAGAGTTTAAGGATGGTCCACTGCAAATGCAATGAATACATTAAATTGGCAAGGCAAGAAAAGCACGCATTTATTCAATTATTACGTGTCTGTATCAATGGCTCTTCGAAATGTTGTCCCAGTGTTGAAGAATGTACTGATGAATATACTTCAAAGCAATAATTAAATAATAAAATAATAATAAAATAATAAATTAAATAATAAAATAATAATAAAGTATAATAATCATTTTAGCTGAAGATAATTATTATCTTTAGCTAAAACAATTGTACTTTCCTATCAGCCTACATGACTTGAAAATGAATAGAATAAGATGCGTGAGGATTAAAATTACGTAAGCAGAGGCAAAAGGCAACCACAACAGCAATCAGCCACTGTGCAACCATCAAATGATACTCATAATGCAGTAAATTCACAATCAACCACTTTCACTTAAGCAGGTTACATTTTTAATTTATGTTTTTGGATTTTGTACAAATGTCTTACCAATTATAAAGCATGACAAATTTTAAGTATTAATAGTTTTATTGTTCCAACAAGTTTTCATGCACATTGTTAGAAAACAATTAGTAATTTTGCTTACTGCTAATTTGCATAATGTAGCTGGCAGTAGTTGATGTTTCACTGCCTCGATCAAATGTGTAGCGCTGATTGCCATCAAAATCGAAGTTGCGAAAATTCTCTGTAGCAATCATAAGACTCAAAGTTCCTTGGCTTCGAAACCACTGCACTCCATCATTTATTCCTGCACGGTTCTTGTATACAGTGCAGGAGAACGTGACACTTCCATTGGGCTTCAACAGCTGACTTTGTGTCGAAGTCGAAAGACCAAAGAAATTATCTTGAGCTAAAACAGTTAAAACCACATATGGATTTAAGACAATATACGCATTTAAGACCATATACACATTTAAGACCATCTATCCATTTAAGACCATATATGCCACAGTTAACTCTAGATACTGTAACAAATTGAAGGTCATTGATGATGTAAAAATTAACTCACCAAGCCTCCATGAGCTATGTGGTTTGATGGTTTTTTTACTTATTCACTTTTATTTACTTTTTTCAAATATTTTCATTCTTTATGGCTCATAGATTCATCAGAGGTCAGCCATGTACATGTAGTGGTTAAATGCAGACAGACCCCCTCCCCAGATGATTAAAGAACCAATACCTGTAATTCACAATTTCCCACCTAAAGGTGGGACTCATCACCTAAATCAGGAGATTCACAACGCAAACTCCACTAGGTATGTTTTGTAAATCATTGCATTTTACATTTTTACCTAAGCCTATTCTTTTGTAACATGCAATTAAGTACTTTTAGCAAATGTGGTTTGGTTACATTTATAATCAACGATATGCATTAGGTTTCACAGATGTTATGTTTTAGTTTAATAGAACATAGAATGTATTGGTTTTAAGTTTGTTTTAGATTTGCAAAAACTTTGCAATCCACAGCCTCTGAACAATATAACCACTGTATACATGTATGCAACTAACAAGTGTTAAGTCATCTCATAATCTTGTACACATTCTTCGCATTTGCTGGATGAGGGTTTAACAACAAAATTACCTTTCATGCTATATTTAGCTATTTTAGCTGTTTTCTGTCTTATCTGTAACCAGACTACTTGGGTGATGGGTTAACAATTAAACACAGATGTACGGTTCTATGCCTACATAAGTAAAATTGTAGTTTGCGTTGCTAAATTGATAGTGGTTTGAAATCCAAAGTTTACGTTGCCAAATTATTTCTGCAAAGTACATCCATAATTGACGTTGTTAAATTATTTTCACATGTACATTAAAAGCATTTAAAGTTCTTCTGCAATATACATACATACAACATACATACATACATGCATACATACATGCATACATACATACATGCATACATACATGCATACATACATACATGCATGCATACATACATGCATACATGCATGCATACATACATACATACATGCATACATACATACATGCATACATACATAGATACATAGAAACATATATACAAAGACTACAGAACACCTGTACTAATTTAACAACGTAAACTACGGGTCCAAATACATGTTGAATTTAGCCACATAAACTACGGTTTTACCCTTACATACAGGATTAACACACTTTGGATCAATTAGTGAATAACATTTGTAAGCACTTAACGGTATTATTTACATTTCACAATATAGAGGGTTTTTCATTATAGACGAACAAAATAGAATTTCACGATCATCAGTTCACACGGTTGCAACAGTTTGTTTAAAACTTTGCGTATGGAGAAAGTTAAGAGATAATGTGCATGGATTTTGTGGGGTAAACAAGAAAAGGCTTCAGGCTTTAATGAGGTCTACTTTCAGCACTGAAAGTAGCTATACACCTGTATAATACAGGTAAAACGTGAATACAGCATGTGGTTATATACCAAAATTAAAGCTAATATCAATACCTTTGAGCGTCCGTAATAAAATATAGATTAACGTTATTAAGGCATACTGATTTATACAACTCATATTTTTGAGTGAATGGAGCAAATATTATAAAAATGAATTTTGCATCTCGATATCGGAGCATAAACCGCCGCCCAACAACCATAGATATATCTATGCCAACAACGATGGCATGCGCAACTAGAAACGCCTTAACCAGGGCAAATAAACATTGACTAAAAACAATCACGTGATTTTACTTTGTACCGTAAAATCGTACACTTTGCGATTTTCTTACCTGAAGGGCTAGAGCGCTTCGTTATGAAACCAGCCTATTCGTCTGCGTTTTAATTAAAACGTAGGCCGATTCATGCACTTTCTGTATGCTTTCGACGCCCTTCTACAAGTCTGTAATTGTGATACACTGATACGGTAGGCCTAGGCCTATACTATGATGTTTCATCAAAGCGCCAAGTAAAAGCAATTAAAGCACTGGGCTTCAAATTATTCACGAGCATTAGGCCAAATTGCTTCAAGTCAGAGGGATTTACTACATGATGTATCGTGCAAAGAACGGGACTCGATTGCTTGAAGACTAGATCGAGACTCGAAGCAAATATATTTATAGCTAGAAGCTATAGGCCTAATCGCTCAAGGCAGGAGCACGCAGTACGTTAGGCCCCTAACGATGGTAATTATAGTTCTTGGAAGGCCGCAGATTGGATGGATAAGCTGAACTGGAAAGCCAAAATGCTAAGGAGTAATATATATGGGTACTATAGTTATAATCTATCTTAGACAGACTTCAAGTATAGTCTATGTTTGAAGCAGAGGCGTGATCTAAAAAGTGGGAGTACCGATTTTTCAGCCCATTGCACCGATGCAGTTATATATAGGCCCTATTCATTATTATTTCTATTATTCCCTCTCCGATAAGTAATGGTCTCCCGCCTCGATTATTGTAGCGCTATATGATTGGGCTCCCAACCTGCCGATTGAGGTGCCTCAATCGGGTCCTGAGCAAGGCTGCCCGGCTGATGGGTGGCATCCTCAAGTTTGGCCGGGTCTCGGCTGAGTACACGCGCGGAGGTGCTCCACTGGCTCCATTACCTGCAGCGCATTGCTTATCGGGTCTCTGCTCTGGTTCGACGGTGACTTGAGGGCCTGGCTCCCTCTTACCTCCGGGAACTTAAATTTGTTGCTCTACTGTGGCTGTCCAGTGTCGTGGCTCACTTCGCTCTGCAGCGCAGGTCAAGCTCCTTGTTCCCAGCGCGCGGACCGCTTAATTCCGGCGACAATAAGACACGTGCCTTCTCTGTTTCTGGCCCAGCGACCTGGAATGGGGTCCCAGTAGCGCTGCTCCTGACCCCAATCGATTGCTCTTCTCTGTTCTACTCTTGCCTTAAAACTGTCCTCTTTGACCAGGGTTGGACAGGGAGCGCTTCTGAATTATAACCTTTCGCAGCGCTATATAAAACATACATAAAACATATATATAAAACATTATTAAGTTCTATCACTTATAAGAATTTAGATATCCAATCAAACATATGGGAAGTTACTGCTTTGAAGAGTTATTTACATAGCCTATAGGCCTATGTAGGCCTACACTACGTGCATATGAGGGCTTGAGACAAGTGAAGGATGAACGACAAGAACATCTGTAGGTATCCATATGGGCACAATAAGAGTCCCATATTGGGATATGGGTCTCCCATGTGGGCATGCGCAGTGAAGAGGGTACGTGGATGAACAGCGCTGAAGATACAAATTCATATTAGACCTAGTCATAAAACACTTTAGCTATTAGCTACCAAAAGAATCGAGAAGAAATCTATGCGAAATCCATACAGACCAACTTTTTAGCGGCAACGTAGCATCATAAAATATTATTATCCAACTGCAAAGCTAGACTCGAACAATTGCTTCCGGGCGCCGCGGGACGCTCTGCGATTAATATGGATTTGTTAAGAATTGCGTCGATAGAGGTCGTATTGTAGGCGAGACATTGTGGCACGTGACCGGCTGCTCCCCAAGGACTATCGTTACGCCGTTGGGACGGTGGTATAACACAAAACCTGACCAACCCAGCTGGTTATACGCCTATAGTTTGCATTATTCTAAGCCTTCTCTAGAGCGCACCCGTCGCTTATTACTGACGGCGTGGCTTGTTGTTTGGCCGGGACCTTGTCGGAACACGTTCCCGTGTGAGCCATCTCCTGCGAAAATATAGCTCCCCGGAGGACACTCACAGCGGAAACGTACATGTCAACCATAAGGGAGAGAGGGAGGGCTGGACGGACGGAGAAAGAGGGAGGGAAATGGAGAGGGAGGGAGAGGAGAGAGATACAGACATACAGAGAGAGAGACTGAGAGAGGCTGAAGTTCGATGAACATAGGCCTAATTTTCTAGTAGGTCTAGCCTGGCCAGGCCGCATGGAACTCCCCCCATCTGTAGCTCTGTTGCAGAAGTTTAACATTACGGCGTCGGGCTCGAGCTTAATAGGCCTACGCTCTTAATTGTTCTCATTCACGTAGGCCCCTATTAGACTAACTATATTGTGCAGTACAGGGGCGTCTATCCCCCCTATGTCATTGGAGCAACGTCCCTTTTCTCCCTCTTCTTCCCCCCTCTCCGTTCCTTCCCCCCAAACACACGGACAGATCTTCCCCCCCTATTTCTTGGAGGGAGCATTTGCTCCAAGGTTTCTATGGTGTAGACGCCCCTGGTGCAGTATACTGTTTGCCATTATAGATGTCAGTGACGAAATGCAGCGTTGTACTGTTAATTTATTAGCGTCCATCTCATTAGGCCTACACCACTTAAAGTTTAGGTTTGCACACTTTGGCTTACCATTCCATGTAGTGTAGCCTGGGATTAAGATTACTAAATCTTAATCCCAGGTATAGCTCACTGACATAAGCTCCAAATCTAGCGTATGCCCGCGTAATCTGTTGTTTCGGCAATCTTGCGAGTCGCCCCGCAAAGCCGAAATAACTTGTCTTCTTAATTAGCTGCAATTAGGCTTTCGAACCTGGTCCAGATACTCTGAACATGATGCCGTCTTTCAACTGTTGACGGGAACGCCGCTGGTGACTCTTCCAGTTCACTGGACATTGCTTCAAGGGCTGTAGTGGTAAAATTAGAGGTGAGTAGGCCTACACGCTACCGGTTAGTTTTCCGAAACAAATAGGCCTAAGAGGCGAGTATAATACGCTGTACAGTATTTTATGAGTATACGTTACAGTGTTTTAATATAAATAAACATAAATATTTTGTGAGGGGAGTATACGGTCTCTAAAGGTAAGTACACGCTGTATACCTGCGTATACCCTCGACTACAACCCTGATTGCTTCCTAACTGACATAATCCATCATACATGTACATCAGTGAGCAACTGGTCGTCTCGGAATTAACATCTCTTCTGCCTGAAGCCTGTGCTCCGTCCTCGTCCATATTGTAATCAATCAATCAATCAATCAATCAATCAATCAATCAATCAATCAATCAATCAATCAATCAATAAATCAATAAATCAGTCAGTCAATCCTCGTTTATTGAAATAAGACAGGTTGACACAGACGCAACCTGGATATGTTATTCCTTACTTACTATCCAATATCTCCAATTCATTATGTCTGGAGATTAAATTCAATTCCTAGTAGTCTTGATGCCATTGATTTCTGCTACCTAAATAATTGTTTCACTTGCAAGAAACCCCAATCGCTCATTCACATGTATTTTGCTCTACTGTGAAATCTGACTTCATACGTTTTAATTGTCTTCTTTCATCTATATAAATTACAATTATTATTAACGAGTCAATTTGTAAAGCAAAAGATGAGCAATAACTCTTCTATCTCTTCTTGTCGAGGCTTGGCAAGGGATATACGGCGGTACAATGACTCATAAACTTCCAAGCCCTCACCTCCTCTCGGACCCCAAGCCACAGTTTCTTTTCCATAATAATTAAACAGGTCAACAGAACTGTTCGTGTTATTTAATGTTTATATTCAATTCAAAGAGCAATCAAGCATCAGTACAGAAAGCAATTTTATGTCACAGATTGAAACCCAATACTGAACTAAACACTGAACCTAAGATAAAAAGTAGCATCTCCTCAGATAGATGCTGAAGTTAAACAATATGTACAGCAGAAACGTAAAACAATAATTCTCATACGACTTGTTGTTCCATGAAACATAAAAAAATTCCAAGAATCACAGACTGAATTTATGACTCAACGGCTGCCTTTAACATTTGGCTTTTCTACAGAGACAAGAAAGACAGAACGTAAGAGATCAAGACATGTCAGGCAATCTCATGCATCAAGGAAATCAGATAGCAAATATGCTGCACAAGTCTTAGTTTTAACACGTAACACACAAACAAGACGTCATGGAAAGCCAGGCTTGTCTACTGCTAAAGACAACGCTGCCAAATGCCGACTCATCCTTCTCTATTTAACAAAGAGACAAATTAACGAAATTCAAAACAACATCAAAAGTCTTAATTATTTACAAAAGAAACAATATATTCAAATGAATGCACTTTCAAAATTATAGCCCTACTTCAACTGTCCAATTTAAATTCCTAAAGTATGAAATAGCCTTAGTAAAACAACTATTACGAAGATTAATTTTTAAAACCACATTCAAATGTCATGACCTTTACTTTACCTCTATGGTCAAAATTATCGTTCAGTAGTTCCAAGGCTAAGATCAACAGCTTCTTTTATTAAATATATTTAAATGCAAAAGTAATTTACAGGCTGGGCTAGCCACACCAGTTATTATTTTCACCTTTGAGGAAGAGGCACTGTAAATTTCACCATTAGGAACATCAATAGAGTAAAATTCTCTGTAACCTTCCACATAAAAATCTACTCTCTATAATCAATGAAGATACCACAGGTTTTACAGGAAACAAACAAGGACATACACATGTATTGTGCTTCAGAATCATGTTTCTGAAAAGTAGGGCTGTACCGAATATTCGCTTCGTATTCGCTTCGGGGCCGAATAGTGGGCCAAATAGCTATTCGATATTCGGCCGAATAGCAGAAGTCGGACCGAATACGAATAATGGTCACGTGGCATCTGTTTCTGCATATGCGGCTGCTATAGCGAGTGGAGTGAGCGAAGTGACAATTTCTAAGTTTAGTTAAATTAGTTCCATTCCTAGTTTACACAGACTGGCAGAAGGATGCAAAAATTACATGTAGTTAATATATTACATTTACTGAACTTAAACTTTTGCTTACATTTGAAATTGCGAATGTTGTCGGTAAACCTATTTTGTACACTATTCGTATTCGTATTTGGCCGAATAGTTGGTCCAATTATTCGTAATCGGCCGAATAGTGATGATCACCTATTCGGTACAGCTCTACTGAAAAGTATTGCTGAAAAAGACGTACTGTTAATACTAATAAAAATCAGACTGATTGGTAATACAATCAAAGTATGCTTAGATGACTAGTGGTACTCACTACTGCACATGGTTATACCAGATTTATGACTTGTGAATTCTGCATCACCTACTCTCCAGCAGTTTCCTATAAATATAATTTAGGGGTGCAAAAGGATATTAGGGCAACATAGGCAGTTTATTACCACAGCACAGCAAGAACTTTCTGGATTTTCACAAAAAAGGAAGAAAACCTGAATATTCTCTATTAAACAGCCAATATCAAGGAAATTTTTCACTAAAAAACTATTTATCAGACTAGATTCTCATTGGAATACAACGAAAGTTCAGTGCAAATTTAACAAATCAAGACAGCAAGCAGGTTACAACACAATATTAAAAGAAACAATTACTTGTGCTCAGCACTTACATGTGCCTACTTGTGTTTCATTTTCCAGCTTACTCACAAACAGCACTTAACAGCTCATTGCTAATCTTTACTAAAAGTTTGCAACATGACTGACACATTCCGAAGTTTCTACTCATTGACCAAACTGCCATCGTGCATGACTGCATCCTTGCCTGTCAAGCTTAAGAAAAGTTGCCAAAATTCAAGAAAATCTTTAAAAAGATTTGCACGATGAACAATTGATCTAATGGTGTCTTTCAGCAACACTACTTATGCAATAGAAGTTTTAAGTACTAGAAAAGCATGCAGATTATCGTTATGTCTGCAGATATGCCACGATTTCAGCATAACATATGTTTTAAAGTAACCAGAAAGGCAAGCAGGCTATCAACGCTTAGCAGAGATGATTAAGAAGAGCTCAACAATTTCAGCATAAACCAACTGACATTATTTATTATTTAATATGATATTTAATATGATAAACTTGGCTCAAACCTTATTTTAAGCAGTATTCACACCATTCCACTGTTTTCACGCAATGTGCAATATGAGCAGGGGCGTAGCCAGACTTCAATTCAAGAGGAGGCAACTACTGCTTGTCAAAACTTTTATGCAGTGGCGGTAATCTTGTTTGAGAGGTGACGGGGACTTTTCAGCGTCCGAAGGACGGTCGCAAAAACCTCTGAGAATTTCTGATTTTCGCTGCGACAATTTCTGAATTTCGGCATGTTTTTACAAATTTATGTTACGAAAAAAGTTGATGACCTTTTTTTTAGTCATTGATACATTTGATGACTTTTTTCTCAGGGTTAAACACACACACAAATCAAATCAAGAGGAGGCAACATCCACCTCTAATGGGGGTGTACTTCGCGATGCAGGGCTATTACCCATGGAAAATTTTAAAATCTACAAAACCAAGAGGAGGCAAATGCCTCCTCTTGCCTCAGTGTAGCTACGCCTATGAATATGAGCTTCTTCTACTTTCTATGCCTCTATTTCGCAAGCAACTGAAGACCATTTGCTCGATCGTGGTCTTGAGTAGTCAGCTAAGGATGACCTCTGATAAGTTTAGTTGAAGAGGTGCTATATAAATAAGCACCTGATATTTAGCATGAGCACTGTTAGAAAAAATTTAAAAGTGAAACAGATTTTATGAGTACACCAGATTCATCAAACTAGCATTACAGATTGTCCAGTCTCCAAATTTCTCAAAGCAAATGTTAGTCTCCATGCAAAACAAGAAAACATCTCAGTCCACAGAGTTAAGATAGTGCAGCTACCCATAAGTTTAGTTGAAATGGTCTTCTCATGTCTGCTCACAGGAGCAAATCTCAGCAGTGGTGAAAAATCTTACCCAATAAATTCACTGAAAAATGAGCAGGGTCGAGGTCATACAGTTGCTATAGAAAAGTGTGTACATTTACTCATTTTTCTGCAGAGAAAGCATTATGACATCCAGCAAGTGGCAACTCATTACCATCTCTACTATTTCTGTGACATCAAATGTCTTATACCTCACCTAATATTAATTGTTTAATGTGTCATGCCACAGAGAGAACACTTCTAAAATTAATGTGTGATAAAATTATGCAATAATTAATTAGCCAGGATGCCCAAACATATAGTTTCTCAAAATTATATTTATTTTTTATTATGATTATAGCTAAAAGTTATTATTCTACAGCATCTTAGTTTCATGGCCCTTACAGCCCGGTTTGTAATGAACTCGTTCAGTCACATGGATATGCCTGAAGGAACATTTGCAGGTTTAAGTCCTATTTTAAAATGATTGACAGACAACGGACACTTATGGATTGAGGCAATAGCTATTTCACCTGGATGGTCCAGCAACAATGAAACTCGGTGACACTTGTTATCTAGTTCAGAGTTTCCCAAACTGTGGGTCGCAACCCAAAAGTGGGTCGCGAAGCTCTGGTAAGTGGGTCGCCAAATGTTTTCGAGAAACTTTTTTTTGCAGCAACAACATTTGGGTATGAACTAGGTGGATTGCAATAAATTGCAAACTGTTTTTACCTAAGTTTCCTTTTAATGCTTTACATTTCTAAGTGCTGTACGTAAATCTGCATATTTTCAATACCAAATTATGAGAGCAAATTTTAGTACACAATGCTTAATTTTATACAGTGGGTACTGAGACTGCCAAGATATTCAAAAGTGGGTTGCGACCCAGAGAAGTTTAGGAACCGCTGATCTAGTTGCATGAAACCCATCCACAGCAGCAAAATTTTCACTTCAAATAAGACATCCTTATAACTAACAGTGGCCAAATTTTATGTA
The DNA here is from genome assembly GCA_963556255.1 of Allolobophora icterica. Classification (NCBI taxonomy): domain Eukaryota; kingdom Metazoa; phylum Annelida; class Clitellata; order Crassiclitellata; family Lumbricidae; genus Allolobophora; species Allolobophora icterica. Next base: position 64,133,324 of record OY744606.1, read on the forward strand.
ATATGAATATCATTAATGAGGGATAAACATTACTCAATAATTCTGACTTACAAACTCAAGACTGACTTCCAACATGTCATCTCATTCGTTATCACTAAAGCTCAGTTTCAACTTTGCAGTTGATTCAACTGAATTTTGATGCTGGACAGCAAAACGGTTTTTTATTCCTTTCAGACTGTGAAGAGATGACAATGGGGTGTGGAAAGTTTCTGATGGGTTGCTGATGTTACCATTGCCATTTGCATGCAAAACAGACCCTAATAGTTTTTCAGGGCTTTTCTTAACCTCATCACAAAAGAACTTAGGCTGCGTATTGAAGTCTTTCTTGACAAACCCATTCTGCTTGTCTGATGGCATGTAAGTCTCCCAGCTGTATCGCTTTCCACCTTCATTGTCTGGCTTCAAATCCTTCCCTGGTCCAGCAGCGGTAGCTGTTGCAGAACTGCCTGATGCCTGCTTGTCGCTCCCACCCAAAATCAATGGGCCACAAAAGCGAGATGAGTTACGATTAACCTTTGGCGGTGGATCCAGTTTTGGTGCAATGTTCAACTCCAGCCGATTTCCACTGGCATCCTGCGCTGGAATGGGTGTGATGATCTTAATCTGTTCATTTCGGTGGTCTCCAGCACCGAAATGCACGCTTCTGTTCTCCGAGAACAGGTTATTTATTGTCATTCCGTTTGCAGAAGGACCAGAAATGGTTACAGGTCTAACTGCATTTGTTGTACTTAAACCTGGCACGGTGTCGAGGATTTTACGGTCATTGAAATTTCCGGTCTTTGTCTTTTCAGTTGGTGAAAACCAACCGTCGATCAAGTCTCCACTACCAAGTGCCAGGCTGCCTGAAGACATCTCTTTGTGACCACTGTCTGGTGAGCCCTTAAGTTCGGGCTTACAATCTGTGTTGTGGAACAATGAACTATCATTCGGCTTTGACAAACCAGATGAGGCAGACATGAATAAAAACGAAGCATCCGACACAGAACCATCAAACAAGGTCAGAATCTAAAACCATCATACACATTATCGTCATTCACTCAACTTCGGTGTCAGAATTTTGCATTAACAAACTGAGCGGCAATGACTTGGAATTCAGAACCAACTAATTACAAGACGTTACTGTATAAGTTTCCAGCTTAAAATAAGCCACAACACATGGTTCATTAATTATTTAAAGCTGTAAATCCCAAGCTGTAAGTTCTTAAGGGTTTTTGTTGCAAAATGTTCAAGCTAAATGAGCAAGGTGGAGTATGAAATCACAAACACTTCAGCTTTAAGTTTAAAAAGAATAAACTTATATGCACCACTGTCTAAACTTGTATATTTGAATAAAGGTTGAATTTCTCACTTTACTAGATTTAGAATTTCGCTTTCATAAAGACAATACACTATTTATCCAAGAGAATGAACTATGAACTGCAAACCTCCTTAGGTGACCGCTGCTGATCAGAGCTCAATGTATCATCCGCAGAACTCTCAAACTGGACAAGACGATTGACCAGAGTGCTGATGTGTGCCAAAAGCTCACGATTCTGAATAAGGAGTTGATGAGTTCGATTCTACAAAGGTAGAAACTATTCAGCCCATGCACAGTTTTAAAGCATTTCTTAAATGTTTATCTAAGTTTATTAAGGATAACAATACGTGAATAGCAACTTAGTGCTGTGGATAGGACGATGACATGAAAGTTAATCTGTGCCAAAACTGGTTAGTACTCGGACAGGTGATTTGACAGGTGATTAGCAACAAAAGTATGGAGGCTAAAAAGAAATCCTGTCATTCCTGAATCTATTGAAAGGCTTTCAGCAGTGATACCACACTTTTCATGAGTTCTATAGTCTAAACAATCAATGAATGCTAAGCTCATTCAGTATTCAGGCAAGATAAAACAATGTAAAAATTTTCAACTTAACTGTCCACAGAGTTTAAAGCATGTATGATTTTTGCTTACGAAAATGTTGATAGCAATAATTAAACAAACAATCAGTTTGCCAACCTGTGCTTCAATTCTTGCGGCCGTTTCAGCAGCCAGCTGATCTTTGAGATGCTGCACCTGTGCCACAATGAACTGCGTCTGCTGTGTCTGCAGTTCCAGCTGTTGGCGTAAAAGCTGCACACGATGAAAGGTGCCAAGAGATCCATCATCTTTGGCAGCATCACTCGAAGGAGTTAACGCAGGAGATGATGACAGCACGACAGCGGGAGGCTGGACAACCGAGAAATTACGAACATCTTAAGCTACTTTAGTTGCTTAGGAATATCCCTGGGACAATGAATGACTGAGGTGTGACTAGTAAATGCCACATGATGTTATGTTTGTTGCTCCAAGAACGTCTCCTAAATTTACCAGCTGCATCATTTTATATCTATCAGCTAGACCTCTTCTAAGCAGCTCTGAGGGGTTCATAAAAGGCAATATACACGTAGTCAGATAAGCAAATTGTATAATAACAGCCAGATGCTTCAGTTGAGTGGCCAAAACAGTGAAGAACAAATTGTGCTATATAAAGTTTGACAGTTGTTGTTATCAGTAGTCAGATCATTCCAGCCAGAAGAACTAAGATTCACGAGCACTGAAGCATTTAAGGCAATTACTGATGGAAAACTCTTGAAAATGGAGGCATTCTATTTCCACACAGTACCAAATAAATGTAATTAAACGAAATAAAATACTAAATATTATAAATACTATAAATACTAAAAACTAACTATAAGTATTAAATAAAGTTTATTCATCATTATTAGTACTGTAGTTAAATAATATAGGCATCCAGAAATGCTATAGCTAAAATCTATGTATACAAAAAGTATTATTAGTGATCTGTCTTAACAGGCAGTGATTCAGCCAATGAAGTGCGACTGATGTGATTTACCTTCACTGGTTTTAGGCAGAGAGACTCGATCAGTTGCTGAGTCTTCTTCACTGCATCCTCCGGACTCTGTGTGCTTGTTGAAGTCCCATTTTCAGACGGACTAGATTCCACTGGCTGCTTTTCCAGCATTGAGGAACCTAGTAGGAATCATCACAAATATTTCCACCTCCATTGAAAAAACCCCAATAATAATATTATTTTTTAACTTAAGGTAAACAAAATCTATAAAAATTGTTTGCAGACCATAAATACAGAGTGGTGTGGAAGAGCTGCGTCACCTGATGCACTGTCAGCGCCTGGAAGGACTAAGGTCTAAAGTCTAAGGTAAGGACCATAAATAATATTTGAAATGGCTACACCTCATCCGGTTATGCAATAAAGAAGGTAATGCAGTAATCTTTCTAAAATAATCAATTACAAGTCAACGATAAATGCGAAGACAGATAACTGTTGTCAACAATAAACATCAATTATATTTATTATTAATATTCTTTAATTGAAAATCCAAAAGCAAACCGCACATTGGTGAACAAGCTGAGAGAAAATATAAAACGTAGAAGTAATAAGATAATGAAATTTGAAAAAAAGAGAGTAAAAAAGTTAAAAGAGCAGAAAAAAAGAACACAAAATTCTCTGATTTAATTAAAAGGCAACCTAATTTATTTCTCTGTAAAGCTGTTACTTGAGATACGTTACAGAATCAGCTAACAAGAGAGACATACTCTGCAGAGCTGCCTGGTCATTGCCTTCTTCAGAGGACTTTTCGCTTCCTGCATCATTACCTTCCTCATTCTGTGCAGCCGTCTGCAGACTGATCCTATGACACACTTCAAATGCCTGGCCAATCGTACGAACTATGTTCATCGCCTGGCTCTAATCACAAAAACAGTTTAACCATCGACTCAGTATATACTGCATGCACCATCATAATTATAGACTCAGAGAATATCAACAATTTGTCTGAGGTGTATCCGACGGTTAAACAGACTACACATTTCCAGATTCACATTACTGGGTGACTGTGTGCATAAAATTTTTGTAATAATAATAAAATTAATAACAATAAAATTTACAGGACTTAATGACAAAACCTTTGAAGATTAATACCACCGATTGGAATGTATGGTGTACATAATCAGAGGATGGACTTTCTGGCTATGGTTTTATTACAGTCTAGTTTGGTGCCATTCATTGGTTGAAGTCTGTGCATTAGACACTGGCACAACAGAACTTGTTAATTAATAATGATTAACCCTGATCAATATGAATAATATGAAATATTTATGAACACTGACTACTGAAAGTCACATACAACTAGCTCAAGTTTATTAAAAATTTAATAAATCTTTGATTTCAATACGAATAATATTAAATATTTATGGACACCAAGTATAAAGGTCACGTACAACTAGCTCAAGTTTATTAAAAATGTAATAAATCTTTAATTTCAATACGAATAATTATAATATGAAATATTTATGGACACCGGGTATGAAGGTCACGTACAGATAGCCCCAGTTTATTAAAAATGTAATAAATCTTTAATTCTCTACACCGAAGAGCATCTGCCTAGAGCAGAACAAGAGCCTATAAAATCCAAACCGATGTACCTTGGACATGCACCTCATACATAATTGAGGAACAGCAGTATTAATGGACTTCTGCACCGTTCTTTATCACCATCTTTGTTGGCTTTCCAAGAAAATCCGCATCAAATTCAGCTGCTCAGTATTTCACTGGCGTTAACATGTGCCATGCACTTGGGAGTAAAAAACCAAATGACAATTTGCCCACCTCTGCAAATCAGTCCTGTCTCAGATTTACAGACTTCGGACAACAAGTTCCATATTGGGTGAAGTACTGGGCTAAAAATCGTGCATAGCCTATTCCAGTCTATGGAACAAGATGGTTCCAGAAATAACTTAAAATATAAAGCAGCATAATAAATTGTGTGTCAGGATCACAAGTTCTGGCCCTAATACAGGCTCATCAGCACAAAGATTTCGGTGCTCAAAATGTGCAACAAATAAATTTACAAAACCTGCAACAAATAAGTTTAAATTAGTTTTGGAGGGCTGCTGGTAATTCATTCTTAAATGGCTAACCTAATAAAAATGAAAACAGTTCTGATCGTTATGTATAGTGTAAGAAAGTCAAACGAATGCAAACCTGCATAAAAATTTGTACAGCTTACAATTTTAAGGTTCATTTGAATCAAATTTTCAAGAACAAATTAATACTTTTGAAACTACACATAAAGGATTAATGTTTCGAAAGCAATTCAAGTCTTCCAAATTGCAACATTTACAACAGCTAGCACTACATAAATTTTCAGCTCCTAGCATACTAAATAGAAGCTCCTTATGACATGCTTTGCACATTAATAGCAAATTCTTAAACAACTATAACCTTTTTGTAGGCTTTGAACACATTGCATCTGAAGACGTTGGTTGAACTGTCTCTGGCAATGTAACTGAAAATCTTGAGGTCCTGAGAGTCGTGTGACACATAGAAGATCCTAAAATGATGACAGAACACAATACATTAAAAACATAGCTATTTTTACTTTAAACTCTTTTAAATTAACAGCTAATAATGATAAAAATGCACAATACACCGAGTACGTGGCAAGCACCTTAGTTTCAGATTAACTGTTTACATAGAAATTAAAAGGTGAAACTAGACAGCAGTGCAGAGCTATGCAACTTGGTCTTTCTTCAACAAAAAGGTTGTTACATTGTTACAGAGGCAAAGAACTGAAAATTGGCTTTCATAAAATGACAACTGCCATCAAACAGCAAAACATGAAAAATTGAATTGCTTTTCAACTTCAAAACGGTATCACATGATCTCAATTAGGCAAAAGCAGTATTACACAACCTCAGTTGGGCTTCAGCAAGTACACTAAAACCTGTGTAAAACAAAGACTGATCAAACACTGATAACCACTTCTAACTCTGGACCAACAAACAGAGAAGACTAAATATTAGCCTTGAAAATATGCTTAAAATTGTTAATTAACTTTTTTGCCTATGCTACTTTGGGTGCTGAAGAAACGTCGCCTCCAATATCAATAACCATCAGTTTGGCACGTAGTCTAGCGCTGGTGATTGAATCACAAAGCCTGACTAATCTAAAAGATACACCCCATTCAGAGGATCTCCTTTAGATAAGACAAATTCAAGACCAAGACCCAAATCCACTCAGAAGGAAATCACTAAGCTGATGAAATTTTTTACCTCATTAATTAGTCACTTTCCATGAGCACAGATTGATGGAGATAACCATCCTACATGTTTCAAATATCTTAGGAGCTGCAGTTGCCCTTTGCTCCCTTCTGATAAATAACTCTGGCAAACGATGCTTAAACCACACAATATTTTATGCCTCTCCACACCAGTGCAACTTCAAGAAAAAACTCATCAGCGGCCTTCCACTCCACACACTCACACTGTTCTGCACTGTAAATCTAATTTGTTGTCCAATCCATCACCAGTGGCATGTATAACCAATTAGGAACTACAAGGGACTCTCAGGGTGCCACATATGATAAGAATCTTCCAGATCCACAGAATCACCCAAGACAATTCCTATTCTATCACTGCAGCAATTCCAATAATCTTAGATTTCATATCATAGACTCCACAACCAAAACGTCGAAGAACTGTTTAATTCAGAAGGAAATCACTGCTAATACAAGCACAGCAATTCTGCTTTTCCCTCAACAGGAATTTCATTTGTTCAAAACTCCTCAGTCCCTGACAAAGCAATCTGACCTTAAGGGATTGGTCCAACTTATCAGCTGAACTAGTGCAATTCTAAGACTCATGTTAGATTAAAAGTACATATTCAATCCCTGTCAATACCGGTTTGTCTGTCTATTTTATAAGTGCACCAAAATCCAAAACTGTTACCCACAAGATTGTCTCACTGAGCTTGATACTGACTCTACCACACACACTCAGTAGAAGGGACTTGATGTGCATTCTCAAATTCTGAAATTATCTCTCTGTAACTGCTTTCACACATCGATTAATCGTGGCTTATCATATTGCAGCCACTACAACCGAGTATTCTTCAGTCCAAAGCTCGAGGGTACGCGTACCCTAAAATAGAATACGTTAAAATACGTACGTACCTTTCAAAAACTACAATACGCGTATGGTACATGTACGTATCACACACGAAAATTTTATTTATGGTTTACTCGGCGACCCATAGCCTACGTATAATCTGACGTCAACAGTATGCGTCATTGAAACCGATACTTCCGGTAGCGTAGCAGTAAATTTAATTCGATAAATTCTTCGGTTATAATCAATGAGATATAATATAATATGGTTATAATTAATTTAATGCAAATTGTACTTTCATTCTGAGGAGAGCTAAGTACACGTCACTGGTTTGCAAATTTCTGTGACTCGAAGTTCGGTGAGACTGACGATTCCGAGTCAGATTCTGGGAGTAGCAGTTCAGATTAGTGTACATTAAGTCAAGTAGCAGTTGTTCAACTGTTCAACCTTATGCTTGAAGTTGGACTTTGAAGTGCTGCGGCAGAACTGAGCCGACTGACTGACATTAGTGCATTAAGTGCAATGTATGCTGGATAAACATAGACCTACAATATACCATTGCAGCAATTTACTACGCTGTATACTGGGTTGTGATTGTTTGCTAAAATTAAATTGAACATTCTTATAATGAGGCTAAATGAGCAATGACGTGGTTAACGTATTTTTGTATTGTTTACGTACCCTAAAATAGGGTACGTTAAAAAACGTACGTACCTTTCAAAAAATAGAATACGTATGGTACGTACCCTCGAGCTTTGCTTCAGTCACCTTCTTAGAAGTGCTCTAAGTTAGAAGTGCTCTAAGTTCACACGTTAAGAATTTAGGAAATTCCAGCGTTACAGAAGTTGTGACTGCAATATCTCTTCCATATTCACTTATCTCCGATCAGGCCATACACAGTGTAATGCAACATACACACAGTTCATCAATCAAACCTTACAAAGAAGGCAAAATAATCAATTCATTATAATTTTTCCATACAATATCTTCGATACTATGACATGTAAAAATTCTGAAATTTTTAGCAAAACTCACAAGCAGTGCTCAGCATCTACGAAATATGTCAGAAGAACATAATTTAAGCCCAGGCAATCAACATCAAAAGGCAACAGCTGGTCTGACAGTACTGCACGTTTCACCTTTAACATAATTAAGGAATGCAGAAAGGTAATTTATCAGAGTACTCATCAGCCTCACAAAATATACACAGTAGAACTATTTGGTTCCACAGACCAGGAAATTCTACAGCTGAGGAAATCTGTAAAGGAGTCAGACAAAAATCAATCAATGTCAGTGACACATACAAAACACCATGTTACCCATTCCAATCACCAACTACAAAGCGCTTCTAGCGAAGATTTACTGCAACAGGCAGATAAATAGACATAAAGATTATAGATTTTATAGATTAAAGATCTTCAGAGCAAGAAAACACAGAAATTATGTTACTCTAAAAATGTAAATAGCTGACAGCACTAATTGTAATAACATGTTTGAAGGCACCTTTGCAATGGAAACTGCTCTGGTGTGCTCTAAACCTAACAAAACTCTGATCAAGAGAATGGTTTCCAACTGCTGACCAACTAAAGGTGAAGAAAGGGTTGAAGGACCATCTAAGTCACCCCCCCCGCCCCCGTCCTGCCGAGTGAAGAGATCTACAGCCAGGTATGCATGACAAAAGATACTACACAGTTAGTTATGCATGGTTATGGGCCCCAACTACATGAGGTGATGGCCCAAATTTATGAAGCAATGTGCTCTAAACCTGACTACATAAAGTATGAGGAGGAACCAGAGGGCTCATTCAAGTAATCTTCAGAGGGCACATTATTTTGAAGCTATGCCACTGATTAAGCACCTAAATTCATTGCATCTTTGCAAAGACAACCTCATGCATAAAGTTAGGTATCTATTTGAACTCATCCTCAGAAACCATTAAATATTATATTGATGTACGATAATATGCCTTCCAGGATATTCTCAATGTCTTTTTCGAATATATTCTACTAAACTTTCATCAGACCTACCGGTATTATAATTCTTATATACCCTGGTACCTATTATTATTCTTATTTCTCTATAAACAATGCCCAACATTATTAATACAGGTCCTAAGCACTGTTAGCAAATGTCTTGCATTACTAAAGATTATCTACTAACATCATAAAGACTCAGTATTGAGGCTATGATGGACCCAGAAGATTACCCAAACATGTAAATTGTTTACTTTAGTATGGTGTTTACAAATGCAAGTGGATACACCTGCAGTAAATACATTGAAACTATAAACAATGTGCCAACATTCTTTCAGCTGTTTGTGTAATTATAATCACATATAAATTATATACAGTTCCTTCAAGATGAAACAACTGACAGGTCTCCGGTGGTTTATTCTTGCATAATTCTTGGCATTTCCTTGTAAAAACGAATCCTGAAAGATCTACACTGCACTTAATAGTATGTAAATATAGCTACTCAATACCTGGATAATATAGTAAGTAATACTACCGGCGCAATATAAGTTACTAATTACATTACATTACTCTGCTTTTACTTTATTGTCATATTAATAGGCATATCACACTCCAAATAACGTACTAGAAACAAATACCAAATTCTAAAAGCTATCACTAATGGTTTCCGAGAGGCAGGCAGGCAGGCAGGCAGGCAGACAGACAGAAAGACAGGCAGGCAGGTCAATAGACAGACAAAGTTCCAACAAGAGGAGGGATGAGACAAATAGGAGAAAGAGTTAATGCAATCCAGAACAAGATGAACAGCCAGGGGCAAAAATAAGACAGACACACCGTTCTAAGTATGCGTGCAGAATCAATAACCTTTGTAAATCCTGAGGACTATGGTCTTCAAATAAATAGTGATCTGACAACCAAAGAAGTCTCCACTGTTTAATGTAATTTACATCCACGTGCACAGATTTAAACAAACCAAGCCTACAGCCTGTTCTGTTTGATATGGGTCAGAAGTGCTACTGATAAGTTTCTCCTTGAAGTTGCACCTTACCAGTATTTACTTACCCAGTATGTTACGTTACCACTCTAAACAGCATTTTAAATACCACGTATTTTAATATACTTGCATACAGGAAGAGAAAATTTACTATTTTAAAACAGCTGTGAGAAGGTGTATATATTGAACAACTTATAGAGATAGCACACACTGAAGTGGTGATAGTTTAACGCTGGGGAAGATTTGTGAGAAAATTAAACTTTAAAAGCATCCAGTCATCTCATCACTGTCTTCACCAATTACTGCCCGCAAAGCACATTCATAAATTCAACTTGCAAAAAGGGGGCATGCATTTGAATTACCATACTTTAATACACTGCTGCATTAGAAATCCTTCATCATTTGCTCACTGTACAACTATAAAAACTGGGTTAATGCTAGTCATAGTGGCTGTTCCGAGATCTAACCTGGTCCCAGCTGCAGACCCGCGTAAGGTTTAAGTTCCTCAGATTATAGCTTTAGATATATATTTTACTGTATGTAAATCAGACATCATGAAACTGTTTATAATATTGCATCTGTTTTAGTCCTTGTGCTATTTTACTACTTTTCACCAATGTATTACTGTTGTTGTAAAGTACGAGTGTTCGTGTTGTGCTAATAAAAGATTACATCCTTACTTACTCAAGAACCACGGAAAACAGTTTATATTCAGATGCAAGGTACAAACGCAATCCAACCTTACCAAGAGTCTACAGAACAAAGACTAAAAAAACATTTGTTAAAATGTAAAAAGCGGCTTTACATAATTCAGAATCACGTGGACTCCATAGACCAATTCAATCTAGTCCAAGTTGATGCCCAAGAGGCAAGTGACAACGGCACCAGAAAGCAGCGCTCAGCAGCAGTAGCCAAACAAACCCTTGGCCCTTGGAATCAATGACATGACCACTCCATCAACACCAGTTGATGATAAACAGCTCCAACAACAGCCACTGTATTCCCATGCTTCATGAACCAACAGCAGATGACTGATGGCTGCTAATGACAATAATTTCACCTACACCACCCCCAGCCAAAGTCTATTTTCTGGGCCAAGGTCACATGGCAGAGTTCCACAGACTACCACAAAAACTTTCTAGGTTAACAGTGCAAGGTTTGCACAACACAGTTAGACAGTCCTGCCAAAATATGATGCAAACTTAATGTAATTCGTGTTTCAGAAATTCAAGTGCACAGCTTTTAAGCTTCATAAAAACTCATACAGCTCAGCAATTCAAAGTACACAAATTGTGGCAAAATACTTAGATATAAAATATACTAGATAAAATTCGAAATACGATACCAAAATCAGCAAGAATGCTAGGATTAATTCTGTGTTATCTTTGTATATTGCTTACTTTCAATAATCATTTTATTAAGAAATGATTAAGACATGAACACTAGAGTGAGGTATCGAAATGGCATTAAAGTCTTTTTAATACATGTGTGTATACATATATTAATGTCTATATACATTATATATTTAATGTATATATATATATATATATATATATTGTATATATACCAGAACTGTGCTGTGTAATGTCATCTTAATTACTATTAAAGATTCCACAAGAAGTACCACGGGATAAGCCCTTTATCTAAAATGCTTCGTCCAACTACTTCCTGTTGATTAATGATGGACGTTCTCAGCAGCTCAGTATCCACAGGATTAACATTGCACCTCCATAGCTGCTGCGAAAGTGATTTCTTAAAATACAAATCAGCCACCACCTTCCAGAATAGCTAACACATTTTCGTTGACACAATGTAACAACATACTCTTAGTATAGAAGATGCACTGAGACAATACAGTCCTTCGTATATCATCATCATCATCATCATCGTCATCGTCATTGTCATCATCAGTTCCTGACGCCAGCCATTTGGCAGCGATAGGTACGAATAAATGATCTCCATTGTCCTTGGTCATTTCGACTCATTTCTCAAGTCACTTGTCCCCCTAGTGTTAGTCCAAGTGATGTTATGTCCTCAGTTATATTATCTATCCAGCATAGGCTTGGTCTGCCTAAAGTTGTGTCCTCTTCCTTCGAATCTTGCATGTAGTGCACTGTGGGGATTCGGTCAACTGGCATTCTCTCTACATGTCCAAACCATCGGAGTCTTCGTTGAACGACTTTGTCTAGCAGAGTTGTTTCGATGCCTAATGATGTCTTATGTCACTGTTTCTTATTTTCTGCAGTCTTGAAATCCCTGCGATCTTCCACAGCCAGCTCATTTCTGCTGTCATATTTTTACACCATCATATGCACATATATACATACATTGCACAAGCATAAACATAAACGAAAATTTGTGAAGCACAACACACACGCACGCACGCACCCACCCACACCCACACCCACACCCACACACACACACACACACACACACACAACAATACTGTCTCAGTGTATTGTCTGATTGCATCTTCTATAATCTTGAGTATGAAAACCAAGGCATACATTTACGCATGTAGGTAAGCATGTATGTATGTATGTATGTGTGTATGTATGTACGTACAAGAGGACGTGTATCTTATTTTTCTCACACTCTTCCGGCATATGTCAATTGTAGATGAAGCCAGAGAATGCAAAATTTCCTGTAACCAACCAAATTGTGTCTTTCCAATCTCCTCCTCTTCCCAAACACATCTCAGACTGCTTTTTTCTACCCCTCTCTCTTCAAATATATACATATATATATATATATATAAAATTATATATATATATTATATATATAAAATTATATATATATATAACCCAGTAATTTCAAGATCTATCATTCTTTCCCTTGCGCTGTCTACACCCACATTTACAATGTAAAATGGTCAATAGGAGTGGATGATGTCCACTTCAGCCGGTGACAGGATAAGTGGTAGCAACATTCATCTTCTCATACTCGACAAACAGATGAGGTGATAAGACTTAAAAAGCTTCCATGTCCACATATTTATTTAGAGCAAAGCCAATAAATATGACCACAATGGACAGAACACAAAGCATTAATACTACAAACCATAAAACATGTAGGAAGAATTGCAGTTGTGTACAGAACAAGCTCTTCAGTGATGATTATAATACACTATATTATAACAGGGAGGGGGGGCGAATGGATCAGCATTCTTGATTCATTCCCTGTCAGTACCTGGCTGAGGCCGGGGAAGCTAATGCACTAACCAGCGGAAGGAATTCCACAAGGAATCACAGTCACGTGCCATCACCTTCAACCACTAGAAGAGTTCTAGTAGACTAACATTTCCTGAGTTTATAGAAACCTGGCATTATTAGCATGGTTATCGTTGCCCATTTGGATGGATACCATTCAGTATTAGCTCCCAATGTAATGACACTGTTAGTCCAGACATAAACCTCTGAAATGAGTTCATGATCAGAAGCAATCTAACAACATAGCTCCATAGTTCCACATAGCATAACATAGTTCCACCTTTCTGGAACAAACTCCAGCCAGTATTAGGATGCATGTATACCTGATCCATCCTACGAACTCACCACAATCGCACCTCTTGCTATCTCTCTAGGGGTCTTGAATTAAAAACTGAAAACACTGCTCTTTCACAAATCCTATCCCAATTTCTCCTCCTCCCCTTACCTCCCTCACCGTTTCTAAAATTCTAAACACCACCCACTCTAACCGTTTGACTGTCTGCCTGCCTGACCCTTTGGATTTTGACCTGAAACCGATTTCTGCCTATCGATATGTTTTCACTAAACGCCTGTGAATAAACTGGTTTCTGCGACTTCACTTTTTGGGTGTTGTAGAAATTTTGAGATTACAACTGCAAACATCTCAAGCAATGGCAGCACAAAACAATAACAAAGCAGTGTGGTTAGAACAGTAGGAGAAACCCACCTGTAGATTGGATGCTGGAGAACAATCAGACGACTCTCATCCCACGTCCACTGCTGCTTCTGCAACCACAGAGAAACAACCATTTCACTTTGTATTCATAACATACACCCGACTTTTTATATAGCACCACTTCAAGATCTCTCAAGAGTGCTCTGAACATGGCTGTCTAAGGGATCTACATGTATAATTGTATATGTATACCTTAACCCTCTGCATGTCAGATATTTTTGGCTCTTGTTCTGACCCCAGCTGGCCAGATATTTTCTGGAGGTTTAGCCCATGTCATGCCTAAATGGTAAAGACTTTATGTTTGGTCAACTGGTCAACAACCACTGAGGATAAAGTGTAAATATGAATTATGTTTAGAAATTAATTTTAAACAGGACTATGTCATTTAACTGTTTGAACGTGCTTGTAATTATTAGGCATGACATGTTAAATGTGATTATAAGTGTGGCATACGTGTTCCATCACATAGTCTTTCTACATTCTGCAGATGTTTTAAATAAATATAAGTCACTAATTAATACAATATAAATAAGAATATGTTACTAATATATAGTATTTCTTCAGTTACTATTAGGTCATATTTAATAATACAGAGTCAGGCGACTGTCTTTGTCATTGCTGGTTTGGTATATAAACCACGTTTCTGAATGAGCCATTGCTTCCTTCAACCCTCATTTCAAATCTGGGTGGTACGCAAGTCTCCAACAAGTCATCGATATTAGATAGGAGCAGTCAAACATAGAGTATGGTTTTTTGGACATGCAGAGGTAAAAAATGTAGTTTTGCCACTTAGGTGAAAAACTTCAAAATTTTATCTCAGACTTATTGAATGGTATGACAAATCTCACGCCAGGCATCTCCAGGTAAATTATTTTATAGTGGAACAGTTCTATATGGTAACCGGATGATGAATGATTGTTTCATTGAGAAATATTTGGAAAGGTGGTAATTTAAATTTATGCCCACTTTTGCACTGATTGAATATAATAAAGGAGTTCTGTGCATTAAAACGAAGGCAAATTGGTGCGGTGCGTAAGAAGACAGATTGTCTGTTTCTTCATAAGCAGAGGCCAACAATATATAAAAGTTCTCATTTGGATGTCATGTGGACGGCTCTGATCTTACTTATTTGCCCTCATAAGCTTAGGCATAATGAAAATGTGTCAAACGATGAATGGATAGAAACATTATTAGCTTTCTCAAAACCACGTTCCACCATGATCCCTGAAAGGTCAAATCCAGAACTTGGCCGACTGTAGAGTCGCCACAGGCACACACAGACCATTGGTCCATGAAAAATGCTGCTCTTGCTTGCAAACTATACCGGGTTTAGCTGTGCCTCATGTAAAATGTATCAAGCAATTGCTTCTTGCACTTTCAGATGCATCGCTCCTAGGCACATTTACTTATCCTTTCTTCTGAACTAAAGTGCAGGAAAGAAGCACTCTTCTCCGCACACAAGGCAACGTGCAGTGGTTGGTTTTAACAACAGCAAGGATCCGGTCATAAAACTGTGTCTCGATTCCCTGAGGAAAAAGGGCAAGATTAGTAGCGTGGGGTCAAGTACAGCGTATATTACAAGAACTTTGCCGTTAGCGGAAAACGAAGAAACAGGGCACCATTTCCCTCCGACACAATTAAACTGTTGGGAAACGTGATTTACAACTGTCCTGATTCTTATACAGTTGGATTGTAAGTCAAAGAAAAGAATTCCCAGAAAGAGAAGATGGAGAATATGCTAGTAAGAGTGGGAATGGTATGTATCGGTATAAATTTTATGGCATTAGAATGTTAATTTCACAGCCTTTTGCAGGCTTGACCAAGCATACGAATTGCCAAATGAAGCATTGCGGTTTTTAGTCCTTTCTGCAACTGCTCGATGAGTTGGCGGTTTGGTCAAGGAAGCCATATAACGGGCTACTTCAGAAATCAGGTCCTGCAAGTGGGATCCTGAATGCACCACCTCATATGGTAGAGTAGGAATGCAGAAATGACTGTGGAAGCAGAAAAGAAGCCAAGAAGAAGATGATGCATCTGGGCCAAGTGTATTACACAAAGCAAAAACATTAAGAAAACTATCAGAAGTTAAATCATATATGTTTTCAACATTTATACAACTGCTTTTTAAGAACTGCACAAAGGCACTTATATGTAGATATCTGACATATCTAAATTGGCCCAAGATTTTCAATTGTGACAAGGAAGGCAGGAATGCAACTGTGATTTTTAAACGTCAGGCATGGTTTTTGGTTTTTAACATCTTTGATAAGCATTATTTTATTCCGGATATTTCTGATATTATGAAAGAATGATGTGCCAAAATGCTCAAAGTTGGTTTGTATCGACTTTAATAACCATTCATATCCAGAGTAGCTATGAAAAAATGTTTGTCCAAGATGTAAGACTGCACCAAAACCTTTAGTTCTTAAATGTTTCATATAAACGGCTCTCCTAGCCTCAGAGTCAGGCTAAATAAACTGGTGCATTGGATGGCTTTCCTCACATCATTGAACACAAGCTGGAAAACCCCGAACTACCCACCACTGGATCTGTCCAATCTGCATACTAGGATGAACTGAATTGCAAAGGCAATTGCACAACTGCAATAAAGTTAAGTTAGAAACCAAACAGAAATCAACCAAGCTGTCTTCAACAAAATACATAATTATGTATGCATTGGATATTTATATAGTAGCTTTAACAGACCTAAAGAAGTGAAGTCTAAGATCACAACACACAAACACGGGCTATTAACATCCTTACAAGTTAATGACTGGCAAACATAATTTCACCAAAAACTCAGAATGGAGGAAGAAAATTATCTGGGTAATGAGGAAGATAAAGATGAGGAGTCTCAAGCACAGATAAAAGGAGCCTGAGATGCTGGGTAAAAGCCAAAACTTAATGACCGCCAGTGAGCTACGAAATCTGAAGCATCAACATCATGTCTTCAAGCAAAACTGCACAAACACAGTAAACATCAGACTTGGTATGATTATTTCATTCTCTGCTTCTGATAGGTTTAAATTGCCAAGTCCTCATTGCCAACCACTGTGCCGCAGAATACATTAAAAACTCCTCGCACACGTTCTGACTCTATCCTGCTCAAACGTCCCGATCAGAAAATTATGAGATGCGGAAGTCAAATCTAATTTCCCTCACCAGCTCGAAACTAATAAAACAATCAGCATCAATTCTGTAAAAATTACTGTCGACGAATGACGTTCGCAGTCTGGCTCGCTCTCGCGGCTGCATCAATTTCCCCAACGTCCTTTCATGGTATAAAGTCAGCAATGTGTGGTTATTTTTGACTCTTCAGTAATGCTTATTGAGCATACATAGATATCTGGGGGATAATGGTGAAGCGATTGGGCAATGCTATTCTCACCCATCAGTGCTATCATCACAGCCCAGATAGCTAGCTACAAGAGGAAACCAAAGCAATACAGAAGGCTTAATGACATGACCGCCGTCTCCAATAAGCCAATGCTTGCCGTGTATCTAAACCGATCCATTAACAATCCGGTACAAAACAACATGCATGTCAGTGCACCATGGAGCAAAATCCTCTCTGCACATTAAATCTGCTCCATTGCGCCCCAATTCACGATCCAGTTAACAGGCAAACAAGGTTGCCATGGTGTCCTTATTATACAACTGAGGTTGGTAACTTTGACAGAGACTTTTACAACTCAAGCTGTAAGGGCCATGTCTCCGGTCTGGTTGACAAATCCTTTTTATTGATCCACAACTTGTAGGTGTCCAAAGTGCACACATCACCTCAAATGCTCTGGAATGTTCTTTCCAGATGAGACATCCGAGCTAGGCCATGGTTTAAACAAAAAGCATTGCAGCAGCATTTCTGCACTGATAAAAACAGAAACTAACTCATTTTGGCCAGAATATTTGAAGGTGCAACAAGTGTTAATCAATTACTATTAAATTAAATAATTAAACCAATTTCTTAATTACTAATTATTAAGTATATTAGGAATAAAATTAATCAGGATTAAAGTATGATGTTTCCTGACAAAAGTGTCTGATGGTAATAAGCCACAGTGGATGCGCTTTGGGTGGCAAGGTCACACCATGCTTTGGTTTTGACATTCATCTCTATATATGATCTGAGTTTGAATCCTGGTGTGCCAATTAAAGCTGACAATTAATAGTCCACTCAAAAAAACGCATAACAAAAGGTCATCCAGTTCGTGGATTATTGTCACCACAGTTGCTCTTCACCTGAATATCCCTCAATAATAACTTTTATGTAGATTGTCTGCTGCGACTCAGAGTCGAATTCTGCCCTGGTACCGGAACGGACAAGGCAGCCTGGCTATTGTGGACTTGATTTGACATAGCGCCGGTTTCGGCCCACCGGGTCTACTACTGCCGCACTTAGTTCATTAACGCATCAACTCACTGAAATGCTGACATCCAGCCCCTATGTACATCTGATAGCGCTGGATTTTTCAAAAGCATTTGATACGGTGAGGCATGACTATCTGGCTGAACAGATGGCGGACTTACCCATTCCCGACGTTGCTTACAATTGGATCATTGCGGCCCTCCACCAACGACAACATTGCACTAAGTTTAAAGGAATTACCTCTGCGGCGATTGAAATCAACTGCAGTATTGTCCAGGGATCAGGAACTGGTCCGATACTGTTCTTAACAGCAATATCCAAACTTAAACCTAAACATCCAACTAACCGGATACTCAAGTACGCTGACGATACCTATCTCCTGGTTCCTGCTGCCAATAGCAACCTGATAAACTCGGAAATCAGGCACATCGAGATCTGGGCTGTGAGATGTAATCTGAAGCTTAACCAAGCAAAGACCCAGGAAATGGTTGTCCGTAAGCCTAGAAGAAAACTGAATGAAAACCAGCCGATGGAGATTTCTGGTCTTACCAGAGTCAGAATCATGAAGATCTTGGGTGTCACGCTCTCCGATGACTTCTGCTTTGATGTGCATGTTGACAATCTATGCACTGGTGCAAGACAATCAATGTATGCCTTACGGATCCTGACTACTCATGGACTTCTTGGCCCCTCAATGTATGATGTGTTGACAGCTACCACAGTGGCGAGGATGACGTACGCTGCGTCCGCTTGGTGGGGTTATGTGGGGCAGAGGGGACGTGAAAGACTACAGGCAATATTTAGGAGACTGATTAAAGCTGGTTATCTTCCTGTGGACTACCCTAGATTCGAACAATTGATCCGTACTGCTGATTCTAAACTTTTCACGGCAGTCCTTACATGTCCTACACATGTGCTTCATGTGCTATTACCTCCTGTTAAGCATACTGGTTATACTTTGCGACCCCGTGTTCATAATCGGGTTCTCCCGACTGCTGACAGTCTAGCTCGTAAATCTTTCATAATTAGGATGATTTTCACCGGAATATAGGCCTTAGTACTTTAACCTGGACGTGATATACATGTGTAAACCAAAATGCGGTTAGCAGTTGGATTAATAAAGGATATATATATATATATATATATATATATATATATATATATATATATATATATATATATACGGTGAAGAAGCTGGTCTCCCTGACACGGCTTTTGTATGGCGCTGAGAAATTTCAAAGAATTACATTTACATTACAAGAGTAAACTCTGACAAGGAGGCAAGGCCACAGATGAAGCCATGGTACATAAAAGTTTAATCACAAAAACTGTCAAACACATGAGATCTGATTAAAATTTCCCATCGAATTCGCAAAACACTGGGCCTGCATCCGATTGCTTGGGTACAAGAAGCAATGACTGCAAACCGCAGATAATTTAAATTACAAAATGCTATGCATGCGATCACAGAATTACAGTGAAAAAAAGAAGAGAAGGTGTAGAAGGTCATTAGGTTCACCAGAAAATTCATCAGTCAAATTGACAACAGCTGAACCACTGAATGCATTAGCTGCCAGCCATTCTGGTCTAACACAATACACTGGTAGTCTAATCAGATTTCAGACGATGCTCGATAGTGCAGCGGCTAGTGCACTGGACTGTCAATCGGGAGTTTGGGGTTCAAATCCCTGCGACGGCAGAAATTTGGTTCAAAATTTCTGTTCCACCTGCACCCCTAGTCAACTCAGCCATAATGCGTACACTGATCGTACACTGTCGGTGGGAAGATGAGACAGCAAGGGAGAGGACTGGCCATCCACCCTCATATGCTGAGGCTAAGAAAATGAAGTTGTTAATACTTCATACCAATGGCTGCCTCTCAGGGCTAGCCAATGGGACTGCTCTTCTCTTCTTCTAATCAGATTTTATTCACATTGCTATCTAACCTGCACAGCTAATCGAGAAACTACATCAAATTTCAGGCAAGTCTAATCGCCATGTAATACTGTTGCAAGTTCTTGTCAGTATTTACTGAAGAGATTTCATTTAACAGCAGAGATTGGAATTTGAATACTTTACTGTCGAGAGGGAGGTTAGAATTTGAATACTAACCCCGACTCGTCTGTTTTTCTTCTGCAGAACAACTTTGACACCATCCACTGATATAGTGATAGAGACCTTCTTCTTTTTTACAGCCTTGGCCTTGAATTCGTACTGCAATCACAAACACACAGACTACCGTCACTACCTTCAGGCAATCCACACAGACTACATCCAAAAGGGATTTGATGACAACTCTTCTCATATGTAATCCATGATGCCCAGAGCTGGAGAAGCCAATGTCGGCACTTGTCACCAGTGATATAAAAGCTACTCTACATTGATTTACGACTCTAAGTTGATTTATATATTGCTTTACTCACAGCAATAAAACGTTAGTGACTCTAAATTGATTCATATATCATTGTTTCATAGCCTGTAGTAACAAAACGTTAAAGGGAGAAGTTGGTTTATATGTTCATCAATCGTGACTTGTAGTAATAAAACATTAAACTCTAGGATAGATCTTTATGTACAGTCATTACCACTCAAAGCAATGCCATAATATGAAGCAAACGTTGCTATATATGCAGTAATTCAGTGACAAAATATACTTTAAATACAAAACATTGCCCACATTTTTGCAGCCCCATAAATTAGACATTTGTTGCATTAGAAGCCTCTATCTAGTCAAAGCTATCGATGGGGTCAACGAAACAAATAGATTTCTCAAATCAGATTCCATCCATTAATCCACAACATCTTCAGCAACACCAATGCCACTCCATAGTACAACAGATCTTACAATTCAGAACACTATTAACTGCATTGCAGTAAAGTGGCTTGCTTTTCTCCACTCAGACATCAACACTTGGTTTAGCAGTTAAACTAATTATTTTATCCTACAGTCCTCGAATGAAACAATTTCTTTGTACTTTGCACTACCACAGGATTCATCCTAGCATCACACAGATCTGAAATCTAAATAGCTTTTCATTAATGCTTTCAGAAGTACCAATCTGCATGAATAAGAGCAAAGTCCAGCAATTATTAGTTTTGTTTATAATCATTATTTTTTCCCTAATATTATTAAAAGGCCGAGTTTCTACCAAATCCATTAGTGGTCATCTCAAAATTACTGCAGGTCGAATATGTGACATGATGGGTGCTTCATGGTTCAGTGTATATCGATGGTGAAGTGTTTATCTATGGTTCAGTGTTTATCTAATGTTCAGTGTTTATCTATGGTTCAGTGGTTCATCAATTACGAGTCCACCATTATGCAAGACTTGTGTAATAACAACTGGCGAGGATTTTCAACAGAAGCCACTGAGAAACACAGAATCTTATTGTCCAGGATCCATAGATCACATGGGATTTTACCATAGACAGGAATTAGCAATGGCTCATCGATAGCTGCTTATCCTAAAAAAAACTACATAAATGTATAATAGAAGTCATAGCTTAAGGAATAAGTGCAAACACGTTGTTCTGTTCACACCAAAGAACCTTCCTCAATCACTGATTAGACACAAGAGCATAAAGAACGGCAGCTGCCATCGTAAATCATAAGAACAACGAACAAGTCATGCACGCATGGCCACAGACAGGAGCTCAATGTTGTCATCTCAAATATTCGTCAATTCCTGTTAATCTCAGGTGAGTAATCAAAGCCAGGTCCAACATAAAATAAAATCTTGAATTTGCCAAACTGCGTAACGTATAGTCTCTTATCTACTTCATAATAGAACATTCTGGAAGTGCCATCACCCTAAAGCAATAACGCCCAGCAACGATTTATATGAATTGACGTAATAGACAAAATAAAACCATGCAATTGGTTAATTTTATGTGCCGCGATAAACAAAAACTCGTAATTTCTGCGCCCACTGAAATACAATATGAAGTGACAATCACATCTATCTTGAAGCAGCTGGGCTGCGGATGATGGTGGTGGTGGTGGTACTGTGACCAACTGAGCAAAGGATGCCAGCATGCAGCGCTTCAGATGCAGGACCAGGCACAATCACCAGCAAATCAATACCGGTCAAGCAAAGAGATGACTCCAGGCATTTTCTATGCCATCCTTCCTTTAGCGTTACTTCAATGATGCCAATGAAATGCAGCCCAGAATTAACAACAGTACTACGAGATCTAACAACATTGTCAGTTTCCAGCAGAAAATGCCACATGTGATCTGAACCCATTTGGGGGAGGGGGGTTTGAATTCTTACATCCTGCACAATTGTTACAGTTCTGAAAGTTTAAAAGAAAGAATTGAATTCTAAAAGACACACAAATGCTCACAGATGTACAACTGAAAAAACCAACAAGTTTGTCATATAAAGGAACTGCAATTTCACTGTTCATATGATTTATCTCGTTCAGCACTTGAAGAGAAGCATTTAGACGTAATAGTGCAACACTTCCATTCAGACTACCTCTGCCTGACCATCGTCACACCAGCACTTTGTCAAGTGCATGCAAGATGAGGCTTCTTATGCCTGTGAGTCTGACATACAACAAGTATCGCTCCATTAAGTTTTGCTACATAAAGCTTTAAATAGTTACATGGCATTACCCACCAGTAAATTAGAGTCCATTTACATAAAATCTTCAAATCTTAATAAAATCTTCAGAGGTGAACTCTTCAGTTCACCTAAACTTAATTCAATTCACCTAAACAGCTGAGCTAATCTCAGTTAAATTCTTAAAGTCTAAACGACAAATTCTAAGTTCAATATATAGCTAACAGTCTGAGCTAGTCTCAGTCTAAGTCTTTACAATCTAAATCTCGATAATCTACCAAGATAATCCTGCAACAAGGAGCAAGGTATCGACGGATTGTTGCTCGAGTTAAAATCGATGTATACGTCAAGACACACATGGTGATTTATTGACATACTGAAGGGCAATCCGCTAACACAGAGACACAGCCTACATAGAATTATGCAAATGTTAGAAGATAGACATAATCTCTGATATGTCAGAACTGCTCTTCAACGACTTTCACTGTCTCTGGTCAATCCCTGCTGGACCGTGGAACAGGAAGCAGCAGAAGAAGTGTCCAGCAAACATACTGTCCTATCTAACAGCGAAACAGTCTACAGGGAAATGCAATCTGAAGATGACACACAAAAAACAGTCCAGGCAAAGGTTTGGAGCAAAGAGAAACTGCCAAGCAAACAGATTGTCTTATCTAACAGCAAGACATAAAAGTATAGCACAATCAAGAATGCCCACAGCGTATCAAACCATGATCTATAAACGAGGATCAGTAGCCTGACAAGGAATGCCATAAATTATTTTAATTATGAAAGACGTTCCTGGCCAGGAATGCCATAAATTATTTTAATTATGAAAGAAGTTCCTGGCCTGACCCAGTGGATCTTCCACAGGCTTCCCCTAAATAGCTTCCAAGCCATTCTTATCCCTAGTGCCGTAAACAAGGCCAAAGCTCAGGAAAACACTCACATAGGCCCCAGATCTTCCACAGACTGGAAAAAGATAGAGCTTAAGCATTTAGCAATTAGGAATAGGCATTCCAAGTGATATACCCAAGAATGCCTCACAGGACAGAAGGTCTACATATATAGATGACTGGATCATTCTGGGCACTCAATTCTCTTTCAGCCTGCTGGTGTTACAAAACTTGCCATATTTCTCACTGTTTACTGGTAGCATGTGTGGTAGCAGTGTTCTTTCGTAAAGGTGCTACATAAATGAAATAGCTCTGAATGAAGACCAAGGGACAGAAAGGTCAACCAAGACAACTGCAAAGTCAGCCAAAGTGTGAATCTGTAGTGAGAAGGAGATTTCTAAGGGATTTAGATCTCTCCCAACAGACCCACTCAGTCATCGTTAAGTCAGGCTTCAGTCACTCTCTGTCTCCATTTATCACACAGTAAAAACAGTCCAACGTACAAAACTCATCCAACATACTCAAACACCGAAAACAGCCGAAGCTTCCACACAACTGAAGCTACTGGTCAGAGTTTAGAATACTTAAGACGTGCATACGGTCAACCCACAAAACAGTAATCTTAAACAGGAATTAATCACGACCCTGAATTTTTCTGGTTCCTCTGTCATCCAAGTTTTATGGAAAACCAAAACCTTAGCTGCAACTGCTTTCTCAAGCAACTCATATATAAGAAAAATCAATAAGGAGTGAAGGCACCTAGAGTTATACACGGTGGTTCAATAAAAAGTAAGCCAAACTTTTTATTTCATATAAGTACTTCTAACATGAAAACAGTATTTAATATTTTTTGTGAAAAAACTCTCAGTAGTATGGTTTGATTATTTAATTAAAGAAGATGTTCAAAGTGTCCTCCTTCTGCTTGCACCCAAGCCTAGAGGCGCTGGCACCATTGGGCAACAGCATCGTCGATTTTCCTCTGATCCAGACCATCCCACACTTCCAGCAAGCGTTGCTTCAGATCGTTGACATCATGGATTGCCTTCTGGGGCTAGATTTCTGACAACAGGTAAAAGATGTTGTGACAGCAGAACGTCGCGATAATAGGCTCCGTTAATTTTTACTCCAGGATCAATGAAGACCAAATGGGAACGACCAAGCGTCGAAACGGCAACGGACACCATAACAGACTTGCTGAAATGGGTACGCGTAGGCAACAGTCTGTTTACAGTAACCTGCCTTTTTTAGTAGGAAGTAAAAACCGGAAGTCATTAAAATAAAAAGTAAGTATATGCATATTTTTATTTTGAAAATATTATTAATAAAATATAGTTCAAGTTATAATAAATTTGTCTATAAAGTTTGGCTTACTTTTCATTGAACCACCGTGTATAAATAAACGTACAATCCTCCCCAGTTTCAGTAAGTCTATGAATCGACTACTGTAGTAAAGGTCAGTTGAAACATAACACTACAGCTGTTGACAGAGAAATTATTTTTTTAAAGAGTAGGGCAGGTTGATAATGTCATCTGGCGTCATGTGACCAGATGCTACTCAACATCACCCACAGACAAATTGACTTTCTTAAGAACACGACCACACTACACCACAATAACAGCTACACACAACAAAGGTAATATTATAACGTCACATGCCAAACGGAAGTAATACCAGGTACTAACTATATGCCTCAGTTCAGAAGCCACAGAGAAACATCCAGGCAGTAATCAAATACGGATTACGGAACTGGTGCATGATAAATGCCATAAAGCGAAAATCATGAATATCCTAATCACTTCGCATACATGATTTAAACTGTAATATAATACA
Source organism: Allolobophora icterica (assembly GCA_963556255.1). Classification (NCBI taxonomy): domain Eukaryota; kingdom Metazoa; phylum Annelida; class Clitellata; order Crassiclitellata; family Lumbricidae; genus Allolobophora; species Allolobophora icterica. Next base: position 64,158,819 of record OY744606.1, read on the forward strand.
CCAAACCCAGGTAATTATGACCATATCTAACATAAACTGGCCAAGCAAGTCATGCAATGTACGTAATGTGTTCAACGTATTAGGGCATCAGCTAAGGATGGGCCATGTGGCATATTCCCCTGCAAATTATCAGAACACTACTAATATCTCACAATCACAGCCAAGAACTCCTATGTCTCTACGGTTGGTAATACGCAAGGTATCGATCAGTCGCCATTGGACTCATTGCTGAGGACAGACCATTCAAAATTGATTATCTGGATTTGTCTGCGATGGGAAATCCATTTGCAAATTACTGCCTCATCAACTAGAAATCTTCTGGCGAGTCTTACCTCACTGGGTGGGATTAGCTCTTCTAATCATACCTGTATCTCAAGTGACTTAAATTTCATCAGCGTTTCTCTGTAGCTACCACACACGATAACTACCTACACCTAAAGCAGAGTGTGCATGGCATTCGCATACGCATGTATGTCACTTGCAAAATAAAACGTCTTATAACTGGGGTATAACTAGTTGGATTGCAATAAATTGTAAACTGTTTTTACCTAAGTTTACTTTTAATACTTTAAATTTCTAAGCGCTGTACGTAAATCTGCATATGTCGAAACCAATTTATGAAACAAATCTTAGTACACAATGCTTAACTTTAGACAGTGGGTACTGAGATTGCCAAGATATTCACAAGTGGGTCGCGATCCAGAGAAGTTTGGGAACCACTGGTCTAGACCATCTGGATTGTAACTGAAACGTACACTTTTAGTTAACATTTTCATGCCAGTAAAACAAATAGAGAGGCATTGTCAAGGATTTAGTTACATCAAATCATACACAAGTACAGAAATATTTCTTGAGACATAATCGACCATGCATCACAATAAAATAAAATAATTAGTTCATGCATATAATAGCAGACTTGAAACTGCAATTCCTTGAGAGAACTCTACGATGAAGCTGGGCTGAAGACGTGTGACATAATGCAATTTAGACAATAGTTTCAGGACTCCATCAAGTTCACACTTAAATGCTGATCAAGAATACGAAGAAACTGATAAAATACAATCGCGAAATTTTATTGAAAAGGCTGTCTCTGTAATCCTGAATAATATCAGTCATTAAATTTGGAAATCCGGCTTTTCCAATAGTTTGACTCATTTGACCTTCACAAGGTACTGCAGCAACAGTTTACAGTTATAATAACCAAATATAGTATTTCAAAATTATTAGCCTCTTAAAACTACAAATGCAGACTAGTTAATGGCAGGGATAGTAGAGGCATATCAATCTTTTTTCCATAAACGTTTGACAGCAAATGATATCCGGTATCAAACGAAAAATATCCATTTGCCATAAACTGTCCCAAGGGCCACCATGAGCAGGAAATCAGTTTCTACATGAGGAAATAGGGAAACCGATTAGAATGAAATTACACTGAGTGGAGGAGGCTAAAGTCCCTTAAAGCATGTATCAAATGCATCTGAGGATTTACAAACAAAGACCTCTGGAAGCAAATAATCCAGACTGAAGGCTGCTGAAGCAGACAAACGATGCTAAACCTAAGGCTCCTCCTCCTCCTTTTGTAAGTCAAACAAACGACTGATGTGGCTTGAAGTGCATTCGCTGTGGTTCACAAATTCTATCGTAAATAACCATTATTTAAAGGAAAGGTCTCAGAATGGCATCACATCCATAAATAACAGTGCTGATCAGCAAGATTTGGCATCACACTAAAAAGCACAGCAAGACCAAAATTAGGAACCTGACAACAGATATGAGAATAAATGGTCAAGATCATGTATATCCCGCTGAGAAAAAGCTCTTGCACTCCAACTAAAAACTACATTCGATGCTGTACAGAAGAAACAGTCATAAATCACAGGCTAAGAAATTCTACTGATCAGAAGCTGTTTAATACCAGAAACACGGCCTTTAGATGCTTGGGAACTTTACAAAAATACTGTATAATCTCAACTTTCCAAAACAGCACCAGCATTTATTTTGAGATCTCAAATATCAGTTAAACCATAAAAGCTTTTACTATATAATAAATGAGTATTTCCACAATATCTCTTAAATGTACATTGTACATGCACTGCCTTAGGGGCTCAGTTTGCATAACTTAGCACCAAGCACCCAAAACAAGTTTATATCAATCCCTTCAAAAACAGTGCACAACATAAAGTGCCAGCCTAAAAATACTTTTTTTTACCATCATTTTCAAACACTGGAGCCACAGAACTGTAGTGATGTAGCTTTTCCGGAAAAATATTTTGCGGAAAATTTCCAGAAATTTTCCGGAAATTTTCCGTAGATCCGGAAAAATACATTTAACTCATAATGTCCAATTTTCCGCATCAGAAATTTCCGCATTATTATTATTTCTGCATGTTTATTATAAGACAACACTAGAAAATTTCTGTGTTTAAGTTATTTTATTTACAGTATTTCTGTCAATGCAGGCAACATTCACCTTGAAAGAATTAAAATAAACATTAAACCCTACATTAACGTTTCAGACTAGAGTAGCCTAGTTCAAACTAGTTGTAGCCTGTATGTCTGCAGTCTGCTCTGCTGCAGGAAATGTTTAAAAGAATTAAATAAACATGAAACAATCTGCCAATTGCTGTTTTTTCTCATATTTTCATACCTAAAAAATATTAAGGAGACTAAATCATAAAAAATATTTTCTCTAAATTAACAGTCGAGTTTAATTGCAACTAATTCTTAAACGTATTGTCGTTGTTAAATGTTGAGCTTGTGAACACTGAATAGTAAGCACTAACAATGCTATCTATTGAATAAACGTACAAGTTATATCTACATAAGATAGCTTAGAGTGAGTGATGTTAAAACATTATGATGCATTTAAATTCTTATTCAGTAATATTATAGTGATGGAAAAATATGGAAAATTTTCCGGAAAAATACACTGGAAATTTTCCGAAATTTTCCGGAAAAATATGAAATTTTCTGGACAATTTTTCCGCCTCACAACACTACAGAACTGCCTTAAAAATGTTAGCGTCTTGCCTCTGTTGACAGATTATGTCAACTCTCTGAAACAACTATTAATAATAATAATAAGGCAACAGGCCATATTACGGCAATTTATTTTCTTAATTCATCTTTGTTTAATTGTGGATTTGCTTGAGGTCCCAACCCACAGTCTCACAGGAGACTTGAACCTAGACCCTCTGTATCACAAGGACAGCATTTAACCAATCAGCAGCGGTCGGTCCAGACACCTAAAGCATCCCAAGACAAAAAAACACAGAAATCCACACAATCTAAATTGGCAAAGACGAAAAAGCCCGACAACCAGAACCCAGATAAGCAAACAAGAAGACAAATATGGACAGACAAGCACACATACTGACACAAGAGTGACAAGAACACAGACAGACCGACAGAAAGACAGACAGTAGGCCTATTATAAGAACTATGGACAGCAGTTGGAGCATTGGCATTCTAGTCATGGAACGAAGCATTCTAATTTCTACCCTGGACCTCTGTCCAGGAAAGCCGGTTTACAATTTATGGACATTGGTTTGCTGCTGGCCACAAGTCAACGAACCTCATGAAGCCAGACAACAATATTAATGGCACAACTAATGCTAAACACTAACAAAGCAATGCAATGATTTACAATGGAAATACGTGGAGTGAAAGTAATTTAAACTCATCACCTCCACACTAAAAAGTAAGTAAGTATATTCTTTATTACTACCAACTGCTTATACCACACTTTGATTTACATATAGTTTATACAATATAAAGCATTCTTGTACAAAATGTTTTCCTAACACCCTTTGTTCCTGACAACCACCAGATATTTTCATATTCAGTAATAATTATTTCTTGTTTCAGGTAAAACTTATTACGTTACTGCCTAAACTCGACTTTGTGAAGAAGTTATGAATTTACACTTTAAATCAGCTCAATGGATTTAGTTGAGAGGATTTAAGAAAACTAAATTTCCTATAGTCAAGGTCATAATGACAGAAATTTGTTTCAAAATGTCTGCTCTACCTGTGCCCCCCCCCCCAACCAACTCAGCTGTAATGAGTATACTGACTACACGCTGTTCGTTGTAGCTCAGGCGGCAAGGAAGAGGACTAACCACCCACCATCATATGCTGAGGCTAAGAAAATGAAGTTGCCAACATTTCATGCCCAATTGCCCATGGCTGCCTCTCAGGCTAGCTGAAGGGACTGCTCTGTTTCTCTTCATCTATGATCATGTTGTGGTTCATGGATACAACAATAAACTTAGGAACTACATCTGCTATAAATATTTATAACACATTTCAGTTGGTCAAATCATGAAACCAAGCTTACATGCATTGCAGATCAGTTCACTAATGGTCAACGGTCAGACTCTGTACCATCCACACTATGTTTATCAAACAGAAATGACCTGGGATGAAATTTCTGTGGTAAAAAATAACAATGACATTAATACGTTTATTACAAAAATAATAACAATAAGTGGAAACATAATGCCAAAGATATGAAAATAAAAATTAAAAATAAATAAATAATAAACAGACAATAATCAAAATTTTACAAAAAAATAATAAAGATATGATTTCAATGTGAAAATATTGGATTTTTCCCCTGATCAAAATGGCCTCAATCCCAGCCACATAAAATTAGAAATCCACGGCCAAATCATTTTACAAATGCGAAAAGATTCTCTCGGATTAGAACTGCCAGAGAGCTTTGGTTGAAATTGTCCTTCAATCCCATGGAGGTCTATGATGCCTTGAAGATTACATGAGGCTGTTGCATCAAACTAAATGTACAAATACATACATGTACATCTGTCTGAACAATTGAATAGAACATTTCTGACCCTTTCAAAGGTGACAGCATTGGTCAGAGGTTTCAGAATTTCAAACCATGCGCAAATGGTCTGAATATAAATTCCTCAAAAATCTTTTCGTGCAGCAAGCTCATCAACCCACAAACTGATGTATACTTTCAACATAAACCAAGGAACAATACAAGATCTTGGCAGCAAAGTGCACATACACCCACACAAACATGTTTTGTTCGACATCAATTCATTATCAGTTTTCTAGCTTCACAATACAGTTATATGGAACAATGTTTGCTCTATATTGTGAAGTAGCTTTAAGCTTCGAATGCCAAAAAATTCACCAAATTCTTTCCATGCAGTGAGTTCAAAAACCCACATACCGACTTTTCGGCTTAGAGGAAATGTTGGTTGAAACTACTTGTATATGTTTAACCCAGACAAATCAAACAGTGTCCTGAAATCTTTCTCTCTGTCTCTAACCTCAAAGCTTTTTGTCTGTAAACAATTCTGAAGATAATTTAACTTCTGTAAACAACTGCAGTACGTAATTTTTCATTCATTGCAAGTGAGCCAGACCTCAAAATTAAGTGTTGAGTCACACTATTAGACCAAATAGGGGTGCTCGTCTGCTCGATAGTGTAGCATTTAGCATGCTGGACTGTCAATCGAGAGGTTGGGGTTCAAATCCCTGCCTGAGCAAATTTGGTTCCTCATTTCTGCCCCACCTGCACCTACTAGCCAACTCAGCTATACCGAGTACACTGATTGTACACAAAAGAATATGAAGTCGCTAAAACTTCATACCCACAGCTGCCTCAAGTTTTTTCTTTTTCTTCTTCTCTACACTTTTGTTAGAGCATGTTGAAGTGAAAACGCAAGATGTGGCAAATCCAGAAATCCGTTTCAGCACATGGATTTTAAAATCTTAATCATCAAAAGTTCCGAGTTAACTTGACTGCCTGATCCGGTTGTTGTTTGAGTTCTGATTTGCAATTTATCATCATTATAATTGACCTTATGACTCGTTTTCATTTAAGCACTGTGTTGCCTATCAGAAGCACTATCAAAGCTTTAATTTACTTAGGCGTAAAAAGAGCATGACATTCATTAATAACTGCTTTGATGCAGTTGCATATCAAATGTATCAACGAGGAATAGAGCCAGAATTTTGATGACCTCAATTATAGATAACTAGCTGGATTACCCGGCGTTGCCCGGGGTTATAAGTTTCACACCACCACCACCACCACCACCACCACCACCACCACCACCACCACCACCACCACCACCACCACCACCACCACCACCACCACCACCACCACCACCACCACCACCACCACCACCACCACCACCACCACCACCACCACCACCACCACCACCACCACCACCACCACCACCACCACCACCACCACCACCAACAACAACAACAACAACAACAACAACGACTGCTTGGCAATCTTGGCAGTCGCCCTCTGGCGGCGACTGCTTCGCAGTCTTGGAGGCCATTGTGGCGTCTGGCGACCTGTGGCGGAGACTGCTTCGCAGTCTTGTAGACTGCTTCGCAGTCTTGTAGACGCCTTCTGGCATCTAGCGACCTCTGCCGTGGACTGACTGCTTCGCAGTCGCCCTCTGGCGGCGACTGCTTCGCAGTCTTGGAGGCCCTTGTGGCGTCTGGCGACATCTGGCGGAGACTGCTTCGCAGTCTTGTAGACGCCTTCTGGCGCCTAGCGACCTCTGCCGTGGAGTGACTGCTTCGCAGTCGCCCTCTGGCGGCGACTGTTTCGCAGTCTTGGAGGCCCTTGTGGCGTGTGGCGACCTGTGGGAGAGACTGCTTCGCAGTCTTGTAGACGCCTTCTGGCGTACAGCGGAGACTGCTTCGCAGTCTTGTATACGCCTTCTGGCGTCTAGCGACCTCTGCCGTGGAGTGACTGCTTCGCAGTCACCCTCTGGCGGCGACTGCTTCGCAGTCTTGGCGGCCCTTGTGGCGTCTGGCGACCTGTGGGGAGACTGCTTCCCAGTCTCCCGTTGACTGACTGCTTCGCAGTCGAAGAGGGTGAACCGGGCGTTGGCGTCTTAAAGAAAACGCCAGAAATCTAGCCCTCACTGCAGGTCTGTAGTCGGCCTCGCCCGTAGTAAAGCAGACTGGTTGTTTGATATACTGTAAATAATTTAGATCTTTGTCTTTGAACATACATGTGTTAAAATTTTGATGTAAAACGATGAATATACTTCGAATCGATCGTAATTAAATTTTGTGCGAAAGTAAACAACTTATGCGCATTTTTAATGACGTTAGGGAATACCGGCGCCATAAATAGAACCGCGGTGTCGTTATAAGTAAGTAAGTAAGTAAGTAATCTTTTATTAGTATAAGACAAACGCTCATACTTTACAACAATACATACAAAAGGATCACAATATCAGTAATACTGTAAGACAGTTTAAACACAAGCAATTCTATATAATGTCTTATTTACATACATATACATTATACAGTATTATAAACAATAAACGATAGTGTCTTATTTACATACATAGGCCTATCTATAACTAAAGTTATGATCTAAGCCTTACATTCTAAGGAACATAAGCATTACTATGGTCTACAAAAAGAGCCAGTTTAGATATCAGAACAGGTACTAGAACCAGCATTAACCCAGTTTTTATACTTGTACAGTGAGCGAATGATGAAGGATTTCTTATGTAGCAATGTATTAAAGTGCGGTAATTCAAAAGCATGTCCCCTTTTTCTTAAGTTGAATTTATGAAGGTGCTCTGCAGGCAGTAATTGGTGAAGACAGTGTTGGGGTGACTGGATGCTTTTGAAGAACTTCAATTCAATTTTTTCACAAAACTTCTCTAAAGTTAAACCATCACCACTAAAGAGGTTACTGCGCCCAGCCCTGCGCAAAAAAGATTCAATTTTTCCACCCAGCTCAGCCGACAGGAATCCCCCCCAAGATGGTATGGCATACGTTAGTCGGGAGACTACAAGGGCTTGAAAAATGTTCTTTAGTTTGCTGGGAGGCATTCCTTGAGATCGGAGGACTTTTAGGGGGTATAGGCGTTGGCTGCATATCTTCAAAATAAATGAAACATGGTCATCAAATTTTAAGTCTTCTCGAAAAAGAACACCCAGCAATTTGACAATTTTTACTCTTTCAACATTGCTGATAGGATCCGGAAGAGATAAGTGTCTTGGATTCGGTCTATGAAATACAATTTCTTTAGTCTTGGAAAAATTAAGTGTCATTCTGTTCCTGGAGGCCCAATCCTTAATATTATCAAATTCAGATTCCAAGCTAACAGGAGAATTTTGGGGGGTGAGAAGGTTAGTATCATCTGCAAATTTGAAAAGGATGTTGGACAGAGAGACGGGTTTAAGATCGCTCTCCATTACAATGTAGAGGGTGGGACCAAGACCAGACCCTTGGATAATACTGCGATTAATGGAAGTAGAATCAGAAAGTACATTGCCATATTTGAGGACTTGAGATCGACCACTTAGGAAGTCAATGACCCAATTTGAAATTTCAGGCAGCATGTTTAAAGCCATGACTTTAGGTATTAGAACTGAATGGTCAACAACATCAAAAGCTTTAGAGAAGTCGACTAACAAACAACGCACATAAGAGTTACTTTCTAGCATCTGGGTGACGTGATGTAGAAAGAAGGTGAGTGCACTGGTACAACTGCCAGTTGGTCTGAAGCCAAACTGATCCTCTAGAGCACAGTAGTAATGACGTTGGGGAATACCGGCGCCATAAATAGAATCGCTTGGCAGTGGAATAGGCGAGGTTTTGCGTGACGGACGGTCGGGTGGGTAGAGTTTTGGGGCATTTTCACCATGGTAGGGGTGAAAACGGGGGACGCGAACCCCTCCACTGGGTGTCCGAAGCCGAGGCCGACACATCAGTGAAGGTTTCGAGTGAAAAGGTGCAAAATTGTAGAAGTTAAGCCCGGTCAAACAGACAGACAGACACACACACACACACAGAGACAGAATTCTCGCTTTATTATATAGATTACGAGATATGCCCTGAGGCTTGGAATTATACAGAAGCATGATATTCATTCAGACGAATATTTGCAGGCAGATTGCGAGGTTGTTATTGTTAACAAGGTATCTCATTTTTATATCAATTAATGTGCTTAAACCCCACATAAACTAAATGCCAGTAAAGTTTCACTTTCTGAAGGGATGATGACTTCAGGCATGCTACCATTTTAATGGATGTGACATATAAGAATAAATTGGAATGTTTCTTTTTGGGTATAATGTACGGTATACAGCAATCATCTTTGCTATATAAACTTCAACAGACAATACAATGCAGAGAAAAGTACTAAGCTCCTAGATTTATGAACTTTATACAACAGTATGAACTATGACTTATGAACTTATATAACAACATTTGATAATGATCCAGCTTATGCCTTGGTGTGTATTGTATTGTATCTAAACATTTATAAAGCGCCTCTCACAGTATTCGCTAATCAGAGGCGCTCCCAGTGCGAAAGACCCAGTGAATAGAAAGTGGTTTTAAGACAGCGGAACAAGGCACTTGGGCCACCAGCTAATAAAGAGGCATGTGTCAATGGACGGAGTTGATTCCATAGAGCAGGACCAATGCAAGAAAAGGCTCGAGTTTTGGCCATAGTGGTCCTGGCTCGTGGTACAAGAAGATCATGGCGATTAAGCCATCGCAATGGACGGAGAGAAGTAGCTGAAATTGGCAGACGAACAAGGTCACAGAGGTACTTGGGTGCTATGCCTGTATAGGACCGAAGGACTAAAGTGAGAACCTTAAGCTGAATTCGAGCAGTAAGGGGAAGCCAATGAAGATGATCGAACATGAAAGAGGAAATATGAGACCAGCGAGGAAGTCGGGCTATTAATCTGGCCGCAGCAGTGTAAACAGCGACCTGTGAATTTCTTGGTCTTTCTTTGTCCCTTTTCTGCAATGACTTGAAAACCATTCTTTTCTATCGTGATTTGGTGTTGTCAGGTCCGGAATGCCTCTGAGGAGTTTCTCTTTAAGTGGAGCTATACAAATTTACGATTACGATATCTTTTAAGTTAGGATTCTGTGATGTCAGATGAAATGCTAAATGCAAGGTTTCTTCAGTTGCTAATACCAGAAGCTCAGTTACCTGCTTGATATTTTTCCTAAACTGCTTTCAGCACATCATGGTCACTATCTGCTCTGGACCTTCTTCATTCACTACGCATCTGAAATGTTTCACTCAGCATACCAAAAATCCAAACTGTCTTTGCTTTCACTTACTTTAATCTGTCTCTCATCGCTGAAGTCTCATTTACACTCATTTTTTTTATTATGAGAATGGACGTGATTCCACTATGCAATATGCAACAACCATTGACTGCTTCATGACCCAGGATGGACCAATTATTCCCTGCTTATGAACTTTAAAACTAAATGCTGTGTCGCTGCTTTGTAATTGGGTCACCTCTAAGAACTGCCTAGCCCCAAACATGCATCTGTTTCTGCAGGGGCGTAACTTTGGTCTAAAAAGTGGGGGTACCAATTTCTTACATACAGGAAACAAGGCTGAGACTGCGATCTCTGGGAAGGCACAATGATAAAATATTCATTGGCATTGTTCAAAATGTGGGGGGTACGGTACCCCCAGTCCAAAAAGTGGGGGTATGGGTACCCCTCGTACCCCCCACAAATTACGCCTATGTGTTTCTGGTTGTGGATGCTACATTCACCTTTCATCAGCAGTTAAAAACTGTTCTCATTTGCCCCAGCTGGTATTGCTTCCAAGTCTTCTGATGTCCTGAAGAGTTGCTACGTAAAATTACGACGTTGATGACTACTAGTACCACTACTACTACCACCACCACCTCTACTACTACGAGTACTCCAAATACTACTATATTGTCTTAAAACGCACTTGTTTAGACCAGTTAGTCATGCATGCAGCGCCTTAGTGATATACTCAACCGTACAATATTAAGTGCCTTGAAATATGCATACATACATTATTAAATGGCACAACAGAAGTCTTCAGAAAACGTGGCTAAATAAACTTATGACAGTTATGGAAATTACATTACATAAAATCGCACAACCCAAAAGCTTGCAACTTTAAGTGGAAAGGACTGAAAAGGAAATGACTGTAACTCAAATGCTTATGCAAACCATTGGTCAGATTAATTCTGAAAGGCCATTGTTCGTGCTACCAATGCAATGTCCCCAAGGAATGGATGGAGTCCACCTGTAAACACATATGGCTTCAACCGATCGTGCATCAAATGCTTACCCGAATGCGTCTCATTGCTGCCACAATTTCCACTCGGCTGGTCGGACGTGGAACATCGAGCGTTCCAATGTACTGTGAAATAACAAACCATCAGTAATTATGACCCCTCGGGTCAGAACCCTTAGAGACAGCAAAACCACAGACAGCTCAACTCCAAACCATAATATAATGAACTGCAAATGTGTTCTGAAAGTGCTCCCTCTGCACAAACTCCATCGAAACCTCACAATGAATTGAATGGCAAATGAGAGCAGACACTTATCAACATCCTACTGTACACAGTACTACACATGTATACCGTACGAACAATGCAGCACAGAATTAATAACAAGCTGTTCAAAGAAAAGTGTGGCTTACTGTAACAAGAAAAGAAAGTTATGGCAGGTTAATGGAGGTCTATGAAGTCACGTTTCAAGGGACTGCTGTCGAGATCCATTAGGTGTATATACAGTGAATACAAAAGAACCAGTGGCACTATACAAACTAGCCATTGAATGAAACCTCGAGTGACATTATAATAGAAATCTTCTATTGTTGTAGGTTGGCTCAGAATACCAGCTGGAGACTTTTATTAACATTACAAAGCATTTTTTTAAATATGAAGGGATAATAGCAGAGCACACGTCCAAAACTCACTCCGTCCACAGATGTTTTAGAGAAAAACAACTTTTGGAAACAGGTGCCAAGTACCGGTAATTTCTTTCACTCATGTACTGAGTGAGTTCTGGCATTATTTGATAAGGTTTGATAATGTGTACATGATAGATTTTGGATACATGGAATAACATTAAATATAACATAACATTATTGCTCCTGAATACACAACCTTGAAGGGGCACTATATAAATTCTCGGCATAAACAAACATGGTACTGATAAAACTCACTCAGTCCAAAAATGGAAAGAGAGACTTCTTGGAATATGTCCTCCTCAATTATTATTTGATAAACTATTACTGCTTTCACTCATACCAATCTCAATTTGATTAAACTTTCATCTAGGCTCTGGTGGGGCATGAACTGAAATGCTAAGCATTAAAGAAGCCAGTGGGAGCCACAGAAATCACAATATTAGATCCATGATCATGAAAGTCAATATAAAAATTCTCATACAGTCATGTATGTACACATTTTCAGATATCAAACAGATTATTCACAGACATTATACTTTCAGGCTGATCGAACTATACCGTAGTTTTGAATTCCTTTGCAAGATCAGACAAGAAGAAATCAACAGACTTAAACAGAATAACCAAAACTGTTGTTTAACATTTGTCAGCTGGGGCCAAAATGATGAACCCAGTGTTGAAAGAAGAAGTGAACTGAGAACAACAGGGAATGAAATACATCCAAGTCAGCACTCAGCACAGTCTAATTGTGGATACTCTTTGCATGTGGGTGCTATGCATATGTTGATTACAAGTACAGTTCAGCTGAGCATCAGGTGCCTTGGTGACGTGTGACCTTCCATGGAATGCCAAGCAATTAGGCACCAATTCTGTACCAAGAACTTTCATGGCTGATTGGTGTGTAACAACGCAAGCTGGGACGCCACAAAGTGTGCTGAACATTATTGGATTGCTCTGGTTACATTTCCACTTTGGAAATCCTTCACAGATCCTTCAACAGGCTCTTCTTAGGAGTGCCAATAGAGACAAGTAAACTAGCATACTACGTAAGTTACGTGTTTTCATTGTGCATGTAGTGGGACAGCACAGTGACTGGACAGAGTAAAGGACACAGAAAAGTCAGATCTAGGTCATTTAGGTCACAAAATGACAAATTGATGTTTCTTTCGCAGCAACATCAACTGGATCACTACTACATATCGTTGGGCCAAGCCACAGACTGAAATTATTTTTAATTTACAAAAACTACCTATTGTCGTAGATGGAGATCCTGAGCACATGCGCTTCGGTGTGTCAACATCGAACTGTGTTGCGACTTCTTCTATCAGTTTTTGCAGACTGCAACTTTGCAGATTTTACATTTAATGGCTTAATTTACTTGTCTGTTGAATGTGCTTCTAACACATTTGCATCACAGTCGCACAATATGTTGATTGCTAACAACTAAAGCTGCTGTGAATCTGATGCCTACTTTCATAAGTACCACAGTTGACTCTGGACTAGGTAAGGTTACAACATGACAAGCACTTTAATTCAGGTCAGATGAACAAATAATTACCAGTGTCACTATCAAACAGCTAAAACTGTTCACTGACAGTTCAATGAACCCTTTCTCAGTCAACAAGATGATGAACAGCCAAGCACTTCTGATTGAAGAGCAAATTCAGGAAACAGTTAAGAATTAAAAACAACTTTGACTGTAAGCTTTCAACATGACTGTACATGTAATTTTTTACAATACATTGCCACTACTGCACGTAAAGCACCAAGCAATTTGTATTTCTGGTACCAGAAACGTTTCAGAGCTTCATTTCAAGCTCTAAAAGGGAAAGCTGCAAGGTTGGGCACATTTTAATTTGTCAGGTTGCAGTGAAGGCTGTTCAAAGCAAGAAAAAAACACTTTTCTTATTTTGTTCTCTGATTCCAGCTAGAATTGGTTCAGCAATGCAAACTGCATAATAAACTAAAATGCCATGAAATATCTTGAAGTTGCTTATTTAAAAGACTCGACAGGGCACATTCCACAACGCTTGGGACGATCCTAATGTTAGGCCCTAATGCATCAGATTCTGTCTGGCAGAAACAAGCGACAAGCATCTAGTTACATGTAATTGCGCATCAAAGTAGAATGGGTCTCACGGGTGGCGCTTGTAAATTGGACAACATCGCCGACGCTTACAACCAATATGGCTAAATAGACTGACATGTAATTACCTTTGCATGAAAGTTTATTCCATGCTGGAATGCGTCTTCATTATGAAGTGGAATTTTTGAATCAGGACCATCATCCAAGACCAGATCGTACTGTCTCTTGGACGGCATTTTCATCCGATGTCCTTAGATCCCAGCTGAACAGCGCATCTACAAAACGATTGTCAAATTCTCCGCTTCATTCAAGCCGTCGACATACACCTACGTTTGTTCACAAATCCGCCGATCACGTACGTCAATGTTTCCATTATTACACAACCTGAGATGCGCCAATACTAAATGCGGGGACGAAAGTCGCCGGTTGCTTTCATGTTTCGCGCATTCATCATGTCACATTTTCATCGACATCGCTTCTGTCCGTCTCCTCCAACACGCTCGTCCACGAAACGGCTTTTTCGTTTGAACGCGTCAAAAATCTTCAATCCCTCATCTCGATTCGCGCTCAGAGCAATTACTGCCCAATAAGCAGGTGATCGCTGATTGACAGGCCACCCATCGACCGCGGCTCAGCCGCTCATAGGCCACGAACGCTGCGACAAAATTACCGCCAACTGTCAAGTCTCATAATCCAGTTTAACGCGTGTGCTGGGTGGTGATGTCTGAGCCGTGCGACTGACTGGCTGCGCTCGCGTTGTTGCTATTGTTCAAGCGAACAGTTGTTCGATCGCTTCCGGTCAAAGTCACGTGACTATAGTTGCAACATGCTGCGTCACCTGGCGAGTGACTGGCACAACATGCATCATTAAAATGTAGCCATACACGTCTAGTAAGGACCAGTAACTACACCTAGTTACTCGTTAAAAGGCATTGATCGACCGCTGCTGGTTTCTCTAAAGCAGAAGAGCGATATTAGCAAATGCCCGATCGCAAGATATGTAAATGATTCATAGATACAATTCTGCTCACGTATGCTGACATGCTTGATAAATCTGAAGTAACAGAAAAGAAGCAGAAACTAAGAGTAGGCTACTGAAAATTCACTGTCAGCCTTTAATCCTGACCAGATATTTTTTGTGTACTTGAAGAACGAGGTACTCCACTGTCATCAAACTGCTTCAACTGCCAAAGGATTACAGGGCAGAGAACTGTCAGTGGGAAATACTTCACATGATAATATTGCTTCAGCGAGCAGAGTCAACGCTGTTTTAAGGACATACATGTAGTTTATTGAAGAGAAAATGAGAATTAATGATGGTGCCTCCAATACAAGACATTTAGTCCAGGATGAACTTTTACTGTGCATGCCTGGACATTTCTCAGCAGGTGCGTCCACGTCGTGAGGTGTATACTAGGGAATGTAATCCCGGAGCATTCTGTCAATCCCGGGATTACGGGATTAGGAATTTATCAATCCCGGGATCCCGGGATTATACTTTATGCAATAAAATTTTTCCCGCCTGTAGCATAAATGTATATTTAATACTATAACGTTGATGTGTATTAAAGATATAATGGTATTAAGAACGTTGTGGGGGATGTGTTATAAACTTGTAACTTAAAATGAAAAGTTTAAACGTTCGTTAGGAGTTATTTACGATAAAATTATCGCAAGAAGCGTGAAGTGTCAAAAGTAGATTCACCCACTAATGATGACTCAGAGCATAGGCAGAGGCACTTGACAGCAGTTGGGCTCGGTTGATCCGTGATCAAGGTTTCTCCATTAACAGCTTGTATTCGGAGGCTCATTAATTCGGGGTGGGGTGTTTCTGAGTGGAAAGATCTTGATACTTGATAGCAATCCCACGGCCGGGAATGAGGTCTCAGAACGACAGGTGACCAGCGCAGCACCGCTGCGGGAAGACCCAAGCAGTAGCAGCCTAGCAGTCTCGCCTACCAGTAGGCCTAGCAGCCGTACTGCAGCGGAGTGCACAGCAGCCTGCAGCACCCTGATATTAAAGTAGCCAGCAGGGGCGTCTACACCATAGAAACCTTGGAGCAAATGCTCCATCCAAGACATAGGGGAGATCTGTCAGTGTGTGTGTGACACCATCTTAGGGGGAAAGGAACGGGGAGGGGGAAGAACAGAGGGAAAAGGGACGTTGCTTCAATGACTTGGGGGGGGGGGTAGACGCCTCTGGCAGGCAGAGTCAGTCTGTAGTCTGCACTAGGGCTGGTACCCGTCGTTGCTGTTTATCTGCCGTAATTAGCGTCCATTGCCCAAGCCTCAAGGAAGAATTATACAGTGGATCAAGCAAATTTAATCCAAAAATCCCAATTTTTTGTAATCCCGGAAATACGGGATTCCACGTTTGTCAATCCCGGGATTACGGGATTGAAAAATGTTCCGGGATCCCGGGATTCGGGATCCCGGGATTACATTCCTTAGTGTATACTACATGTAGTCAGCATCTAGATCTTGCCATGGACCCCCACTCCTCGGGTATAGAAAGGCTCTGCTTGACCAGAGTTACGAGTGAATACATCAACGGTCAAGGAAGCACAGGACCTGCATGAAGGCAATGGCCCCGGGGGTGGGAATGGCATGTCGAGTCAGTATGCCAGTTAATGCTGGATGATCCCACCATCTGCCTACCTTGCAATATGCCAGTTAGTTAGCAAGGAAAATTCAACAGAAGTTTTAATTCAATTACCACAAAGCAGACAAACATTTCAATCACTTCAAGAAATTCCAGCCAAGTGCTTATAATGTAAGGATTTATATATATAATGCATATAACTATAAAATTATACATACATATAGGGGCCATCCACATATTACGTACGCACTTAGGGGGGGTCGGGGGTCGGATTTTGGCAATTTTGCGTACGGGTGCGAACGGGGGGGGGGGGGTAACAAAATGTGTACGTACCCAAAATAAATTTCTAATTATGACGTCCACATTAGCCTATTTATAACTCTGTATTATCCTATAGTCGTCCCATGGCATTTTATTACATTATATAAAAGCCATGTGCAGTTATTCTGTGCTGTGAACGACACCTATAATATGTCTATATTGGCCCTTCAATAATCTGGCCTAAAGTGCAGACAGGCTGCCTGGAGACACTTTCTGCAGCTGGTCATCGGGGGGGGGGGTGCGTCAAATGTACGTACTCAGGGGGGTGGGGTGGTGGAAGAAAGTACGCTTGCGAACAGGGGGGAGGGGGTCCAATTTTCCCGGATTTTTGTGTACGTAATATATGGATGGCCCCATATATAAAATTTTATATTTATATGCATTCTACAAGGCCCATTATTTCTTAAAATCATACAGAAAATGATGAATCACTATTAAAGTTACTTTGTGCTGGATAATTACGGACAGAACACCACAAAACCATATTTGTTTTCCTACCATTTTGATTTAATAGTTTAAGACCATGCTAAGAATAAGCCTGAGAATCATAAAGACATGATGCATTGATATCATACTTGTGTGTGTGTGTGTGTGTGTGTGTGTGTGTGTGTGTGTGTGTGTGTGTGTGTGCATAACTGCATATCTATAATTATATATGCACATAAGGTGTCATGCTGTAGGACTGTTATCCATCTCTGACAAGCAATCTACTGCTGCACACCAGACTACAAAATCTGGCTTTCTAGTCATGTACAAAACTGTGTCAGTAACTCTACGGTATCTATAGTTTTCTGATACAAGGATACAAATGTAAATTAATGTAAACTAATAACTTACATTTTCACATATTAAACATTCACCCATAAAACTTATGCTATATACAATTATACATTGTTGAAGAAAAAAAGTTGAAACTTGTAAACAATTCAATATATAATTTAATAAATTCAAAAACATTGTGGCATTATCTTAACACTGCTTTACACAACTACTTTCATTGATTTATTGTCAAACGTGGCATTCCACATGGATAACAAAATAGCCTACATTAGAGAGGTGAAAGAAAAGCAGCACTTTAAGCTAGACTTGAGACAGCCATGGGTATGAAGTGTTAGCAACTTCATTTTCTTAAACTCGGCATACGTGGGCGGGTGGCCAGTCCTCTCCCTCGCCGTCTCATCTTCCCACTGACGGTGTATGGTCAGTGTACTCATTATGGCTGAGTTGGGTAGGGGTGCAGAAGGAGCAGAAATCTCAAACCAAATTTGTTTCCAGGCAAGGATTTGAATCCCTGATGCGTTGATCGACAGTCCAGCCCACTAACCACTAAGGCTGTACCAAATAGGCGATTATCACTATTCGGCCGAATACGAATAATTGGACCAACTATTCGGCCGAATACGAATACGAATAGTGTACAAAATAGGTCTTCTGACAACATTCAAAATTTCAAATGTAAGCAAAAGTTTCAGTTCAGTAAATTTAATACATAAACTAAAATTAAACAAACAGTTAACTACATGTAATTTTTGCATCCTTCTGCCAGTCTGTGTAAAGTAGGAATGGAACTAATTTAACTAAACTTAGAAATTGTCACTTACTTAACGTTCACTCCACTCGCTATAGCAGCCGCATATGCAGAAAGAGATGTCATGTGACCACTTTTCGTATTCGGTCTGACCGCTACTATTCGGCCGAATACCGAATAGCTATTTGGTCCACTATTCGGCCCCAAAGTGAATATTCGGTACAGCCCTACTAACCACTACACTATCAAGCATCCCCATGAGGTGGATAAGCCCCCAAATGCAACTGCATTGTTCAACCAGCAGATAAAAGCATGAAACTTTGAAATGAGGTCAAAGTACACAACTGAAGATCCAAAAATGAAATATGCATTTCATTTATGACTAACAGGACAATGACTCTTGGCAGATATATTCAAGAGAAGTATTCAAATGTTTTTCTTGAAGATAAAGAGGTTAATGCTTCTATTCAGTTTGAACAATGCTCGTTGCTATCATCATCATCACAACATGGAAATTCAACAAGTTCAATTATGTAGTTATTATAATTGGACAGAAACCAATCAGAATCTCTCTACCCCAGTCGAAATTATGCTAAAAATCATTAAAACAAAACCTTCATCATTTAGCAAGCATCACTCTGATAAACGTTGTCATCAGTTAACATGCATCTTGCTGATAAATGCTGACTCAAGAAAGATGTGCTGTTCAAGAGAGTAACTAAGTTTAATGCTCAAGTCTCCAATGGTTCACCAGGCATTCTTACTTATTTGCATCATAAAATTATCAGTCCTTGACTTGAATAAAATCTTAAAGGCATCACCGAATTAAAAGTCACTAGGCATGCCAGCAGCACTTTGCAACATAAGCCACACAAAGATACATGGTTAACGTTACAGCGTTGATGAATTGTTAAAAGAAAAGCTGTTATCAGAAGCTACAGACATGACGGTCTTTCGCTGAAACTGTTTTTGAATGAATTTTAGTATTTATAAGTCAAACATCTCTAGACAAATGTTTGTTCCATATTCATCATACAGTTGCCTTGTAACAACCATTTGGTTAAAGTCACTTAGCTGCGGCAAAAGAGTTCCACCTTGCCAGGCATAAGTAACTGGGCTAGAGAACAGAAAGCAAAATAAAATATTATACAATAAAACTTGACCAGCAACTGTAAATGAAACCTGTGTCCAAAATAACGTTCATAAAAAGGATTACTTTTATTCAAACTTTATTGTTCTAAACTCTAGTTATTATAAGAATACAGCAAGTACAAGATTTATAAAAAAAAAACAAGAAAATCATTAAAAAAATGTAAATTTAGATGAATTATGAGGTTTGCAGCATATGTACTGGCTTGTTATATACTTGTACAGGAACTGTTCACACTGTGGGAGGGTACAAGATTGCCAAAAGCAGTCCTTGAAATAACTACGAATACCACAGTGTCTCATAACCTCAAATAGTGCTAAACATCAACAGTCAAAGTATTTAACACAGAGTTCAACACGTCGTTGAAACAGCATCAAATAATGTGACACTACAATTCATTAATTTTTACATTTTCTATTTTAATTATTTAATTTATTTAATTATTTCCCTCTGATATTTAATTCATTCACTCATTCTGAGAATTTATATAGCACCTCTTCAAGAGACCTACTCAGAAGCGCTATCAGTCCAGCCACAGCTAGAGAAATGTGATTTGAGTGGCTTACAAAAAGCAGGCAAGTTTAACCGAGGCAGCGCACGCAGGTCTAGAAGGAGGCCATTCCAGATGGAGGGCCCCACAACCGAAAAGGCCCAACACTGTCTAATAGCAGTGCGAGTACGCGGGATCAAAAGCTCCCGCCTTGCCAAAGAGCGAATGCTCATGTCTATAATGTTACTATTTTCATGTTGATTAAAGTTAAGTTGCCATGTCCCTAGTACATGTTGATTAAAGTTAAGTTGCCATGTCCCTAGTTGAACACAGAGACACAAGACTTGCTGTTTACTTCCCAGCTTATACCAGTTGCATCTACTTCCTGGCTTCAGCAAGTCCCAAAATATACTGCTTGGAGATAGAGGCACTGAAGAAATGTTGAGTTTACAATCACAACTAACTAGTAGGTGCAAGGATTTATTAGTGTAATGATGACTTTAAAACATGCTTATTTATCATCTGAAAGCAACAATTTCAGAGACAGAAAATAACTCACAGAGGGCATGGTAGTTGTTAGAGTGCTTGGGCCTGTAATACTGACAGTATTGGTTCGAACCTCCCACAAAATGTGTGTAGGGACTTTGAGCAAGTCTGTCACTCACAAATGCTCAGCACCATTGATATTCTATTGTATGGTCATGTGTGCACTCACATCTGAACTTTGAAAAGAGAGCACTATCAAAGACATTAATATTAATAAACTTACTTGTCTGGCAAATGCACTTGTACATCAAATTCATCAGGAGCCAACGACCTAACATCTTTGTACCTACACAGCAAACAGCACACGATCAAAAGAATTCTGAAATAGAATTTCATTAAAACAGTTATTATCCCCAAAGACAGGTCTTAGTTGAGACATAACCGTGGGCATCGTAAGAGGCCGAAGGAAGGTACAATGAAAAATGAAATATGAATAATATTTATAAACTGATAATCAGATAATGGAGCAAGTATAACTCATGCATCAAAAATATAAATTGTTGACGTTTATTTCTGAATATGGTGCTAAACTTATCCATTCTACACAATCATAACATCTCTGAACTCACAGTCTGTCTTTGAAGCCTGGTAGACAACAGTTTCCTCCGGTTAGAACGATGTTCTGATAGAGATGAGGATGCAGTTCTAGAAGAGAAACAAATCACTTGAGCATGACCAAATTTAAAATACATACAACATAAAATATAAGAAAAATATTCAGAAATAAAATCGACTATAATACTGATTTGACTTTGACAAGCAGCAGCCAATAGATAATTCTGTTGGTAAAAGAAACAACTCAAATTTGCATAATTCCAATGTCATTTCTAAAAAACGTAACAACTGTTACATATAAAATTATATATTCAATCCCACAAGTATGGGAACTACAAGACAAGTAAATTGATCCTTTAGTGACGAGAGGGATTAGTTTTCCATGTATTTTAGTACACGCTCATCAGGGTTAAGTGCAATTGTGAGAATGTTAGTCTGTAATTAAATACTGAATCTATCTGCACAATCATGATAGCGGAATATTGTTTCTTTCGATTAACCTTTTGACAGCTATATTTATCAGTGTAAACTTGCTGTAACACAGTTCGTATTTTCAAAGCATCTGTCACTTACCTGAACTAACAAGACTATTTTAATCTGAAAGCAGAATCTGACCTTGCGGAGTGTTGTTTATAGAGTGAACTATGGCCTCAGCCACTCCCATCTCGTGAATCCCTACATCGGAGGGATGGAACAACATCTCAGGTATTGCAAACCTTTCGTTATTCATACGAATTATCTGAAAAAGAGTTACACCCTCAACTACAAGAAATAATGTGAAATTAAATCACTCTATATCGTACTGTAAGTAGTCGACTGAGGAGAAAGCCCTTGGCTAAATTTTAGAAAAGACAAATAGCCACATTAACTAACTGAAATGTTACAATAGTGTGGAATTATCTGAAAAAGCAGAAATTTTTTTGCATGTTGAATAAATTGAACTGAATCCAAAGACAATACGACCTGAAACGCAGGAATTACTATACCATATTGTACAATAAGACAAACCTGTTCAGCGTCTTTTGCCACTCCCGTAGTCTCTTCTGGCGGTCGAATATAGCCACGCTTGATGTGCGTATAATCAGGAAGCACGTAATCTCTCATGATTGTATTTTCCTTTCCCTTTTTCCTGAAAATATCAAAATGACATTAAATTATTTCTGGCATGTCATTTCCCACATTTGTACAAACTCCTGTTTTCAAACACTTAATTCTACCCAACCTGACAACTTTTGCCTTCTTCCTATCACCTAGAAATGCTCAGCTAAGTAATTTTTTATGACACCTTTGAAACATAAAAATGTCTTGAGAGTAAACTTCATTCCTTTAAATTCAAACCAATAAGAATAGAATTCTCAAGATGAGTTAAAACGACAAAAGAACTGAGGACAAGGCATTTTTAATAATTCTAATTAGATTAAAAGATTAAGCTCAGAGATGTTTAACTTAATGATCAAGTTCAAGTGGTCAGTTATTCGAATTCTGCAAGTCATAAGCCTTCCATAACCAGATCGGTTTTCTTTCTTGTAAAATACATTTCAGGTTTAATTTCAGCTGACAGTTTAAGACAAATTTTAAGCCTGTTAGAAGACAAGAAATCTGTCACATACTTTGCAATCTCCATGTCCCCCCAGAAATCTGTCGAGACATAACACGTGTCTTCCTTCATCTGGTTCACAACATGCGTTTCATCCATTACCATCAGCTGCCTGTCCGAATACAAAGCAACAAACTGCTCAAAGGGCAGCACAACTTATCACTATACCAATTACAGTACAACAATAACAGAGCATTACAACATCATGGAGAACAAGAGATTAATAAACAGTTTTTAGAGAGCAGCATAACAATTATTGGCCGTACTGCCAGCAGCTGCTAGTGCAAATGCCAGAAAAAGTGCTTGTGTGTAAGTGTGTATGCGTTAAGCCTCAGATTAATCAGATACATTTCAAATTAATTATTAATTACAATATTTGTTAACTGAAATAACTGCTTCTGCATTCTTCATACAAATAAAAGCAGTAAGAACTGATACCTTTATGTTTGTGGGCACAGCAGCCAAATATTTAAGAGCTTTGGCTTGTAATGGGGAGAGTAAGGATTAGGGCTCCAGTGAGACGGACACTTTGTATGGATCTTAAGCAAGTAATTCACTCACAAATGCTCGGTGATCCAGACTTACATTTAATGACCTTGGACGAATCATAAAGCCATACAATCGAAACAATAAAAATAATAATTAAACAACACACAGAATGTGTGGCTACATAATAAAAATAACTCGGACAATTTCTAGAGCGCTGTAACGCGACCATGACACTACAAGGGCGCTATATGCAGAAGGAAACGCAGCTTTATATCTAGCACAATTTAAAAGAAATGATTTTAACACTGAGAGGCTAGTGAAATCATGATGCTTCACACTATAGAACATATTACAAATTCTTGCCAGTACTGTACATATTAAAACAAAAAGATATCTGGGTAGCCCTTTGGTAAAATGAACTTGTAAAGCAGAGAGCACGGGTTGGGTTCAAAAACCTCCTCACAGAGACAGAACTAGGTCAGGAATCTTGAGCAAGGCCTTAACTTAAACGTGCAGGTTCACTGATCTTGCATATGTTATAAATACAAAATAAAAATAATAATACGTAAAACAAGTAACAGTGCTAACCTGTATGATATGATTTCCTTTAGATGATTCGTTAAAACCTTTCCACCAACGTCTACCCTAAAACCACAAGCACAAATACCAGAAGACCGTAAACCTAGCCAGGCATAAAACCAGTCTTCCACAGAACATTAACAGCACACATAAAAAGCAGCAGGCTATTCCAAGACTGAAAAGCAGTCTGATATCTACTCCTTCATACAAGATTTGCACAGGCTAAATTTAAGCACTAATACTAGAGCAGCTATCCATCTTTAGGATTAATTCTGGCAGTTAGGGATGTGCGGTAGTCTAGTGGTCAGCATGCTGGACTGTCAACTGAGAGGTGGGTTCAAATCCCTGCCAAGGCAGAAATTTGTGTCAAGATTTCTGCTCTACCTGTGACCCCCTAGCCAACTCAGCCATAATTAGTACAAAGACCGCACACTATCAGTGGGAAGATGAGTTGGCAAAGGGCAGGACTGGCCTCATATGCCAAGACTAAGAAAAATTAAATTGGTAAGCCTTCTTACCTATGGCTGTCTCAGGGCTAGCTTAAGGGACTGCTCTTCTTCTGACAGTTTCTGCATTAATGTATTAAAGAAAAAAAATTCAACCAGAAATTTAAAAATGTCACAACAAAATGAAATGTTAGATCTACTAAGTAGAATGAAAAAAAATAAAGGCAATGAAGTAAGAGTAACCTTCTGATGGCCTGTTTCACAGCTCTGCCACTGTAATATGGCGCGATATGAGTGAAGGAATAACCCGAGTCAACAACAAGACAACAAAGAGATGGATTGGCTGATCCTTTGCAGTGTTTATGTTGACTCAGGTAGCCAGCTAATTCAAACAGAAACATCCACAATGCCCTCACATTAGAAACTGTTTAAGATACAAAAAAATCACAATAGGGTTCACAAGAGCCTCAGGAACTCCTGACTGTCAGCAAACCTCT
This sequence comes from Allolobophora icterica, assembly GCA_963556255.1. Lineage (NCBI taxonomy): Eukaryota > Metazoa > Annelida > Clitellata > Crassiclitellata > Lumbricidae > Allolobophora > Allolobophora icterica. Next base: position 64,183,445 of record OY744606.1, read on the forward strand.
GCCCAAGTACCAAAATAATCTTAGTCAATGGCCAGTGGTAACCCTTAGACTTCATCTCTTAAAAGCATCCCTTATGCTAGCACTAGTAGCATTTTTGTAGGGCACTCAAAAGGTGCTGTATTAAGTGTCTGCGTGCACGCATACATACATACTTATGAAAGTAAAACACCCAGCTCACATGAGCACCCGATTACGCCACTCAGTGACAGAAGCAACCATACACAGGAGCTTGAAGAAAAGAATTTGCAATGTGAAAAAGAGGACAAAGAAAGGCATGCTTTTGAAAGGAATGTAAAAGGCACTAAATTAAGTGTCTTGATACATACATACATACACACTATTACACAGGTGCACAGCCAAGTCAGCATAATCAAAGGTCAAACACTATACAACAACATTAATAAGATCATATAATTGCTTCATCCCTTGATGAAAATTTATATGTTCAAATGTAATTCACTCACAATCATGTCAGAAATACACAAAAAACCTGAAAATCCTAACAATCACATTATTTATAAGTGCCCCTCAAGTCACAGGACTGCTAAGTTCTCCACTGATGTTCAGGATCATAATCTCAAAAAGATAAACAGATGAACTTGCCCAAAGACATAATATGGCACATATTATGGTAATGAATTCAATCTACAACAGCCATCTATGAATAATCATGAAAAGATGTCATAATCATGCAAAAACAAATAACATCACTAATGGTAGCAACAAAGAATGTGATAACACACACAGGTGTTGCACACTGCACAGTAATCTCTTAAAAGACATATTTAGAAGAAGATAACACAGAGGCATTTTACCATTGCATCTGTAAATATACTGGAACTGGTAATCTTCAAATAAGATCTCGCTGACTGCTTCTTGAATAGAACGAAAATTGAAATACGGTTCGGTAATTATGATTCCACTGGTTTCAAAGTTGACCTACAAAGCAAAAAGTCATAACAAACAAATCAGATTTGTTCATTCAAAATTACAAATTTTTATTGCACTAATTAAAAATTCCTTTAGTCATACATAGCACATACACTTTTTGGTCCCTTTCAAAACCAAGGCAATCTTAAGATTTGAAACTGGTAATAGGTAATTACATCTATAGATCAAAGCCTGTATTGAATTCATCTGCTCCTAAATAAAAATCATTTACTTATTTGAACTGAATTGAAGCTTTTGTAATGGACCTGGCCATTAATTTCTAGACTGTGAGCAATCTGTAAAGAACATATATCATGGCACAAATTTCACTTGCTAACTGCCTTGAATCAATATTACTCACATTTTAGGAAATTTTGAACAAAATAAGAGTCATTAGAGGTCACGATCAGAGACCCTGACTTGCTCTCTCATAATACATATACTGGTCTTGTCACCTTTGACCTAATGTGATTGACTGATGCATAAGAAATAAAAAATAACATCTATATTACGTAAAGCAACACTGGAAAAATTGCAAACTAATTAGAATACTGTTGAAAACAGGAAAGAGGGGCAGCTATTTAAGCCTCTCACAGAGCTGTTACAGCAGTTGAATGTAGTACTGAGATGTTGGCAAGTGCCTCTTATAGACGATGAAAGTAATGTTGAGCAGTTAGCGCATAATGCATTACCGTGAAACCTTCTTTGCAGAACATATAGTCCCAAACTTGTCGTTCAATTTCCCAGTTAACCAGAAACCCCTGCAAACATATACCACACTACCTGTACAAGCCATAGAATATATGCAATTTCCCTAAAAGAACTTTAAAGAAGGCATAAAACTTTAACTCCTGCATGCTTGTAAGGTGAGTGTCTCTTCAACCAGCCATGGCGCAACTTAAGGGATTTATTCAAAATAATCAACCCCTTTTGTGTGATAAACTTAATAAATGCATATCACAAGCATCAAATAGCTCTCAAAACACATGGCAATATTACAAACTATGGTTGTCGCATGTTCTATTAACGTAATTTGCACTATTACCTTCTGAAATGCCAGCATATAATATAGTCCAGAAAGGTCTTTACAGTCATCTATCTGATCACCAATAAAGACTCGGTTGCGAACAGTTTTGGCTTTAATGACGCTGTTTGGAACAACCCTGAAGCAGAAAACAGATGTCAGAAGACCTTAGGATAGTTTAAAACTGAAAAGAAGTTTTTACTGCGCTTGGAACAGAAAACATTTATAATGCCTTAACGGAACATTTCACGTAGTTCTCTGTAATAGACAATTACTGACATGACACCTCTTTACAGCTGGATATAATGCATTGGGCAACCGCACCTCATGAGTTCATGAGATACGAGGTTTACAAAAGATCTCAGGTAGCTCTACTTTCAGTGGCACAGTAAATAACATATTTTTCCTTGTAATCTGGTCACTGTATTTCAGTAGCTATTCACATACAAGCATGAAACTTTCCAGATTCAGTTTGTGGTCTACTTCCACAAAAATATTCAGCTCTGTATAACATATTTTTGAGATAATATTGTGTCAAACATGCTAATTCGTACGATTGTGACAAAATGTGGTAGCTTCAAGCTTGTTACGCATGCAGCACTGTAGCCATTGTCTTCTATCAAACTCATGCAGCAAGTTTTCCATAATACACAAGTGCCCTCTGTGAACAATTACACAAGCTAACCTATACTCCATACCTTTAAATCCCAGTCTGAACCTGATGTCAAAGTCTACTATGCTACCTCACCACACATGCACTGGAGAGGCATTATATAAATAATGAATAAAAGAATAATATGAGATTTATGTGCCAGATGTCAGTACTTGAATCAGAGGTACAGTCAGTCACTAAAGAAAGAGATGGACAGCCGAGGGTGGAAGCTATGTGACCGATGGATTCGACTTAATATGGATATGACTTGAGGAATGCCAAAACAGGAAACACGTTATTCGCTTTTCAGCGTTATTCGTTTTCATCACAATTATATTTGTAGAACTATACGACTACTATAACAGTCAGCATTGTTACCTCAGTTCGTCACGTTAAACTAATAAGTGCCTAATAAATACCCTAACTCAGGTTATAAACACAACAAAAAAGCCTTCGATTTCTAAAGGGCACGAATGAAACTTCATCAGTGCAGCTGAAAACTTTGCGCAACAAAAATAATTCATTGCGCCTAGTGTTTATAGATGTAGGCTAACTCGGCCACCAATTGAACAGAGGATGATTATGATAACAAAGATAATAAATAATCTTCGAGACAAATTATTATTTATGTATACCTCGGCTCTGTTTCAGTACAAAAACCGATTTTAGCAGAATAAGCTCCGTTGTCCAACACAAGAGTGCATGCCATTTTCCCGGTCACAAAAACCAAACATGCAGAAATACAAACGTAAACCTATTATCTCTACCCAAATGGTTATTAGTATTCATTGGAGTAAATACAACCATAGACATAATATCTATGAATACAACTGAAACCGGCATAAATTATGACAAAATCATTCGCTTGGTGGCATTATCCGCATATCTCTCGACTAGAACCATCGACGTAGGCCTACCCGAGAGGCAGCTATGAGAATGAAGTGCTAGCGTCTCCATTTTCTTAGCCTCGGCATATGAGGAAGGCGCAGTTCTCTCGCTCACCGTTTGATCTTCCAACTGACTGCAAGTCAGTGTACTCATTATAGCTGAGCTGGCAAGGGGCGCAATTGGAACAGAAATCTCAAAAATGTTCTTCCCCAGCCGCCCAATAAACATGTTTGGGACCTGCCTCTCTGATTTTATATTTATTAACCGCCAATCCTGTTAAAACAAGCAATGCGACTTTGAACCCATCCCAACACCCTTATTTCAAGAAAGTGCATCCTTTTCGTTGCTAGGCCTACTATAGGCCCTAGGCCTATAGCCAAAATCATCAACCTGTCTCTAACGACCGGTAGCGTCGGTAGGCTACGTACGTTTCCTATGTTTTTTTCAAAAACTCAGTCGTTAACCAGTGCGTCTGATTTAAGGCGAGCGATCGATCGCTCTCCTTGGTCGCTCGCCTAGCAAAGGTACCGGCGAGCGATTTACCGCTCGCCTAGACGAAGGCTTCTCACCGTCGGTGACAGTCGGTCGTCGCTCGCTGAGTCTGAGTTAGACTCCAAGACGATAGACGAACCATTATTTTTTTACCTAATAGAGATTACTTTAATTTACTTACTTGCGGCAGCGGTGAATGCGTGCCGTGACCTGTCCTAATTACTGCTGACTGATCACTCCAATTTCGTGCAATATGATTGGCCATAACAAAACGGCCGACACCTCACGCCGCGTGACATCATCCGTAACAGCACCAATTTCGGAAATTATTTTAAACAACAATGGCTGCGAAGATGAGTACATGTAAGTCGAATAATAATGTAGGCCTACAGTTGAGCACGTATCTGTCATGGAAATTAGGCGACTCGTTCGATGTTGATGTAGCCGAATTAGAAAACCGTCGGACTGTGAACAAAATATACTGCAAGTCCTGCATAAAGCACGCCGATAAAACTCGAATGGATTACCGGCTGAAAGGTCAAGCCAAAAATGAGTGTTCAACGTATGTTGAAGACTCAACCAACGTTGTGAAATCAGCACTTCATCTAACGTCAATGGTAGGTTTCTAGTGAATGTTCATTCATTCATTTATTCAGAGAATTTATATAACGCCTCTTCAAGAGACTTACTCATACAACAGAATTTAAATTGGGATAGGCCTACTAGATGATTATTATATGCAGCTGTACGAACGAATACGACACATAAAATATGCTGGACACAAAAGCTCCCAAGGTCGACCACGCATCGCTCGCCTACTCGACCCAGCGCGATCGATTTTCAACCCGCCTACTATTTTCAAATCAGACGCACTGTCGTTAACCCACTTATTAAAACCATCCCTAGACAAGGAACTTAATTCTCTTCAACTGCTGTCAAGTTTCAAATTAATCTCTCTTTCCTATCGAAACTCTCCGAACGGGTTATCCTCTCTCGTCTCAACGGTTATCTTATCTCAAGCTCCTAAACCCAATTCAAACGCCCTTCCTCTGTATTAGGAATCTCTGGTAGCCTACTGCCCTATCGTGGATCAAGTCATACCTTTCCTCTCGTTCATTCACTGCTAATGCCGTTGGTCACTCATCTAATCCAAACATCCAACCTAACCTGTGGTGTTCCTCAAGGTTCTGTTCTCGGTCCTCTGCTGTCCATTCCGTACACCTCTCCACTCAGGAAACTCATTTTCTCATCCTCTGTCGACCATCATCTTTATGCAGATGCCGACTTGATACACAACTGTTCATATCTTTCTCCCCTTACTCCCTTCCAGATGCACTAAATCATCCACGTAGCACCGTCAGTGCCAGTACCTACAGGTAGATATCAGCCTGGATGACCGCCAACCTGCTATGTACCTAAACCTCTCAGCCATAGGGCATAATAGGTATAATACCGTATCCCCAACTTTTAAACAATGCCAATCTAGGCCTACATATAATTATTGTGCCTTCCCAGAAATCGCAGTCTTCGCCTTGCTTCGTATATATGTAGACAGAGTGAGGAGCATGTACCACAACCTACTTATAGTCACAGGCAGTCAGACAGGCAGACTTTCAGTCACACAGGTCACCCGACAGACTGACCGCCGTGACCGATCCGCAGGCGCCACAGATATGGGCCACAACTACACTCTTCTTGGAAAGATACGTGACATCACCCTCACTCTCCGCCTTATGGCTGTCATCTTCCTCGACTTAGCTTTAGGGCACTGTGATTACGATCATAATTAACGATCATAATAGCCTAGCGCCTAGGCCTAACAATTTTCAGATTTTCAACGATAGGCCTATGAGTAAACTCAACTTCTAATATCGACAGACACAGATTTACTCAAATTGGCACACTATGTTGGGCCTATACTGCTCCACAAGGAATCAGGTAATGCGGTTCGAACTAAACCAGTTTCTGTGAGCCTATATAATAGGCCGAACCTTAATGCCACCGTTGCATGTATATATATAAAATATATATGGGATTGACGGATATATATATATAATATATATGGGATTGACGGATATATATATATATCCGTCAATCCCATATATATTATATATATATATACACATGCAACGGTGGCATTAAGGTTCGGCCAATTATATATATATATATATATATATATATATATATATATATATATATATATATATATATATATATATATATATATATATATATATATAGAGAGAGAGAGAGAGAGAGAGAGAGAGAGAGAGAGAGAGAGAGAGAGAGAGAGAGAGAGAGAGAGAGAGAGAGAGAGAGAGAGAGAGAGAGAGAGAGAGAGAGAGAGAGAGAGATTAGTAGACCGTAGACGACGTCAGTAACGTTGTTTGTAAACAAGATCTAAATGCACCTAGGCCTATGTTCTTATATACAGGTATTTGTGCTCACTGTGACGAATTTATTAGGCTTACCCCTAGGCTTATGCATAACTGGGGCACATCATCCGCTTCCTATTCGATGCAATGTCAGTGCATTCAACCTGCTAATAGCTCTGGGGATGGTTATTAGCTGCAACACCCTATGGATGCAAATGGACACTTGCGATGTCATAGAGTCTATCGGATGCTGCTATGCTGTATCTACTCTTGTATCGTGACTTCTCGCCCTCTCCCTCTCCATCTCACTCTCCCTTTTCCTTTCCTCTCACTCTCACTGTTTCTTTCTCAGTCAGCATCTGTCTCGCTCTGTCTGTCTGTGTCTGTCTGTGTCTGTCTGTCTGTGTCTGTCTGTTTGTGTCTGTCTATCTGTCTGTCTGTCTATGTCTGTCTGTCTGTCTCTGT
>OY744606.1:64195270-64245270 GCA_963556255.1 Allolobophora icterica
AGAAATCTGAACACTATTCAACGCCACGACAGATCCACGAGCAGCACAAGCACAACATCACAGAGACTTGCCAAGCTCATAATAAATTACATATTGGGCTAATATATAATATGCGGCGGTTTAAGGATCACACTCAGAGATGTCTAAATATGTAGCCATGTATTCTTTATTATGGTCTAAACTGTGATCATATGTCTGCTATCCTGATTTATATATCTAAAACTGTAGGCCTATACTGTAGCATAAGTCATTGGTAATTCTACAGTGGCGCTTGATAAATGCGTAATAATAATGATAATGATAATGATAACGATAATGATAACGATAACGATAACGATAACGATAATAATAATAATAATAATAATAATAATAATAATAATAAGAAAAAGAAGAAGAAGAAGAAGAAGAAGAAGGTGATGATGATGATGATGATGATGATGATGATGATGATGATGATGATGATGATGATGATGATGATGATGATGATGAAGAAGATGATGAAGAAGAAGAAGAAGAAGAAGAAGAAGATGATGATGATGATGATGATGATGATGATGATGACGATGATGATGATGATGATGATGATGATGATGATGATGAGGACAGGAAGAAGAAGACTGAGTGTCGGACTTATGTGCCACAACACATTAATTTTCTTTTTATTGACAGTGAGGACTGCGTTCGCTTGCATCGGAAGTGAGTTGAGGTTGGACTGTCCGAATAGAAGCGATCGGATCGAGGTCCTCGCGGCGATCGTTGCTGATTCCCGGTGTTACAGATACGCGTCCAAGTGTTGTCCGGGCAGAGGTGACTGCAGTGGACCGGTCGACAATGACCATCGAAGCCTGCTGGACAGACGATGCTCTGGTCAGCCCAGTTGCCGTCTTCAAATGGACAGGATGATACTGGACTGTCCATTGCTTGGCAGCAGACCATACGACAACGACTACGAAAACGTCACCTACAGATGCGTCCAAGGTCAGTGGATCTGATCTTTTGGGCACAGAAATTCTGTTTCTCACACAGACGCTTGTGTACTGTGTAGGTCCCTCCTTGCCTCGAATATTTTATAGGCCTACAGGAGAAATTAAGTTTCGTTCAAAGACGTTCATAATGCTTTGTCTATATCCAGATTCTCTTACTGTAGGCCTATGCAGTGGAGCGTGGTGGTTCAGTGGTAAGTTCGGCGCCTTGTGACCGGAGGGTTGCAGGTTCGAATCCCACTATAGCCGCTGCGTACGGACCTTGGGCAAGTCCTTCACTCGCAATTGCTCGTGGCGCTTCGGCGTGAAAATTCCGGCACAGTATCAAATGCTGTAGTCGGGAGCGCCTCTGAGTAGCAGTTGACTTCGAGAGGCGCTATAGAAATATCCGGAATAAATAAATATACAATACTGTAATTTTACACTGTACCACACAACACTAGCACGCTACACTACAGTCGTGACTGATTGTCTCGATATTTAGGCTACCTGATCACGGCTTGGGTTTTGGGGCGCTATCTTGTGCTTTAGACATTGGAACCGTAGAAGTTACAAATTATTTAAGTGATTGCATAAGGATTTAGTGTAATGAGTTGTGAATATTCTGGTGCCCTGGGCTTGCTATTCCAGTGGCGCTTTAGAAGTTTGGAGATTACGTTCACATTCAAATACTAATAATAATATAATCATAATATCCTCTTGCGTAAGTAGCTGAACAGGCATCCTTTAAGTTTCTTTGCAATCGGCTTATTCTATTTGTAGTAGGCTATAGGTCTAGTCTAGGCCTATATATAGGCTTATAATATATATTTATAAATGCGTGTTCATGTATGCGTGTAAAACTGTGTATGAGTTTATGTGTCGGACAGGATTTTAAAATTGGGATTGAAGACTGCTGATGCGACGAATAATCTATGCATCTGTTAAATCGAAAGAACAATGGATATATAACGGTGTATGACATATGGCAATTAATTCAGGTGACGACATCACCATCAGTGCAAAGGTTAAAGTGGTTGCGAAAGATGAAGGCACGTCACCAGCTGCAGTTGACGAGGAGCGGAACTCGTCCACAGGAAGGAGTGACGTCACGCAGCAGCAGCAGGAGTCAAACGTCACCGCCTCGCATGTCATATACACATCTGCTCAACACAAAGAAGGTTAATTTAATTACATGAATGTCACATGCGCCTGGACGACAAACATTTCGAAGAATTTACGCCTGAGTCACTGATTTAGTCCGAACTGTAGCCTTAATTAGATACAGGTTTCCGTTTAGTCTGTACATATAGGAATAGGCCTAAACATAGTAGGGTTTTAGCCAGGGTTTTAGTTTGGGTGTGCGAAAATATAATATAGTAGGCAGAACCCTCGTGCAATACGTTTATAGTTGATATATGGTAATGAGCCAATGGTGCGTCACCACTGACTCTTTGGTGACATAACTGTTGCGTGAGGGTTAGTCTAGTTCGAAAAGGTTTAGCCCTCATTACTGTGGATTAATATAATTATTATATATTATGTAGATAGGCCTAGCATATCTACTGCATGCACAAAAGTATGCACTAAACCTTCACATAGTGTAGTTAACTAAACAGTGTTAAAGCATAGGGCCTAATGTCTTGTGGGCCTACTAGAGCTACCATGCAGAGTTATTAGGAAGACTGTGCTTGAAATATGTCAGCAATGTATCTGACCGACTTTGTTTACTCGTCGCGGCTTTATTTGACCGTTTGCAAGTCATGGAAATTTACGACAATCTCGATTGTTTGCTCCTTGCGGTTTTCGTGATTTATTGAGTAGATCCACAGTACAACGACCATCATCTTTTGTCTTTTCTTCTAATCAGTTCACCTGCCTGGTTAGGGCGAGGGCTACTTATGGGCCTATCTACAGAAGTCTTGGTAACACCGAGAAATTGAAGCACACGACCATCAATTTAAAGTGTAAAAGAGCTTGGGCAGTTAGAAATAAGCTCTGGGTAATTAATTAATTAAATAAATGATTAAAATGCAAAGCACGTAAAATCTGGGAATAAAACAGGTCATGCAATTAACTGACCATCATCATCATCATCATCATCATCATCATCATCATCATCATCATCATCATCATCATCATCATCATCATCATCATCATCATCATCATCATCATCATCATCATCATCATCATCATCATCATCATCATCATCATCATCATCATCATCATCATCATCATCATCATCATCATCATCATCATCATCATCATCATCATCATCATCATCATCATCATCATCATCATCATCATCATCATCATCATCATCATCAACATCATCATCATCATCATCATCATCATCATCATCATCATCATCATCATCATCATAGTCGTCGTCGTCGTCATCGTCATCATCATCATCATCATCATCCAAAATCCTGACGACTAAAACAAATCGTCAGTATTTTCCGAGAATTGAAGAAGAACCAATTGCTTAGGCCTACTTAATTGTCGGACGATTTATTTTGTTTGTTTGTAAAGTTCTGGATGCTCCAGTGGATGTATAATAGTGTGGAGAAGATCACGTGGTCATATGTTTTGTGTTTTCTTCTGCTGCTGCAGCCTCAATGGCACCTCGTCGAGTGCATCTTATATTCGGGATGTTCACCGCTGTCTCCGTTCTCCTCAACTGCGTCCTATTATTGGCCATCGTCATCTTCAAGAGGTAACTGCTATCTACCTCTATCAGTCATTCAGTCATTCAGTCAGTCAGTCAGTCAGTCAGTCAGTCAGTCAGTCAGTCAGTCAGTCAGTCAGTCAGTCAGTCAGTCAGTCAGTCAGTCAGTCAGTCAGTCAGTCAGTCATTCAGTCAGTCAGTCAGTCAGTCAGTCAGTCAGTCAGTCAGTCAGTCAGTTAGTCAGTCAGTCAGTCAGTCAGTCAGTCAGTCAGTCAGTCAGTCAGTCAGTCAGTCAGTCAGTCAGTCAGTCAGTCAGTCAGTCAGTCAGTCTCACAATACAATACAATACAATACAATGCAATATGAGCAAGAACACAACATAAACTGACAGTAAGTAAGTGATATTCGTTAATTTGTTGCCATGATGTTTGTCAAGGAACCGAAGGCTATCAACTCCGCCAAGCTCCAACAGAACACTACCAACAACATCAACAACAACAACAACAACTGCAGCAGCTGCAGCTGCAGCAGCAGCAGCAGCAGCGGCATCCTCTTCTGGCAACAATGTCTGCAGCAACAGGAGGGACCCTCATCCCGACCCAGGTCACTGGTACGAACCTCTGACCATCCGAATCGACCACACATACAGCCACGCACATACTTACATCAATGACATTCGTCCATCGAGTATCTATCAGGACATCCTCTACTAATAGGCCTATTATAGAAATTAAAAATTAACCAAGATGACTAAATAACTATCAACTATAACTAATAGCAAATATTAAATTAGATAATGACGAAATCGCATGGTTATCATACGATTCATACGAATAGTCTATTGTATGCAAATAAGATTTTTCTGACTATTACTGAATTCTATGCTGGCGAAGAATTACAAAAAACAATGGCCGTTCTTTAGGAAGAAATAATGAACTGATCTTTCTCAATAATAAACCAGTTTACTGAGGTGTTGTGTTTTCCTCATAAAGTCATGTTCTGATTATGCATTAACTCCGCTACATTTTAAATTTCTTCAGGCAACTGCGTTTAAAATAATCAACATTGAATCCATTGTAAAAGAGTAAGAAAATATTTTCTTGGCTTTCATTGGTGCAATTATTTATCATGTATAGTAAGCAAATCAATAATTGCATCTGCTGTGTTGTCCTGAAGTCACTTCAAGCAATGCATCTGCTGTGTTGTTCGAAAGTCACTTCAATCAATGTGTCTGCTTTGTTATCCGTAAGTCACTTCAGTAGCTTATACCTGCGAACATCAGAGCAGCTAATTTCACAAATACACCGTGGTCCGAAAGAACCATCCTCTAACTCAATGAGTTTTAAAACGTAAGTGTTCATGTGGCTGTAAAATGACATGTAGAAATTTGCCAAGGATCACGCAGTAAAGGCAGCAGAGGTATCTGCAACACAAGTGAAATTTCTCAGAGGCGTAGAGTTCGAAGACCTATCGCCTGAAACGCAAACAAGGCCACAATTAACCGCCCCCTGCAAACATGCCTTCATGGAGGCCATATAGGACCCATATTCCACTTGAACCCAGATAGAGCCCATATGGGTCCCATATAATGCCCAAGGAAACGATAGCAGACTAATTAATGGTTTCTTCTTCTTTTGGCGAAAATATATACATTTACGTCTTGACGTGTCAACACCGGCTGGGTTAGCCGGATTCTAAACTCGCTCGTTTTCTCAGGCGCTTTCACTACTTTCTTCCGCTTGGCCTGGGTCGGAGCGCCTCTGAGTAGGGACCTTGAAGGAGCGCTATACAAATTTCGATTAACTGGTAACATAACACAAAAACGTGACATAACGTTACGTAACAAAATATAGCATAACAAAGGTTTTAAGTGGTTCAGAAAACGTGTAATCTGTGTTAGAACGACTGCAAATATTGATCCAGCGAGACGGATTTGAAACGCCGATCTAAGAATTCCCGTCGTAACCGCTACAGCCATCCGCTCTACCAAATGAGCTAACTGGGGTATTTTAAAAGATGACGGTGCCCTTTGTCACCCCCACACCCTGATGAGAATACCGCTATTAGTCTACGACTGCTTATTCTCCAGGGAAATTCGCCACTAAGTCGCAGCCAAGGACTCCTTAATTATTTCGATCTTCACGCCGCAGCTAACCTCCTTATAATACTCAAGGCATTTCACTAGTGGTCTGCCATGTAGTAGGTTGCAACACAGCTCAGCACACTTCCCAGTTAACCGCGATCCGTTATAAAGTTGCAACTAAACTTCGAATCTCCTCGCGTACAATTGGATAAGATTTGAGACGAGTGCAGAGTCAGAACTCAGAAGTCAGACGAGAAAAGATAAAGCGTATGAGCAGACTATGTCTATGATTGTGTCTAAATCGTGGCATAGACGTCCTCATACAGGTAGATTAAAGACAATGCTCTTGCTTTTAGGAGAATATGGCGATACATAAAAATCGCAGGTATGAATAGATTGGCAATGTTGATGACATTTTAAAATAACGACAATTAGCTACACGATTCGTATTAAGTAGGCTTTGCCAGCTTTTCTGAACTGGATCACATTGCTAACCCCAGATGCAAAGCCAATCCATGGAATATGAGATATGGTAACAAGAAAAAACCGCTAATCCTACAACTGATATAGAGAAATGTTGGGAGCACTTAGGCCTATGTGCCCTCGGTTGCTTTACTATAGTTACTAATAGGCACTTTTCTAAGATTCTAATAGCTTTCAACGATATCACAGCTTGCCTTGGCCTGCAAAATATAGGGCCTAATATGTTAAGGCGAGGATAGGTTGATAAGTGGCGTAATAATTATTAAACTCTTATTTAAATATAAGTGCCCTAACTAAAATGCCAGTTTAAGATGGGTGCAAAGTTATTGCAATAATAATAATAATAATAATAATAATAATAATAATAATAATAATAATAATAATAATAATAGTAATAATAATAATAATAATAATAATAATAATAATAATAATAATAATAATCTGTTCTTTAATTAAGCGCCTGCAAACGCACTGCGCTGTACAGTAAACATACTTATAGTAGAAACGGCAGCCACGCAGGGCGCCTTACATACATGTATACAGTAGAAGCACACGATAACAGTTTTACAGGAGTCGAATATAACTGTTTAAGCGGCAGCCACACGGCGCCAATCATGGCCTACATTCATTTAACCACTGCCACCTAGCGAGTGGAAGGCTTACGGGGTCTACCGGGTTCGATCTTGGTACCTCCAGCTCTTCACGCCAGTGTGTTATCCATTACTCTACGCCCCCCCCAGAAACGGTTAAAAATTTCGAGAATTTTTGTGTGTAGGCCTATATATGCAGTACACACATCTGAGGCATGCGTGAAATTCGCAGATGTCACTTGCAGTCTAAGGTTTTTGGTCAGTCATGTATCCATCTGGTGTCTGCACGACGACGCTATCAAAGGCGCGAAGCGACACATCTTGCAGGCTGCGGCAACAGCACTAGGCCAACTGGGCACTATAGGAGTATAGGTCTACCGGGTCACAGGTTGTTCAATGTCCACACTTCACGCTTGCATTACGTCCATCGAAGGCCCACAAAGAAGCAAAATTAATCCGTTGCAGGCAGAGACTAGTTGAAGTTAAAGCCTGAAGACTACGTGGAAATTCGTGGAAACCAAACTAAACGAGCGACATATATTATAGGGATGGCAGGTGGTTGGGCCATGGATTGGCAGGTGGTTGGATGCAAGATGATCAACTGTTGGCGCATCCGTGGAAATTGGATTCAATCGATTCTCATCTGCTGGTGTCTTATTTCGTTGACGACATCTCAAGGTCAACCAACCAGAAGTAAGATATTGTAATGTATATTCTAAATGCGGGCGCTATATGAATGGGACGATACATTCGATGGCCGCGCGTCTTCTGATAACAAATATGCAATGTGAGTTGAGCAATATGCATCGTAATCGTAAACTTAAAATTGCTAAAGCGCTACTATAAAGCTAAGCGAAGGGCACCAGCTCATTTACGAGCGCTGAGTCGTGTCAGAGGGGTTATCTGGGTATGCCGAATGTAGATACGAGTCTGGTTACCAGAGAGACCAGAGAGAGGAGCAAGAGGAGCTGCTGATTGGGTTTCTTCGATGACAAGAAAGACCGAAAGGCGGAGGAATGGATGAATGTATAAGGCTTAGTCTATATTCTGCATCGGTGTATACACATTGAACAATAATTCTAATACAAATGCCCATACAGGCATGTAACTCATGTATACACAGTGCAATAATCGTAATCGATTGTCATAGTACAGTTGTCGCAAGCAGCTTAATTTTCTTGTTATTGCTTGTTGCATGGCTTGAAAAAATGTACTTTATTACTACTGTTTTAAGCGATTAGCAAGTAAATTTTCAGAGCATTCGTTAAACTGTCACTACTTAAGAATAATTAGTTGCTGGATATACTTATACTAGCCATTAGACAAGAACGCTAACCCGCTCCCCACATTGGCCTACTGGAATTTCGTATAATTTGTTAGACTCTAATTCTGCTTAAATTGTCTCTTTCGTTCATCTCATTCTAAATAATTCGTACAAGTCATGTTCGATCTATGTGGAACAAAGAAAGTGAATTGAAATCTGTCTTTGCTGCCTGCTGTGACAGCAGCTGTGACAGCAGGCCAGTGTTTTCAGCGTCCTGGAATTCCCAAGATTTCTTTCAACTGTGAATCGGGCAGCATCATCAAGATACTGCGCGCCTTTCACGGACTCCGAGCGTCCAGCAGAGAGGATGCTGCTCGACCAGAACAGCAGCAGGAGAAGCAACAGAGGTCATTAGCCACCTGCCGAAACCCGGAGTCAAAAGATGCCAGCTGTTCCTTCTGCGAGGGTGACTGCATTGACGAATCTGTTAACGAGGTAACGATTACGATTCAATATGTTCATAATTCACTACTGACACTTAAAGTCACACATTGAAAATGAAGTGACTTAGAAACTTGGGAATAGAATCCTATTCCAATTAAATGCATTTATTTATTCATTCATTCATTCGACGATTTATATAGCGCCCCTTCAAGTGAACTACTCAGAGGCTTTCCCGACACCAGCATCTTCAAATACACGCTATGATATCGCAACCGTAAGTACGCAGTCTATAGCATCGATTCTGTAAATTTTCAATGAATTCGTTGGCGAGATCCTCTCCCGCCGCCTGCAATTTATGTACTTGTGTAAACGCCATGATATCCGTGTTAAATATACCTATATATACATATACATAGGCTATATTTTATAATTTATATATATATATGCCTATATATAGTTCTAAATATAGTCCCGATAGCTTGTCAACCGACATCCTTGTATATAGGGCCCTACAGAGCCCTTGTGATGTAAGCTATTACCAATTACCAAAGTAGCCTTTGATCCGAGTCGAAATGAACTTATGTGAATAACAACGCATCCTAGAGCAAGTTACGAATTATTAAGTGGCCTGAGAATGATTAAATTACAATTACTTTTAACAGTGGAAATAACGCGTTTAAGTAACTGGCGGGTGTTTGTTGTGTTTAGGTCTACGACTGGTCGTCGTGCATTGGGTTCGACTCCTGTGTTCGTACCGTCATGCAGTCCTACATGCATTCTTGTCCTGGTGTCGACAAGTTCAGTCAGTATCTGCAGGTCGAATACCAGTGCACGCCAAGTCAGTATATACATTTAATTTCTATATACACTACCATTCCTATGCACTTATTTCAGGCCTTTACTGATATAATACGTTTTGGTATTGCGCGATTAACAACGACAACGATGAGCAACGCAGTATCGATGTAAATGAATCCGTTCTAGCATGCCCATAAAGATTAATGGAAACTATATGGGCCTTACATGGGTCCCAGTTGGGAATATGGGTCCCATAGGGTCTCAAATGAGCACGATGGCAGGGTATAGCTGCCGAAACGGTCGTCCGACTTCTAGCCTGTTAGAGATACGAATGCCTACTCATAGTGCAAGTCCAGCTCAATAGAATATAAAGTAGTCTATTCTAGTGTAATCTAATGTAGTCGTAAAATTTAATAGGGGGCCTATAATGTATTGTAATCAGTTCAAATAATTCAATCAATGTAATCTTATCTCGTCCTAAAATATAATGGAGTGTCTAATAGTAATATAGTGGGTTCGAGTAATGCATCATATATTGTAATGTAACTTATTTTTATATGTAATGTTATGTATTGTAATCTGTTCACATGTTGTAGTCTTAATCTCAGTCTTATCTAATCTAACTTAATCTGAGCTCGTTTCCTCTGAATGTCCGCTCTATTTGAGGCCTGTATTGCAATCATACATGTAAGTCACTGTTTCAGGGAAGAATTTGGTGAATATTTGCGATCCAATGAAGCGCCTGTCTTCAACTGACGGTTGGGAAATCTCTTCCCCTGGCTATCCGGGCATCTATCCGCCGGATCTGGAATGCACTTGCTCCATCAGGGCAGCGGGTGATCCTCAGACGAAACTCTTCCTAACCTTCTATGATCTCTTCCTCGAAACAAAGGACGGTCGATGCAAAGCGGATTGGCTCATGGTCCAACAAGGTCGGCTTTTAAATAACAACATATAATTGCAATTGTGACTAGTTTTCAAATTTCTATAGCGCCACTTCAAGAGAAGCCTTAAAGATGTTGAATATCAGTAAGAACAAAGAGTTCATCAGCTGGACAACAATGCTAGATTAACATAACTAAAACTGCAATATGTTCAACTAATGAAAATATACGCCTCCAAAAATCAGCCCCGATATGTAAAACTAGACCTGTTCAAAGAGCGATTGGGCCATAATGGGTGAAAAATATTCTTTAAGATTCATTTATAGTTTTGATCTATTACTAATCAAATGGCCTAACAAGCATACAGCCAAATGTTGTTATTGTATTTGTAAGGAGCTGGTTAATCATTGGCCAGGAAAGTCTATCGGTCGGAAAGTTTATAACTTATTGTTTTAGTAAGTCCATGAACGTCCAGCATTGTGGGTTTTTCGATTTACTTGTTTACACACATGTCGGGAATTAGAGGCAAATCCAAGCGTTAGCATAGGAAATGCACAGCTTCGACTCTCATCATCAATCAATAATGTTTTGTTATGTGTCTATATATGTGCGTGTATGTAACTATGCACAATTGTACATATGTGTGCACGTATGCATGTATGTATGTTACATGACCTGTTCGGTGTCCCCGCCTAGCGGGATAATTATCCCTTTGGGGCCGCCCATTGCTTCCATCACCGACTGTTCTGTCTCACCTTATTTAATGTAGCAGTAACAAATGTTTCTAAATTGTTATACTTATGTAATGTTACTGTTTGGTTGCAATAAAAAATATTGATTGATTGACTGATTGATGTATGCATGTATGTATGTATGTATGTATGCATGTGTGTGTATGTATGTGTGTGTATGTATGATGATGATGATGATGATGATGATGATGATCATAATGTATAATAGTAGTGACATGGATTGGATTTTGAAGGGGAAGAGAAGCATCGTCACTGTGGAGTGATTACTGGTGGAGTGAAGAACATCAGTCTTTCTTCCAACTCCATCTCTCTTCAATTCCACAGCGACAGCGCCGAAGACAACCTCAGCAGTCCTTCGAAACCACAGTTCCAGGCTCAGCCATTCAAAGGGTTCTGGCTAAAGATTGCAGGTAGGCCTATCTAGATGGAAATGCACAAGGCGGGATAAGGGCCTATCTTTTTAATGGTATACGAGCCTCAATCAAAAACTTCTCGTGATGCTTGTTTTTGCGGAATTACAGGTTCTGGTAAAATAAAATAATTAGGAATTCAACTGTATTTAAGTAAACTGCGTGAAATGGGTTTAAAGATAAAGATTCTTTGAGTCTTTGGAAGAAGGTGATGGTACGCCGCACAGGTGGTATAGATAATACCCTACATTGCAAGCACTGATATGCAATGGTATTCGATATGGTCAACGTGCATTGCAATATGTGTAAGTGCGTAGGTGGACACAGTTAGACATATGTGCGGATAGTTAAAGTAAATTTTCGATGTCCCTACGGAATTTAATTGCAGTTATTGTGCACTGCTGTGTTTGTCTGATTGCGAGCAGCTGATAACCACGCCGAGCTAGAACTGAGCTGTGAGCAAGTGGTAGGAAGAGCAGAGACAGAGACAGAGACAGGTGAACTGGTTAGTCCGGTTGGCAGTTACGCACGAGTGACCACGACGATGTCCAGCACAGACGAACCGGTCACAACTGAACCACGTAACGATGGCTCAGGATCAGAGGACACGAGGAGTCCTGAGGAGTCCACTCCTCCTCGACTGAGCAACGAGATCTATCAACGAGGAAACGACGATGACGATGCCCTGCAGCCGCAGAGATCTCCTCCGCCTCGAACTCAGTTTACCCAACGACAGGGTCATTCCTTGGATGAAGACGAGTCTCATAATCTTCACGAAGAAATACTAGAAGCAAAGGAAGATGACCATCCAGCGGATGACGGTCGCAAACTCAAGGAATCCAGCAGTATGTAAAGAAATTTGAGTTTGTTTAATAGCAATTTGTCCAGGCCCTGTGTAGGCTGCTGTTTTTGTTGTGTAATCTCTGTTTTCTAATGCATGAACTTGTACATTTTCCATGGCACACAGACGCCTAAAGCCAGATATTAATTTCTTAGCCAAAATAGTTTTCCTAAAGCAAAAATCTACTTTGAAGTGACGGACCGTTTATAATATGTATACTATTGATTAGACGTATTTAAGTAAACTGTTTTAATACTTAAACACTTTCTAAATGTCACATGTTAAACCCAAATAAAATTTATGCCTAACATTTACTAATTTACTAGTAGGCAGGGGCGGATCCAGGGGGGGGGCAATCCGGCCATGGCCCCCCATTTAATATTTACACAGGACGTG
Organism: Allolobophora icterica; assembly: GCA_963556255.1. NCBI lineage: Eukaryota > Metazoa > Annelida > Clitellata > Crassiclitellata > Lumbricidae > Allolobophora > Allolobophora icterica. Next base: position 64,207,849 of record OY744606.1, read on the forward strand.
GCCCCCCGTCACGAAACTTTATCCAGACCAAGATAGATTCTACTCGCAAATCAACGGAAAATGCACCACCTCCTTCCTTCACTTCTACTACAGCTACCCTCTCGTCATGGAAACCACTTGAGCCATCTGTAATCCGTCAGCTGATACTGGATTCTTCCTCGAAGTCGTGTGAACTAGACCTGCTTCCTCCATTTCTAGTTAAGGACTTTGTAGATGAATTGACTCCATTTTTGGCTTTACTGTGTAATTCTTCTCTAGCTCAAGGTTATGTCCCGACACTGCACAAAAGGGCTGTGGTTTTCCCTTCCATTAAGCGCCAAGGCCTTGATCCTAACTCTCCTTCAAACTATCGTCCTATCTCAAACCTCTCTTTTCTTTCAAAGCTTCTGGAAAAATGTGTCTCTTGTCAACTGATCTATTACCTTGACTCTAACTCTCTTATGCCTACTCTTCAGTCTGGGTTCAGGAAATTCTACTCGACAGAATCGCTTATACTGCGCCTTCTAGCTGAAGTATTTCAAGCCTTTGATCGTGGCCAGGTCACTTTACTTGCTCTTTATGATATCAGCGCTGCCTTTGATACTGTAGACCATACCATCCTCTTAGACCGTTTATCTAAATCTTTTGGCATTGCTGACTCTGCTCTTCTTTGGTTTCGCTCATTCCTTACTGATCGCTCTGTTTCTGTTGTTTTTGGACCTACCCGCTCTCCTTGGACCCACATCCCGTATGGACTACCTCAGGGCTCTGTCCTCGCCCCCCTTCTGTTCATTTTGTATACCTCGGATCTAGCTGGGGTTCTTGGTCCAATGGGTGTTTTGTCTCACCAATACGCTGATGACACACAGGCATACCTCCATGGTCCAGCCAACTCAGCTGCTCTTATGGTTGAACGCATCCTGGAGGCTTCCTCTGCTCTTGATCTCTGGTTGTCCTCAAATCGCCTTCGTCTTAACTATGATAAAACCAAGTACATTTGGCTTGGCAATCGTGTCCAACTTGCCAGGATTGATGCTGACTCTCTGCGCCTCAGATTTCCCAATGTGTACTTCTCCTCCTCTGTCCGTGATCTTGGATTTGTCCTAGATCCTACTCTTTCTCTATCTGATCATGTCAATAGTGTCTCTCGCTCGTGTTTTTACTATTTACGCCAACTTCGTGCCATTCGCCAGTCTCTTCCGCTGCATGCGATTGTGACCTTGGTTCATGCTCTGATCTGTACTAGGATTGACTACGGAAATGCTGTCTATATTGGCCTGTCCTGTACTAACACATCTAAACTTCAGTCCATCCTTAATGCTGCTGCTCGCCTTATAGGGGGCATCATGAAGTTTGCCCATATCTCTTCCTACATCCGGGACTCCCTTCACTGGCTTCCCATTCACCAACGCATTCAATTTAAGGTCCTTTCCCTCATGCGTAACTGTCTTCTTGGCTCAGCTCCGCTGTATCTCAGGGCTTACTGCACCCCAGTTTCCAGTTTGCCTGGTCGGGCCTCTCTCCGGTCATCTGCCCGTGGCCTCTTGTTAGTCCCTTGGATGCGCACTGCTACTGCCCAGTCCCGTAGTTTTGCGGTTGTGGGCCCTTCCAGTTGGAACAGCCTCCCTCAGGGCTTTAGGCTTGTCCTCCTCTCTCTGTCTCCTGCCAAGTCTCGCAAGCGCCTGAAAACATTTCTCTTTGTCAGTGAAGACACTGACACGGGTCGGGAGCGCCTCTGTTTATGAGTGGCGCTATATAAATCCTCGATTACAATTACAATTACAATTACGAAGTAGACGAGGAAAATGACGAAATAAATGACGAAATAATGCCCCCCTCATTAGATATTAACACAGGACGTGGCCCCCGTAGACGTAGGCGAGTAAAGTGGCGAAATATGGAAATATGAGCGCCTCTGTTTATGAGTGGCGCTATATAAATCCTCGATTACAATTACAATTACAATTACGAAGTAGACGAGGAAAATGACGAAATAAATGACGAAATAATGCCCCCTCATTAGATATTAACACAGGACGTGGCCCCCGTAGACGTAGGCGAGTAAAGTGGCGAAATATGGAAATATGACTGAAAATTTTTCTGGAGATTATGACTAAAAAGGTCATCAATGTTTTTCGGAGATGAATTCCTAAAAATGTTTCATTTTTCGTGGTTCCTTGGTCACTACCCCACAAACTTTGATTCCCCTCCCAGAAGAGCCCCCCCTTATAAACCTTCTGGATCCGCCCCTCCTAGTAGGCCTACAAAGATACTCTGCATGATAAAGTAGAAGCACAAAGATGCTCTGTATGATAAAGTATAAGCCCACGTATAGAATGCATAATTTATTCTTTCGAACGGTATACGAAAGTGAGAAGTAATTCGTTTGCTTGATTTTCATTTCAGTTTTCAGAGCGGATTCTCTTGAAGTCGAAGATAGTCCAAATATATCCAAGAATTCTGCCACAAGCGCATCACTTCAAAATCTTTTCTGGCAACTTTCTTCCATTTTCATAATATTAGTTATTTGCCATAGTTAACCTTTGATTTAAGTATCTTTGTAACTAAGTACTGCGCTGTGTTAATTACTACGCCAAATGCTATGTTGTAAGTCTCTGTGACGATTTATATGACACTTAGGCCTAATTGTTCTCGACTGCTAAAAGACTTGAATCAGAAACTTGCAATTCAGATCACGAATGGTTTATTCCGTCTCTGGGCTTATTTGCTGTCGAAATTATACTGAGAAATAGATCGATACCGGTATTCATTCATTTATTTTTCGTTTATTCTTTCATTCATTTATTCTTTCATTCATTACTTCTTTCAGAGCATTCCTTCAAGATTACCACAAATGGGCGTTTTTATCTCAGGCGCGAGGAATGAGAAAGCTTTGAAATCAGTTTGCTATTTCTTTGATGTAATTCAGGGCTCAGCTTAAGATTGATCTAAGCTATTTCAACTTGAACACCCATCGTAGCATGGACTCTGTTTTCTCTGATCGGTTGGATTTCGACCTGGCCTTTCCAAAGGATTGTGATTTCACTTGAGGGGATGCCGTCCGGGGCTTTAGGGGCCATCCATATATTACGTACACAAAAATCCTGGAAAATTGGACCCCCTTCCCCCTGTTCGCAAGCGTACTTTCTTCCACCACCACCCCCTGAGTACGTACGTTTGACGCTCCCCCCCCCCCGATGACCAGCTGCAGAAAGTGTCTCCAGGCAGCCTGTCTGCATTTTAGGCCAGATTATTGAAGGGCCAATCTAGACAAATTATAGGTGTCGTTCACAGCACAGAATAACTGCACATGGCTTTTATATAATGTAATAAAATGCCATGGGACGACTATAGGATAATACAGAGTTATAAATAGGCTAATGTGGACGTCATAATTAGAAATTTATTTTGGGTACGTACACATTTTGTTACCCCCTCCCCCCCCGTTCGCACCCGTACGCAAAATCGCCAAAATCCGACCCCCTCCCCCCCTAAGTGCGTACGTAATATGTGGATGGCCCCTTATTGAAACGGCGCTACAGAAAAAACTGGTTCAGATTAGATTAGAAGCCTTGTGCATCATTATAACGGCGCAATAGAAGTCATTATCATTAGATTAAATGTCTCACATATTGATTGAATAAAAGGTATCTGTGAGTAATATAGCTTAATGTAGTTCTTTATTTATATTGCAAATGCTTTTAGTAAAGCCAAACAAATGATAATGCCAATATTGCCTATATTAAAGACGTATACGTCTGTCGTTGGTTTGTGCCCTGCAGACTATTAATGACGTCAAACATCTGAGACCAATTTAATAGCGGTCTAAATATTTACAGCAATTAAAATTCACAATAATAATAATCAAGGGATTGCTGCTGTAAAGTAAAAATCAGTATTATTAGTGACGGTCTGAGTTATCAGTTAATGTACATCTGCCTTGTTAATTAGGACTCAACTTTCAATATCTGGAGTATGGGGTATATTGGTAGAATATTAGCCTACACAGCGTTTATGCCAATCGATCATCTGTCTTGCATTAAAACCTAAATTCGATTGATTTGAACAAGATCCAGTTAACTCTTCTCACCTAAAAATTCAGTTGTATCATAATAGCATGCGCCCTGGATTCTCATCTGGCATAGTAACCTATAACAACCTATAGGGCAACAGTGGTGAAGGACCTCACCCGATAAATTCATTGAAAAATGAGCAGGGTCGAGGTCATACAATCGATATAGAAACGTCCGTATAAACCTACATTTACATTTACATTTATTTTCGTTCTTGTGGACTTTATTCTTATAGCGTCAGTGTTTAAGCTGATCCGCAGATTTCGTGTGGCGCTGCGAGATAAGGAAGATTTACATTTTAGACGCTATTTACATTTACGTTGGCGCAAAGAACTTAATATAGCAACTGATGCTTCGCAAAATCCTAAACAAATGACATATCAACCGGCTGTTGAAAAGACTGGAACAACTGAGCCAGAGTTTCACATCAGGTGAAGTCGGTTGCTGCTGAATTTCTCCTCCTCGTCATCCTCCTCGTCCATCTCTCCGCGGCTGCAGCCTGAGCTGAGGTCGAGATGGAGCGACGTCTTGACCCTCTTGTCCCTCTGACGACGATTGCAGAACCAGACGCGTACGACCTCCTTGTCGAGGCGAAGGGATGCAGCCACGCGAGCGATGTCGTACGAAGATGGCTTCGGATGCCGGTGAAAGTGGTCTTCCAGGGCGTCCTTCGCTCTTAGACCTATCGTCGTTCGACGTTTCCTGCGACGATCCAGGGCACCTGCAAACGAAACAACGCTCACCACTGTCAACACACAGAATTGGCGCAGTCATCAGAACTCCTGAATAAGCTGGTGCCATGCACTTAGCTTTCGAGTGGCGCTTTAGAAATTTGAAAACTACGTCCACTATAATGATATTGCAGCTCATTAATTGCTTGCGACAGGCTACACAAGCAGTCATATTATTACTTTTTTGCCCCTAGTTATAAAAGATCCATAAGGGACTTGAATATAAATTGAGGAGAATAGTAAAAAGCATATGTAACGGCCCTTTAATTATTATTATTATTATTATTATTATTATTATTATTATTATTATTATTATTATTATTATTATTATTATTATTATTATTATTATTATTATTATTATTATTATTATTATTATTATTATTATTATTATTATTATTATTATTATTATTATCGCCTTGAGAACCATGATGGCAATGTATGCCTGTCTCACGAAACTGATCGTTTCAAGGCTTCCATGCAACGTGCGACATGAGTTTTCTCCTTTCTATGCCTCCACTGTGCCACAGGTAAAAACAATTATATTTGAAGACGCACGGGTCTTTCCCTTTCAGATCGGGGGCACCTCTGATAAGTTGTCTGAAGAGGCGCTACAGAAATGTACAGTCACGAATTACAAACATGAATTTGGAGTGGTTCAGAAATGTAAATGTAAACGATTTTCTATAGCGACCGTATGGCCTCGACCTTGCTCATTATTCAATGAATTGACAGGGTCAGATCCTTCACCACAGAAGACATGTGTTCGTAGTCTGTGTTCGAACAACTGCAAATTCCAGAAAATGATCAACAGCAAATCCTTCCATGTTTCAGCAAATTTTAGGCCCTATAGGTTGTCAGGTTAACGGTGTTATTTATAAAAAAAAAGGTGTTGGACCTGATTTGTCGTCAGCCTGATTGCGTTCCGCCTCTTCGAGCCACTGTTTAAGTATCGGTCGCAGTTTGCAGGCGTTCTTATAACTGAGCTGAAGGTTCTCAAATCGACAGATGGTAGTCTGACTGAAGACAGACCCATGCACCTTGGCCAGAGAATTACCTACAGGAAGACAACATATGGACCAGTTAGTCAGACGAACGCTGATGATAATTAAGAGCAGGATGACTAAGAGAACAACGACAACGATGATGACGACAATATCGATGATATAAGCGATAGTCCCTGTTACTGGAATTTATAAATACAGTAGATTAAAACTCTACTTTCAATCATAACAATCATTATCAGCCGCAATACCATCGATGTAAACGAATTTTAAGTTTTTAATTTAAAGTGAATTTGCCTACATATGCTGCTCCCTTTATCACTGTGGTCCGTTGGTTTCTGTAGGTATAGGCCCTACCGAATGATCTCTTCCAGTAGTTAAGGGCTTTCTTAACTGCAACCCATAGGGCTACATTTTGCCCCATTGAATAGCAGTGATCTAACATTTCTCACGCACCTCCGACATTTTCTTTTCAGCCTTTCCGGTGAGTCGAGAGAAAAAGCTTTCTTTTTTCAAGTTACAACGCCTCGCAATTGGAATACAGCGCTTTAACGTACTGTATAATGCGTACAGGCTACCTTTCCCTGTCCGATATAGACTTCGTAAGTCGTTCCACACACATTCTCTTCTATCGGGTTTAATCTCACATCCTCATTGGGCGGTTAACACTGGTAGAAAGAATAAATAAATAACTAATAAATATCTTACCGACATTGGTCTGCGTAAAACCGAGGCGGATACGTCGAGCCTTGAAACTCGTTGCGAACTTTTCCAGTTCTCTGAGGTCGGCGTTGTTAACGAGTTGTTCGTCGACGTGGTGTATCTGATCAACGCTGGTCAATCGTTTTATGTCCGATGAGTGGACACTGTCCGGCGGCGGGGGCGGTGGTGGGGGCAGCAAGGGCACAGACCCATCGATGGCCTCCGCCTCAGCAGAAACCCGCGTGACACGGGGCAGAAGGGCAGGTGGCAGGTGACGAGAGGGACTCTCTTGGCACCCGAACATTGCATGAGCGAGGTAGGAGAACGCTGGTGGCTTGACCGGAATGAATGCACTTCCCGTATGTGCAGTGATGTGTGACATCCAACGATTCAGTGTCCTTGACTGGCATGGGATAGGACCCAGGGAACTTGGCAGATAGCGCCACGGATGATCCACTGCCGAACGTGGAAAGGTCATTAGGGGCCAAGCACCCGGGTGCAGCGCCGATTCATAGAGGTACAGACTACTGCTGTTGTTTGATTTCACCGAACACGGTCCATAGACCATTCTAGAGAAACTGCCGCCGCGGTACTGTTCCCTGTGAAAGGAAAATGCGCTAAATTGAAAGCAAGAAGAGAAGGTCACAGGGAAGATATAGACCTACGTGTGCAAGATTAAGACTAATGTACGTGTGTACGATTATTATTAATATTGTTAAACGTGTGTACGATTATGACTGAACGATTGGCTGATGCTCGCTCGGTGTAATGCAATGTGAAGTATACGGTCATTTACAGAAGGCGTTGGTAAGGTTGGTTGTGGAATTCAACGTAGAAATGCAATTTAATTTAACAGATGGCCAATGGCTATTCTTTCACAGTATTTGCAAGGATCAAGCTTTAGAGGAGTGTACAGAATGTATTGCCTTCGCCCTTTAACCTCTACCGCTTAGTATGACCTGTTCCGACCATAAACTTCATACTCATTATGAGCTTTATAGTCAAACGCCTTTAAAGTGTAGGCCCCATATTAATTAATAATAACGACATAGACCTAATTATATTATAGGATAGTCTAATGTAAATAACATAGAGCTTATAGTAGAGCCTATAGCCTATGTAATACAGCATATCATTAATGGTTAGCTGTAGGTTTTAATTTGTGATTCCTATATATAGGTATATACTGCCGCATTGAAGCGGTGCGTACCTTTCCTGCTTAGAAGAGGCGTGGTTCCACGGAAACAGTCCCTCAGTTGATCTCTTGGGAATCGGTTTATTTATACTCAGATGTTCACGGTCAGTGACTTCAAGACTTTCGACAACTGTAGCAGCTTTCTGCATCTCGAACCGAGGTCCTCCCATTCAACGCCTCATCGCGCAAATCGCCACTCCAACTGGAGACCCTGTCGATATATAGGCGTATGTAAATGGCACTTGTGCCCCATTGGGAAACTCACAGATGGGGGTGGTCTGCCCGACAGAGCTCTCAGCAAACTCCTCCTAAGGCTTTGTTTAACGCCTCTCTTCGGGCAGCGATTATTCATTGCAAATACATTTTGCGCATAATAATTCCAAAAACAATTACCGGGAGATCAGGCGCGTGTTATTGAGCCGAGGGTGGCGCGGAGATTACGCCACAATAGCACTCGATTACTGCATTATGATTAACTACTTTTTGAAGAGCTTCCGCTTAGCAACGTGTTGAAGTGACGGGCTCTGGTCCGAATCCTTGAGCAGACACGTCGTAAATATGCTAATTACCGACGGTGCAAATTGGCTGAATTAATTTCTACGCTGCAGTCGGCGATGGAAAGACGATGTAGATGCGGCTGTTGACTATAGCGGTAGCGTGTAATCTGTGGGATTTCTTGGCTACGTTCCTTCTGCGGAAACATTCCTCAGCGCTGCTACTACTTTATAGATACAGGGTTACGAGTGATGTATATGGGTCGACGATAGGTCTAATTCTGGTGATTATCGCGGGAAGATTATCATATTGAAACAGGATATGAATCTGACATTTTGCGTTCTCTGCGTCCTTGTTAGCGTGGGAGCAACGAAAGCCTCGTGCAAAGGAACTCCTTCGCTGAAGGGTCATATCGCAACATCATTTCCATAGTTCTCATCGTGCTGAAACGGCAATTGATAAGCGTCACTTAAAGAAAGCGATTTAGCATACATAGACTTCATCTGCACATTTATAGACCATAAAGCCTTAAACTTCCCTAATTCTTCGGCAACATTCCTCAGCAGTAGCTCCCATGTAGCAGCTCCGTAAGTGCTAGTGCATTTTTTAAACCAATCGTGACACTGTTTCAGAACACTTCTTCTACCATGCAGCAGTGTTTAATCTAGTCCCCCTCGTCTGGGAGGGGAAACCAGGTTTCTGGGGGGAGCAAACAATTGACACAAAATTTTGTCTTCCATCTTTAAAAGTTTCTGACTTTTCCCAAATTTTTCCACTTTTCATCTTCGAAAAAAGTTGATGACCTTTTTTTTTTAGTCCTTCACCCAATTTTTTACTTTTTTCCTCTGTCAAAAAAGTTTATGACCTTTTTTCAGGAATCTATCTCTCTGGGGGGGAAACCATGTATCCACATCGATCCTGGGGGGGTTTTCCTCCCCTGACGGTCTGTACATTGTAATATTGCTCGCCTCTGGGGGGGGGGGAAACATCAATCCTGGGGGTGGAACTTTCCCCCCCCCCCAAAGACGTCTAGATTACTCACTGACCATGCAGCAACACAGACTTAAGACGAAGGCCCTAATCGCATAAAATTATAGCCTATTGCTCATTGGGTTATTTAGTGACACCTAAGCATGTGACTGATCTGTCTTTGGAAGGACTGTTCGTTAAGAGCAGTCCATGCACACAGAGGAAGTCTCGCAGCAATCGATGAGATAATTTATTAGCCCGCATCTCAGAATCTCTTGGATCTTAAACTTCTTCTCTTTCTACTTTGCTCTATTATTAGACAATTGGGGAAATAGAATCGAAAAACTAAAGAGAAAAATCGCAAGAAATGGGTATACCAATTACAAAGCAAATGGAGAACAATGAAAAGAACAGACAAAAAAGGTCATAAGTAGGGGAGACCCGGGCAAGCGTGGCCTCTCTTGCTCCGGTCTCCCCTACGTCTCGTGACACGAAAGTAGTTTCGGTTCTCATATTTTTCGCCATAGGTATACAATATAAATCCTATTTTACACTCTGCTCCAGGATCGACTAATTCAGCCAAGTATCTCTTGGGATCTTCCTTCACATGTTATTGCCTACAAATGACGCTACAGAAATTTCAACCTCGGATGATTACATTGATTAGCACACGATTCAGTTTCCGATCACTTTCGCCTTATAATATATTTAACAACAAGTTCATCAAAATGCAAAGTGAGTCGATCATTTTCGACGAAAGAATATTGTAAAGGGATCAGAGCAGAACAAACAACTGGACGGCGATCACGCGCCTCGGTCGGACATCTCAGTTGACAAACGATGACATTATAAATCACGCTATTGTCACGACTAAAGGGTCTTCAACAGCGCCACAGCCTCGACTAGATTCGGGTCAGAACCTCTGACCTGCACTGTAATTGACCCGATGATTAATGACGACAGCTTCTTTCAGACGACTTCTGGAAAGGAATCTGTCGACCAAGGAGTTAGCGCTTCGAGCAAGGATATCACGGCTTTCAAAATCCGGTCTCTTACCGCAGCATAATTATCCGACATGCAAGACTTAAATGACATTTCATATATCCAATGCTTATATATGTTACAGGCAATTCGTAAAACCAGGGATTTTGTAAAATGCCTGAAATTTTTAGGCAATTTGTAAAATCCCTGATTCACTCAGGAACTTTACAAAATCCCTGAAAAAACCAGGGATTTGGTAAAATCCCTGAAATCAGACGACGAAAATTTGACAGATTGCCTGAAATGAAAATGACAAACATATAATCGAAGTTCATTATGCAAACAAACCCTATTTTCAAAGGTTTATGATTTTTAGATGGTATTTTATTTAAAGTTCGGTTCTCAAGTTTTAAAACCAGGGATTTTGTGAAATGTCTGAAAGTTTTTTTTTGCAAACAAGCCCTATTTTTAAAGGATTAACACTTTTAGATGGTATTTTATTTTAGTTCAGTTCTCGAAAGCTACAGCAGTTTTCTGTTTTCACACGACATACTCAAATGACATCGACTGTTGCACTTGATTTATTAATTTTTAGTTGACAGATTAATTTTAGAACTGACCAAACCAAAGGAAAACCAGAAATGAAATAGTGCTGGCTGGGTTTTAATTTATAGCAAGGGTAGCCTACTCGTCTGAACACAGTCCTAATCTCAGCCAATCGTAGATATTTCGGTCAACGTCTAATTGCTGCGACGGCATATCGAAGAATAATAAGGAAATTGATAATCAAAGTTCACTGGGCGCTGCAAAACAAATAGGTGCAAATTTTTAAAGGAAAAGTGAAGTTGTCGAGCGGTATTGTCAATTAATTTGTAAGGTATCAATAACTTCAATTATCCTGCAACTTCAAAGTTCGCTGGACGCTGTAGGACAAATAGGTGTAAATTTTTTCAAAGGGAAAGTGAATTTGTCGAGCCGGATTAACACCGCATTGTTAATCTGGCTCGACAACTTCACTTTCTCTTTGAAAAATTAATCTTTCAATTAAATATTTAATAAGTCAAGTGTAACAGTCGATGTCGTTCTAGTATGTCGTGTGAAAACAGAAAAACTGCTTTTGAGAACTGAACTTAAAATATATGGTCATAACAAATGTTAATCCTTTCAAAATAAGGTTTGTGTGCATAATAAACTTTCAGGTATTCTACAAAATCCCTGGTTTTACAACTTGAGAACTGAACTTTAAATAATATACCATCTAAAAATGACAAACCTTTGAAAATAGGGCTTATTTGGATATAAACTTCGCTTATGTTCGCTATTTTCATTTCAGGCAATCTGTCAAATTTTCGTCTTCTGATTTCAGGGATTTTACAAAATCCCTGTTTTTTTTCAGGGATTTTGTAAAGTGCCTGAGTGAATCAGGGATTTTACAAATTGCCTAAAAATTTCAGGCATTTTACTAAATCCTTGGTTTTATGAATTGCCTGTAACATATATACATGTGTATATATATACATATATATACATATATATATATATATATATATATATATATATATATATGTAAATGTACGCGATTTTCTATAGCGACCGTATATGGCCTTCATAATATACACTATACAGTCGCTCACCAGATCATTAACCACCATTGCCTGTTTGAATAGGCGCCACGCCATTAAAGTCCCCGGGTACGGACAACGGACCGTGCTAGCCCGAGAGTTTACACCTCTGAAATAGCCACCTTCGGGAAGCGAACCGCGTTCCGCATGCTCTCTAACACAGAGGACTCTGAGAGGAGTATGGGACGCAGCCTACGCTCTTACCGATGTAGCTAACCGGGCCAGTATATATATACTATATATATATATGTATATATATATAATCCACCCAATGAAAGAAATCTTCCCATTTCGGAACGTTTTGTACAGAGCAATTAAACAGCTGCCCCTATCAGGACAGATAAAATTAATATAATCTAATTGATGCTTAATATGTGTAGGTAGTTTACGGTTTGCATTGCTCAACCTTGAATTTACTGAATTCAAACGTCTGCAACTTATCCAAAACTCTAGCGTCCGGGCTGTCAATAGAATGTCCAAAAATCATCATGTCACTTCCATTCTCAATCACTTCATTGGCTAAAAATCCCAGGAACTCTACAGGGGAATCGGCGAAGGGAGAGGGGGTTCCACAAGGGTAATTTCAGGCGACGGTCAAAGAGTTGCCACTTCGGCGAAGGGAAGGGACTCTTTAAAGGGACCGACGAAGGGAGAGGGACTCTAGAGCGGACTCTGTAAAAAGACCGGCGGTGGAGAGGGGACTATACGAGTAATGCTAGTCGGCGGTCTTCAAAGATTTGCCCCTTTCGCTCGGTCAGCGACCGAGAGCTGTCGTTATGACAACCAATTGTCGAATTAAAGAAGCAGGGGTCTATCTCGCTACAATTTCAAAGTATATTGATACATAGTCAGTGCAGAAAGAATTATAAGATATCAGTAAGAGATCTTCCATTAAAGGAGTCGATCAGAGACAGAACAGATAAGGGAATAACATCACGTACTAACACACACATTGATCAGACGGCTCGTGTGGCTTGGTCGTGAGCAAATTTTTGTAGGTCGAAGGAAGTCCATGCGAGTGCGTGTATAAGTATATATATATGCATGTATGTATACATGTATCCGAACATACACATAGCGTCTCTGAATTACCGAAGGCGCCATAAATGCTTGGATACCATTGCCGTAGTGATAGCCCTTGTGACCATCCCAGATATGTTACATACATGTTACCAACATGGTATAGCGCTATGACTATACACTTGTATATACATAATAAAGGCGTCTATTTCACATTTTCAAACCTGTGAATTTGGCAGGCTTCTTATGTCAGCCTGGGGGGAATCTGCGTATCGAGTTCAGCAACTACGCACTCGCCGTGACTCGCGCTTGACAAAACCCAGTAAAATTAGTTTGAATTATTAAGCATGGATTTAGACAAGATAGAATTGAATAGTTTAGACAAGTCTATTGAGACACTGCCTATTCTTAGGCCCTATTCTGCAACGAATTTATATAATTTCAGTAAACGTAAAACTTTAACAACGTTTGCTATTGCTCACGGACCAAGCCACACGAATGCTCTCAATGTCTGCCATTAACACATACAATAGACAAAATGTGCGTACATAGGCTTATGTTTTACTTTAATATGTCACCTTTGAAGCCACAGTAATATTTGATACTAGATTATTTGCCTGTCATTCTATGACGTGACGGCAGTGTATTTAGGGCTATATGTATCGTTGGTTAAAATGCTCTGATCACCGTCGTCAAGACCGTCGTCAAAACCGCCGTCGTCAACGGCAGTACTGACGTCACAAACGGTTTCTGTTTCACAATAGAACACTAACCGTTTGTGACGTAGCCAGGCCCGGTTCGTCCGTTAGGCAAAGGTTCGTCCGTTAGACAAACTGGGCAGCCGCCCAGGGCCGCCGATTTTTAGGGGCCGCCAATTTTCCATTTTTCCAAAATTATTTAATTATTATTCGCTAGATGGAAGTATTATAGTGTTGGTTGATAGTGTTGGTGCAATAAATTGCCCAGGTGTAACCGCGAATTCCTAAAAAAGGTTATGCCATTCATTTGTGAGGCGAATTCCTAAAAAAGTCATCAACTTTTTTTGTAAGATGAAATTCCCAAAAAGATGGATGAAATGAGCATGACGAAAATCTTAAAATTTTCGGACGGTCTGTGCTTAGGGCTGCCGATTTGCCCAGGGCCGCCAAATGTCTTGAGCCGGGCCTGGACATAACGTGCTCCTCCATGGATATTATATGTAGAGATTTGCTACGGATTCGGAAAACACGAACGTCTACATTGTAACATAATTATTACGTCATATCAATTATCCATTTGGCTAGTTTAGTAAGTAAGTTAAAGTATATTCTTTATTACACCATTAGCAAACGCACAATGGGACAGTAGCTAGAAGCATTAAATGTAAAACATAGAAGTAATAAATCGAAATAAAAATTATGAAAAGAAGTAAATAAGTAAGCAAGTGTTTTCTTATCATTCATACAGAAACCGTTATCGTAATCGTAATCTCCAAACTTCTAAAGCGCCACTCGAAGGCCAAGCGCAGGGCACCGGCCTATTCACGAGCGCTACGTCAAATCAGAGGGGTTTCCAGAGAGTAGTCCAAAAGAGGTCCGAGTCCGGTTTCCAGAAGGCCAAACCAAATCAGAGGGGGTTTTCCAGAGAGTGGTCAAAAAGAGGTCCAAGTCCGATTTCCAGGGTACCAGTTCAAAAGAGAAAGAGCAGCTGTCAAGGCGGGTGTCGTTTACGGCGAGAATAATTGGAAGGCGGAGGATCAGATGAGTCAGGGTAGGAGTATTTGAAAAGGTGAGACTTCAGTTTTGAGTGGAAAGCCCGGGGCTGATAGATAGAGGAACATGAGGAGGAGGATGAAGGACGGCAGTGGCGGCGATCTTGTCTGAGAGGTGGGGGGGGGGACAAGGACAAGTCGGCCATGGTCACCGAAGAACATTTAATTCTTGGCCGAAAATAATCAAATCCTTAAAAAATCTCAGACAAATTTTTCCAATTCATCTCCTGAAACAGTTGATGACCTTTTTTTTAGTCCTTCACCTCTTTTTACTACTTTCTCAAACTTTCTTCGGCCCAAAAAATCGACACTTTTTCTCGGATCTCGTCCTCCAACAAAATATACCAAAATATACCAACTCATCTTCGGTTGATGACCTTTTTTTAGTCCTTCCCCTATTTTACTGCTTTTTTTTACACCTTTACAAAGGTTCCCCGGTAGATACTTTTTTCCACTTTCTAAAATTCAATTTTTTTTCTTTTCAAAGTCTTCACTTACCTTTTTTAAAGGAATTTATTCTTACTTTCTCCAAATTTTTTTGGGGGGACACTTCTGCTCTCAAATTTTATTTCTTGCCTCATTTGCTCGAAAAGGCAGCAAAAACCCTCACACGCAATGACGTTTCTTGGTCTTTTTTGGTGTTTCTTCAAAAAGTGGGGGGACAAATGTATGGTGTGTCCCCCCACTCTTAAAGGTGGGGGGACATGTCCCCCCGTCCCCCCTAGATCGCCGCCCATAAAGGACGGGTTGCAATGATGATGGAGGCACTGAGAAACTGAGAAATTCAAGGGGGAGATCATTCCAGAGGCGTGGTGCTGTGTTGGAAATGGCTCGGCTGGAGAACTTGAGGTGTGTAGTGACTGGGGGTCGAGAAAGACTGAGTTAGGAGGAGTATCGGGTGGATCGGGTTGTCTGAATGGTGAAGAGATCACGAAGGTACTTAGGCTGGAAATATTGTAGGGAGTTGTAGGTTAGTGATTGGACTTTGAAATGGATTCGCTCTGGGATTTTTAACCAATGGAGTGATTTGAGTATAGGAGTGATATGATGATGTTGAGACGTTCTAGTGACAGCTCTGGCCAGTGAGTTTTGGATAAGCCGTTGACGCTTGATATGAGTGGATTCAAGGTTAAGGAAAAGAGAATTGCAGTAATCAAGCCTTGAATGAATAATGGAGGTAGAAATGGTGGAGGTAGTTTATGGTCGAGCATGGGGCGAATGCGTCGGAGGTCACGAATGTGCATGAAGCAGAAGCGTGAGAGGTTGGAGATGTGGTTAGAGAAGGAGAGGTGTGGATCAAATATAACACCAAGATTGCGGACAAGGAGTCAGAGGTGAAGGTGAGAGACGATGAGTTAGTGGAAAGGTTTATGGAAGGATCAGGGATTTTCTTGATTTGATCAGGAAGGCCTAGGATGACGAATTCAGTTTTGGAAGGGTTAAGGCAGAGGAGATTACACGACATCCACTGTGAAATAAGGTTAACCACGTTAAGTTATTGTGTGATGGCGGTGGAAAAAATCCAGGGGAGAAGGATATGAAAAATAATAATATTCATTATTATTTCAAACCGACAAACGCAATAAGATTACATTGAAACATGACAGTACAATCAAGATCTTAATTAACACACGGTTTGGCATCCATGCAAGTCGCCGCCCTAGAAGAGTTGGGTGTCATCTGCATACAGATGGTGGTTGACAGAGGAAGATTTTATTAGATGGCTTAAAGGTGTGGTATAAAGGTTGAAAAGGAGTGGACCCAGGACGGAGCCTTGAGGTACACCACAGGAAAGAGGGAGGGGTTGTGAGCAATGGCTGAAGGCTTTAACAGAGAAGGATCGGGAAGACAAGTAGGACTGGAACCAGAGTAGAGCAGTGCCAGATACGCCAAACCAAGAGGATAGTCGTTGAAGAAGGAGGCTGTGATCAATGGTGTCAAATGCGGCGATGTCGAGAAGACAGAGGCAGGAGACTTGTTGATGGCTGACGGCAGGGACCTATTAATTGTACAAAGAGGCAAGTAAAGTTTCTGTGGAGTAGTGTTTAGTGAAGCCAGATTGGTGGAAGTTAAGAAGTGAATTAGAAGAGAGGCAGTGTGATTCTCCTTACAGATTTTATTTTAGTTATAGTTACAGTTATAGTGAATGGTTTTTCATTTTAGTTATAGTTACAGTTATAGTTAGTAGGCCTAATATTTTTTAGTTAGTTATAGTTACTGGACTTTGCCCTTGTTTCTCAGACGGTCACCACGGAGTCTTTGCCCGTGTATCTCGAACGGAACCACAGGGGTCTTTCCCCGGACAATCGTACGGCCACCAACGGGACCTTTCCCCGTCTTTATCGAACGGAACCAGCGGGGTCTGCTTCCCCATCTTTACCGATACAGACCTGTAAGCCTTTATTTCTCACGATCGCTCTTTTCCCGAATCAGCCTTCCACGATCAGAGTCATCAGACTCGGTGCTTCTCGCGATCTACAACAGAGTGGGCCTCAGTGCATATTTTAACTGTATAACTAGTGGGACAAATGTCCCAGTAGTTTTAAGATTTGTCCCAGTAGTTTGGGTGATTTATTCCAGGTAAAGGGGCTAAAACGGGCTCCATTTGGCAGCAAACGCTCTAAAATGCACTGTCGAGGCCAACTTTGTCCCAGTAGTCCAAATTCATTAAAATATGCACTGGTGGGTCTCATCCAGTGTGATTCTCGTTAACGTTAACAATAACGAAAATGTTCGTTAACGAACAAAAAATGATTTCGTTAACGATAACTATAACTAAAAAATATCATTAACTATAACTATAATTTTAACGAAAATAACACTAACGAAAATTCATCGCTATTTTCGTTAATAAAATAAAAAGTGCAATATCGATAAACATAAGAATTTAAAATGCGGTACAACAGCTATGTTCGCTCCTAATTTTGGATTTGTGAATTAACCCAATAGGCTAGTAGGCCTAGTGGCTCATTCATCAATATTTATAGGTAGGCAAGGGCGCCCGCAATCTTAAAAAAATTGGACGCACACCCCAAAAAATTGGACGCAAGCCCCTTCTGTCCCCTCCAATTTTACTCCTCCTCTGTCCGTCGCTCTTAGTCATACACTGATGTCACTGAAAATGACTCAGTGTGACTTATTAGAAAAAAATTCAGTTTAGATAACATCTAGTGCTGTAACATGCCGTATTGTCGTTACCAAAAATATCAATGCCATGCCTATTCTTGTGTGGATTTGATTTGGTGGGTGGACGCACGTGCGTCCAGTGCGTCCGCCTGTGGGCGCCTCTGTAGATAGGCCTATCGATGGGCTCACAAATGTAATTATTGCATAATATAAACGTTTCTATAGCGATTGCGACCCAAGTTGACTAGCACAAATTCGCTAAATTATTAGTCATTTTGAAGAGTGAGAAACTTGTTTTGATTTCGATTTTCTATGTTAAAAGGAATATTATAAAAACGTCATCATCTTCATGTTCAACACAGAAATGTTCATAATATTATTTGTGACAGACAGCATAGGCGCAACCACGTGTACCCTATGGGATTGGGACCCGCGGGACGCGTCCCCCCAACTTTCGAGTAGGTTGCGACGGTCCTCCTCAACTTTTCCCACCGACTGTTAAACTTTTCAATAGGGATTGGACAATTCTCAAACAAACTGATGGGTCTGAAATGTAGCCAAGTAGCCCGCTGTGTAGGCCCTATAATAGAGATGACTAGCATAGCCATCATCCAGTGATGTACGGCCTGGACAATGATGAATGAGGGCTATGCATATAGCACCACTCTGCGTAAGCTCCAAGACTCAGGTGCCGCTTGACACATGACCTTGTATAACAAGGTTTGGGCCAGAAATTCCTGGTTTTCCACCCTTCCATATTAGCCAAATGCGCTAGAGCCATCTGACCTCTGAACCATGTGCCTCCGCCGTCCCGCTCTCCATGTGTTCTCTTTCTCTCCCCACATCTCTCTCCGTCGATCTGTCTGTCTGTCCGTCTCTCTGCATTTAGTACAGGCCTACTATACACAGTCTTGTTGTCAAGACCTTAAACCTCAAGACCAAGACCAAGACCAAGACCTTGAACCTCAAGACCAAGACCTTGAACCTCAAGACCAAGACCGAGACCCCAAAAAATCAGTCGTATCCAGACTTCTATTCCTTACTAAAAATTGTCCAGTCGGACTACTCGTTATTTTAATGAAAACATGAGTTTTTTCTTTTATTCAAGCAAAGAAGTCTAAATGGAGACTGCAGAGAATTCTGAATTCGTATTTACAAAAGTCCTTCATGCGAAATGTTATTCCAAATGCCTGTTGAATTTTATAAAAACCAATTTGCTCAGAATTTTCTGACCAAGGGGCCATCCACATATTACGTACGCACTTAGGGGGGTCGGATTTTGGCGATTTTGCGTACGGGTGCGAACGGGGGGGAGGGGGGGTAACAAAATGTGTACGTACCCAAAATAAATTTCTAATTATGACGTCCACATTAGCCTATTTATAACTCTGTATTATCCTATAGTCGTCCCATGGCATTTTATTACATTATATAAAAGCCATGTGCAGTTATTCTGTGCTGTGAAGGACACCTATAATTTGTCTATATTGGCCCTTCAATAATCTGGCCTAAAGTGCAGACAGGCTGCCTGGAGACACTTTCTGCAGCTGGTCATCGGGGGGGGTGCGTCAAACGTACGTACTCGGGGGGGGGTGGTGGTGGAAGAAAGTACGCTTGCGAACAGGGGGGGAGGGGGTCCAATTTTCCCGGATTTTTGTGTACGTAATATATGGATGGCCCCCAAGATAAAAATTCAGCCATGTGAAAAAACACGGTCTACAAGTACTGAAATTGCTAGCACACAAAGCAGCTTTTCAAGAACCGGATGTAAATGTACAAATTAATCATGAGTCTGTTTTGAAATCATTCCATGGTAAATAACCGGAAGTCAAAATAATTGTCCAAAACAACAGTAAAGCCTCATTCACACCGTGTAAATACTAAAAGCAATAACTGTATGAGTAATTATTGGATAAATTTTTAAAATTCTTGCCGTTTGTTAAAATTAATGACTGTTCATATTGACAAAAGTCTTGGTCTTGGAAAACCAAGACCAAGACTTTGAACACCAAGACCGAGACCAAGACCAAGAACCTCAAGACCAAGACCATGACCTTTGGTCTCAAGACCAAGACTTTTAAAAGCGAACTCGAGACCAGTTTTGTTGTTGAGACCTTAAACCTCAAGACCAAGACCTTGAACCTCAAGACCAAGACCAAGACCTTGAACCTCAAGACCAAGACCAAGACCTAGAACCTCAAGACCAAGACCTTGAACCTCAAGACCAAGACCGAGACCCAAAAAAATCAGTCGTATCCAGACTTCTATTCCTTACTAAAAAATTTCCAGTCGGATTACTCGTTATTTTAATGAAAACATGAGTTTTTTTTATTTTATTTAAGCAAAACAACTCTAAATGGAGAGTGTAGAGAATATTCCGAATTCGTATTTACAAAAGTCCTTCATGCGAAATGCTATTCCAAATGCCTTTTGAATTATATAAAAACCAATTTGCTCAGAATTTTCTGACCAAGACGTGACCTGTGGGGCCTCATAAAAATTCTGCCATGTGAAAAAACACGGTCTACAAGTGCTGAAATCGCTAGCACACAAAGCAGCTTTTCAAGAACCAGATGTAAATGTACAAATTAATCATGAGTCTGTTTTGAAATCATTCCATGGTAAATAACCGGAAGTTAAAATAATTGTCCAAAACAACAGTGAAGCCTCATTCACACCGTGTAAATACTAAAGCAATAACTGTATGAGTAATTATTGGAAAAAAAATTTAAAATTCTTGTCGTTTGTTAAAATTAATGACTGTTCATTTTGACAAAAGTCTAGGTCTTGGTCTTGCAAAACGAAGACCAAAACTTTGAACCTCAAGACCAAGACCAAGACCTTGAACCTCAAGACCAAGACCTTTGGTCTCAAGACCAAGACTTTTAAAAACGAACTCGAGTGCACTCGAGACCAAGACCTTGGTCTCGAGGACAACAAGACTGACAATACAAGACCAACAGTTTAAGAACAGGACCAAAGCCTCAAACACCGAAAGCAAGTCACTGTTAATACCCATTACTGACGAGCCATAGCTTCTACTTCTAATGCATCTTCGAAGAAGGCTTCCGTCAAACGTCTCAGTAGGGAAGTAGGCTAAAGAACAGAATAAGTCAAGAGCGTTTGAATCATTTAGCGGTCTTGCTCGTTCATCGTCACTCACTTGAAAGTGTAAACGTCTCACAGATTTGACGTGAGTTTGTTGCTAAGTGCGAGTCACGGAAACTCATCTTTGGCGACATCAAGTGACTCTCGAGTCTTGACATTCCTTTAGTAAGCCCCTATTTTCATGCTTTGTTTGAATTTTTTACTCTTTGAAACTGTAAAAATTTCATAACTGTTATTCTCAGCAATTACAAATCGCTGGCGATAGAACAATTGATCAAGCTAAACTTAAGTCTGTAAGAATTCAATGCATAATGTTGTATAATTTCTCTCTGAAACTTTACTTTAATTCGCTTTTTTAAATCCGGCATGGCTCGCAGTAGAAGCCTAGGACATTTCAATTTTTAATGCTGCGACTGCGAGCGGTGTTCTTCTAACACCTAAAATCTCAGCTTCCTCACATATAGGCCTACAATAAATTTTTCACCGATTGAGATATGGTTCATGCACATTTATTTCAAAATCATCGTTGAAAAATTTGAGGTAAACAATAACCAAAACTATCCAGTAATTACTCATTCCGTTATTGCTTTAGTATTTACACGGTGTGAATGAGGAGGCTTCACTGTTGTTTCGGACAATTATTTTGACTTCCGGTTAATTACTATGGAATGATTTCAAAACAGACTCATGATTAATTTGTACATTTACATCCGGTTCTTGAAAAGCTGCTTTTGTCTGTTAGCGATTTCAGCACTTGTAGACCGTGTTTTTTCACATGGCAGAATTTTTATGAGGCCCCACAGGTCACGTCTTGGTAAGAAAATTCTGAGCAAATTGGTTTTTATAAAATTCAACAGGCATTTGGAATAACATTTCGCATGAAGGACTTTTGTAAATACGAATTCGGAATTCTCTGCAGTCTCCATTTAAAGTTGTTTTGCTTGAATAAAAGAAAAAACTCATGCTTTCATTAAAATAACGAGTAGTCCGACTGGACAACTTTTAGTAAGGAATAGTCTGGATACGACTGTGATTTTTTTGGGTCTTGGTCTCGGTCTTGAAGTTCAAGGTCTTTCAGCTCTAATAATAATCAGAAGCTAGGACACAAACTTTTTCCACAAAGCTTGTGCACAACTTATCAACCATTTCAAGTTCTATGTCCATCACCGATCCCAGGAGCAGCTAATGCGAAAATCATTTCTTGTCTCTCCATTACACAGCAACTCCTCTGTAGAGCAAATGAATACAGCTCATGCAAACCGAGGCTCTGCAAGACATTTTAAATTCTTTTAAAGGAGTTGTTTCAGGCCAATACTTCTCACTCTAATGTATTTATTCATACTGTGACGTTATAAAATTAAGTAGACTCTGTTAACTGTTCATTTATTTATTTTCAACAATTTGGACATTCAAGATGATGTACACTAGAATACAGTCCAAAACATCGTCCTGTATAAATCAACGTCTTCACCACTTTCAGAAAGCATCCAGCAGACAATCTGTAACAGAGAAGCAAACAGCCACTTATAACACTTGAAATGAATTGATACACATAATTAGTAACTGCTGTTGTGCTGGTGTCTAATGTACAAGGCATCAAACCAAGCCATAATCAGGTCAGCCACTTGCAACACTTCAAATGAACCGATACACATAATTTGTAACTTCTATTATGCCAGTGTCTGATGCACAAGGCATCAAACCAAGCCATAATCAGGTCAATATCCAGAATATCAGTCCATAAGTCTTATCAGTATCACATCAAACTTAATGATTGCTTAGCCACACAATCAATTGTCCTTCTACCTCTACGGCCACTGACAACATTCAAGACAATCATAAACCACAAATTTGCCATAAATGTGTAACCATCATGAAGTACTTTCAATTTCATACAAAATGTTGATACATGTTGAATCTATAAAAGAGGCACACATAAGTGTCGATAGGGGCCATCCATATATTACGTATGCAAAAAAAGGGGAAAATTGGACCCCCTCCCCCTGTTCGCAAGCGTACTTTCTTCCACACCCCCCCCCCCGCGTACGTACACTTGACGCACCCCCCCCCGAAGACCAGCTGCAGAAAGTGTCTCGAAAGTCTGCACTTTAGGCCACATCGAAGGATGAGTGAGGGCCAATATAGACAAATTATAGGTGTCTCGTTCACAGCACAGAATAACTGCACATGGCTTTTATATAATGTAATAAAATGCCATCGGACGACTATAGGACAATACAGAGTTATAAATAGGCTAATGTGGACGTCATAATTAGAAATTTATTTTGCGTACGTACACTTTGCCATGTTCAGAGTTTCATGACCGCATTACCCTTTGATGTAGTTCACCATCATCATTATTTCATGTAAATAACATGTCTCTGGTCTCCATCACTAATATTTGTTAGGTGCTTATCATAAACTTCTATATCTGCAGTAAAGCAAGCTAAAAAAGCTCTTACCAAATAAAGTTCCGTAGGCAATCGCTTTACGCAACCAGAGCTGAAGCAGTGGCACTCTCACTAGAAATGGTAAAAGACACAAATAGTAAAAGATACATGTATAATTGGTAAAGGACACTAACTAAGAGCTATAAATAATAATTAAGAAAAACTACATGTTTAAATTTATTTCATTACAGAAATCAGTCAGTCACACCAAATACATTTTGCTATTTAGTAATGCAATATACTACAACTACAAACATTAATGTCTAATTAATGATTACATCCTCTAACCGTCTCTGCCTAAACACTGCTAAGACTCAGTTGATCTGGTTTGGGACTAGACAGCAGCTTGCTAAACTCAACTTTCCATTGCTGACTGAGAAATTTCCTGCATACACCTACTCTTCCACCGTTCGCGACTTGGGTGTCACACTTGACTCCTGCCTCACATTCAAAGAGCATATCTCAAACCTGACTTGCTCCTGTTTCTTTCAACTGAGGCATCTCAGGGCTATCAGACGCTCGGTCTCACCAAATACATCTTTACCACCATAGTTCACGCATTTATCTGCTCACGCTTGGACTACTTCAACTCGCTCCTCATGGGGCTCCCCAAGCAGCATCTCTCCCTCCTCAATCTGTTCTAAATGCTTCTGCTAGGCTCATCACTCGACTGCCCCGGTTTGCCCATATCTCTACTTACATGCTTGATGTCCTTCACTGGCTCCCTATTAATGCGCGCATCCAATATAAGATCCTTTTCCTTGTCTCTAAATCTCAGCAGCCAGCTGCCCCGAAATATCTCTCGAACTATCCGCGAAAACCGCTATCTGCATCTTCTTCTCGCTCATTGCGCTGTGTAAATCGGCTTGATCTTTTTGTTCCCAGGGCTAAAACAGTCTTGGCCCCTCACCGGGCATTTGCTGTAGTGGGTCCCACGATCTGGAATGACCTTTGTCCTCTCCTCAGGGCCAAACTAATGACTGGCTATTCCTCATCGGTCTCGCGATCCCTAAAGGCATTTCTGTTTCCCCAGGGCTTCTGTGCTGAGAGCGCCCATGAATAGTTATTCTGCGAGAGGTGCTTTATAAATTTCTAGATTCAATACAATACATCCTCGTCAGCAAGCCTGAGCATAGCCACCAAATTTATATGGTATGCTATAACTCGTCTTAGCAGCAGTGAATGCCATCCACCGCACTGTTTCTGTGCTTAAAAGGTCAGATCGTTAAGAGACAGAGAAACAAGGATTACAAATAGTTTACTTTTACTATATTATCCAAACTAATCTAAGAACTTCTATAGCACCACTCAGATTATGCTTTAATACCTAGTACTAGTAAAACTGCACACAATTTAAACAATAATTGTCATCTATGAATTCCTGCAAAATGGCCTCAGGTTTCTGGAAAAAAAACTTATGCAAAACTTACTATTTCCAGACAGGTGGCAGCACTTTCCTGGTCTTGTAGTAACGAGCAAGTCTATGGATTCGACTCTCGACCAGAATCAGACGGAACTTGGAATCCTTGTCCTAAAAAATTCACTAGTTTTTATACTTACACCAGATTTATATTAGTTTTCAGATAACTATTATTTTCGTTCACTGTGTATTCAAAAAATAGGTCTGTTTCAAATATATCATAGAGTAAGTATTTTTACCCACCAAGCCACACCCAAGCCAACCCACTGTTAAACTGCCACGAGTGTTTAAACGAAATTTTAAAATTTTATGACCAAATATGATACAACTAAGCTCTATAAAACTTGTCTAGGTTGTCACAGAAATTGTCTTACCTTCCTGTTACGTTCCAGATGCTTGCGGATGGCAACAGCCTTCTTGATGAGGAAGTAGAGATCCTCTGGGATGGTCGGAGCAAGACCTTTAGCCTTCAGGATACGCAAGATCTTGTTACCAGCAACGTGACGGGTTTGTGCAACACCATGTGAGTCTCGAAGGATAACACCTGAAGGAAATGGGCAGTATAAAAATTAAACTCGTGCGTGCAACAAGAACCTAGCAACTGTAGCAAAAAAAGCATGCGAATGCTCAGAAATATGCTCTCAGAGTTCAAATGACCTTGTTACTATGAAAGCTTTTGCTAATATGTGGTTAGAAAATATAGCCAACCTTTCTCAAAGAAATGTAGTAAACATTGCTTTGTTTGACACACACCAATTTGTAGTCAATGCTAGAATTAAGTTCAACAAGCAATTATACATTGAGCTTAAAGCTCAGGATAAATTTGATTCATGTAAACAAAGCATTATACTTCCAAGGTGTATGCTTATTTCAAATGCTAGCTGCATAAATTTTAGTGCTCGATAGTGTAGGCTAAGAAAATGAAGTCGCCAACACTTCAAACCCATGACTAGCTTAAAGGACTGCTCTTCTTCTGATGGGTCTTTACTGCCATGCAACCATCAACACACTTGCAGCCCACATACACAAACTCAAAGGAAAGCAAAGTGCTTAAAATAATTAACAATTGAGCATAGTTCAGGCATAGGCTAAACTCACTTATTATAAGGGGCCATCAATATATTATGTACGCATGGAGGGGTAACCGAAATGCACGTGCTACTGCTTGCGTATGGGGGGGCTACTGATAATGTACGTATGCATAGGAATTGGGGCCTTCAAACTGATTGGCCTTCAAGTGAGCTAGAGTTCAGTTTTTCCAGCTATCCAGTACTACCAGAGGAAGTAGGACTGAGGGAGAGGTGTCACTTGTATGGCACCTCACCTCTGAATGCTATTATTAAACTATCACACAACTCTGGAGGAGTCCATGGATTACTCATCCTTCAATCTGGCCTAAAGTGCAGACAGTCGCTGCCTGATCTTGTGGTACTGACATTCTGCAGGTGGTTTGGGGGGGGGGAGAGAACATCAACAGTACGTACGCAGATGGGCGGGAAGTATGAGTGCGTACAGGGAGGGGTCCAATTTTTCCTGATTTTTGTGTACATAATATATGGATGGCCCCTAATTGGGTTAACAAAGCCTTGATATGTGTATATGTTTTGACAATCTTGTGAACAATGGCAATACTACATTTCTAAAACTATATTTCAAAGAAAGAACTTCGAAAACTTACCAATCTGTGATGGGGTGAGACCCTTCTTTGCCAGCTTGTAAATCTGCTCCTTAACATCATCAGGTCCAAGCTTCAGCCACTGGAAAAGATCACAGACTTTCTACAGACTTTACACAAGGTTTAGCTTACTGTATTTGATGTTGCTAGAAACCACACAGGCTGGTTAAATATAGTTACAAAAGGCACAGAATTCTTGAAGTACAGTAAAGTAAGCACAATTAAGGTAAATAACAACTGGTAAATTCATTTGTCTAGCATCTCTTGAATTTACAAAGCATTGTAATTAGAAAATAAAATGTACTATTAAGTTAGGAAAATCACTTCTACAACTTACAGTTGGCACACTTCGTCTGTACGGGAGAGCAGACTGGGATATACCCTTTCTGAAAATAAAAGATATTTCATTAATACAGTGTATTTTAAATATACGGGCATCAGACAACTTCAAATCACAGTATAATTATCTTAATAAAATAAAGAAGTAGTTTTGCAATACTACCCATAATTAATTCGGTAGAACAGTTTAACACTCAAATAGTTATTCAAAAGCTACACCTGCTGGGGGAATTTAGCTCCTGGCTAAAGAAGTCAAAGAATCCTAAACATTTATCTGACTTAAGGAGTGGAGTGCAATTCTTGACAGATGTTAAAAGCATTTAACACTTGTCATTAGCTTTTATATACTTTTAATCATATTGTTGACCTTGGAGACTTGTAGTAGAAAATAGGTATCTAGAAAACTGTATTTCAAGCTGATCATATAATGTTCGAAAAAAGAATTAACTAGGACAGATCAGGTTTATATACAGCCTTTTGGTAAAATAGAGACTTTCCCAGATCCGACATTTTGAGAAATACACAATGCAATATATTAAACCAAAATGAGTTAAGTATCTAAGTAGATTTACGAACAGTTGGCTAAAACCAGATGCAAATTTTAGTATATACTTATACCAGAGAAGACGGCAATTTGGATTAATCTGTCAGTGGTTGTTCAGTGGTCTATACATCACCCATACAGCTGTTAAATAGTTTTTAATCGTCGCCATCGTGTTTTGTGGGTCTTACAAACCAGATACGGCTAAAAAACTGACTACAAAATTGTACTGCAAATTACTAGTGACACGATTTAAACAAATCCATTCATACCGAGCATTCTAGACTCTAGAGTATTAGTCGTCAGAAAGCCAACCACGAGGTTGCAAGGCAAAGCATTAGAATTATTTAGTCTTGATTTTGGCCAAAAAAGCTGCTTCATACGGCATCTGAATCACATGTTATACGTTTTACATAAAACTGAACTAAATCAGACATAAGAAAATTTACCCGGGAGCGTGCATACGACCCATTTTGCGATATTTTAGAGAAACTAAAACCGTACGCAATCAACGGCAGGGCGGAAAGACCGAGTCATGTGACCGAACCGGAAGCATTGAAAGCATAGACGTCAAACGCCAGATAAGTTTACGCTACACCTAAAATAAGTAAGGAATGTGCATTTCTCTTAATGCGTAAATGTAAATGTGCACATTTGTCTATATTGACCATATGGCCTAGACTCTGCTCATTTTTCAATGAATTCATCGGGTGAGATCCTTCAGTCCCGCTGCCCGTTTGAATGGATTTGAGGTCCCCGTGTACGGATCGTGCAAGACCGAGATTTAGGCCTAAATTTCTTAAAATAAGCCTAAGCCACCATCGGCATGCAGGCCTGCACAGAGGCACAAGACTAACGCTCTTGAACGGACGACACTCTTTGTCCACTGCAGCTCATTGGCGCCGACTTTTGCTTTTGTCTCTCGGTGCTTTCCCCTACCCCTTTCCCCACCTTTCCCCTTCCCATCCCCTTATGTAGGCCTAGGTGAGTCTTAGCGGATTTTCTGAGAAAGAAAATTATTTTCTTCTAAGGGTTACCAGGTTAGAAAAAGTATTGGAAACCGGTGATGTTCGGACGTTCCAGTGCTATTACTTATAATTTTAAATAATAAGTAAATAACTAAATTAGGCCTATTTATGTACGGGCTGTGATTGTGAATTTGTGAGATCATGCAGTGTTGGGTATTTGTGTTGCAGTTGTACTTCTCAAGTTGTGAGATTACTGCTTAGGTGTAATAAAATTGAATTTAAGGTCCGAATTCTTCTGGGTGCCAGGCACCCACTGAACTTTCTCTCTTCGGTGCCAATGCACCCAATTAAGGCTCCCAAGAAGTCGGCGCCTATGCTGCAGCTACATCACCACAATCGTACGAAACAGCAAGGCTGCCGATTCGTATTGAAACCTGTTAGACCCCATATTAGAGGAGTTCTAGTGCAATTAATTAGACTAATTTAGATAGGCTACTGAATGAGAGGTGTGTTGTAATTAACCGATTTAATTTAATCAAATGAAACGTTAAAATATTAGAAATAAACTCAGACCTAAATGTCAAACTATCAAGTGGGTTCTAGGCCTATATCACTTTCTGACGTATTTTTTCACATGGCGGAATTATTATGAGGCCCCACAAGACACGTCTTGGTCAGAAAATTCTGAGCGAATTGGTTTTTATAAAATTCAAAAGGCATTTGGAATAACATTTTGCATGAAGGACTTTTGTAGGCTAAATACGAATCGAATTGGGAATTCTTTGCAGTCTGCATTTGAAGTTAATTTACTTGAATAAAATAAAAGACTAACGTTTTCATTAAAATAGCCAGTACCGGCCGACGGTAGTCCGACTTGACAATTTTTTTGTAAGGAATAAAAGTCTTGACCTGATTGCGACTTTTTGGGTCTTGGTCTCGGTCTTGGTCTTGAGGTTCAAAGTCTTGGTCTTGGTCTTGAGGTTCAAAGTCTTGGTCTTGGTCTTGAGGTTCAAAGTCTTGGTCTTGGTCTTGAGGTTCAAAGTCTTGGTCTTGGTCTTGGTCTCGAGGTTCAAAGTCTTAGTCTTGGTCTTGGTCTTGAGGTTCAAGGTCTTGACAACAAGACTGTTATTATTGTGTATCAATCCGATAAGGCATAATTCCACACTATATGTACGACGCAGCGTTAGTTGCGTCGATGTTCGCATGGGGCGCAATTTCTCAAAGCAAGGATAAGGACGAGACAATGGCGAATGTGCGTAGGCCTATAAGAAAGAAATTAGAGAAGCGAAAAGACCGGAAAGAGCATAACGGTGACAGATAGGGAAACAACAGCTGAACAAAGAAAGGAGGGAGGAAGCTTTGTCGGATGCTGGCGAATGATATAATAACAAAACAGTATGTAATAATAATAAATAATAATAATAATTCCAGACAATTCTACACTGTAAATAATGTTGAAGTCCCTGCAGAGGGATCCTGTTTACCTCGGGGCAAAAGAAATAAAATAATAATAATAATAATAAACGCTACAACGCCATCGCATTTCGTGGCACTTTCACTAATGTTGCGGAGGACGAGGCCTGATTTTTCAGACATTCAACAACAGCTCCTAGCATAATTTTATTAGACTCCTGAGGGATTACACGTAGGCCCACCTGGCGGGGGGAATAATAATAATACTAATACTAATACTAATACTAATAATAATAATAATAATAATAATAATAATAATAATAATAATAATAATAATAATAATAATAATAATAATAATAATAATAATAATAATAATAATAATAATAATAATATTAATAATAATATTATTATTATAATAATAATAAACGGGCACTTTTGCACAACAGAATCTAGAATCAGGAAGTTTGTTCCTGTCAGTCGGTCCGGCTAACGCAAATGCTCGATTTCCAAATTTTCTGTGTGATCGAGTGATGGCGAAGTCACCTTGAGATGATGATCGTAGTTTGGATTGAAGAGAACAATAAGGAGTAACAAGTGAACAGAGGAGATGCGTTTGTGCAGACTCGATACATCAGGAGACAGATTTTGAAGGTGATGCGAGCTTGTTTGGGAAGCCAGTGCAGATGACGAAGGGCCGGGGTGACGTGGTCCCGGGGAGTGAGATATTTGACAAGTTTTGCAGCATAATGGAGGACCTTGGTAAGGGTTGGAGGGTAGATGCAGGAAGGCCGTAGAGGACTGAGTTGCAGTAGTCGATTCTGGAAATGACTAGGGCCTGGACTAGAGTGCGAAGACATTTTTGTTTAGGCTTTCCCTTACTTGCCGTATACGTCTAAGATGAAAAAAACCAGGATTTAGTTACAGAGGAGATTTGATTTTGCATAGAGAATGTGCTGTCTAGGAGGACACCAAGGTCCCGAAGAACTTAAGCGGCTTTGAGGGAACAGTCTGGGCCAAGGTTAAGGACAGAATGGAGTATGTCTGAGTTAGGCCTTGGATGGCGAATGAACCAGATAAGCTCTGTCTTAGAGCATTTAATTTAAGGCGCATAGATGCGCACCAATCTTGAATTTCAGTGAAGCAGATGATTAAGCGTGACTTTGCGGAATCAATGTCCTTGGTGGCAAGTTTAATGCATAGCTGTGTGTTCCAGTAGGAGTTGAGTAAGGTTGTGAACTGACAGTAGAGGAGGCTGAGGAGCCATGTGTTTTATGTTCGAGTTTTGAGATTGATCGTGTACATTTATCTCGTTGTTATTTGATCCATAAGAACATGGTGGCAGCCACGCGGTGACAATCTCAGACGCGCTGATGCCTTAGGCAGAGTAGGCTAGTTAGATATCGAGAAATATAGGCCTACATATCGAGTTTTCCAGACTCGGCTCGTCTTCAAATGCCGTTCGCTTTGCGGCGCTGCAGAAACATTTATGTCGATCGATCGGTAAGGGTCGCAGGTGCATTTCGACGGAGGGAATTGCGTTTTAACGATAGCTCGGTTTCACATTTGAACAAATCTACGGTTTCTAAATCAGCGCTTGGCGTAATACTATTCTGTAGCTAATTCTTCTTCTGTAATCATCGCATCATTTTCTGTATCATTTCGTCGAGAGTTGACATTGTAATGCATCATAGAAGTACCGGTGTAGCATGCTACTTACGATGCTGTATAAATTGTCGTAATTAATCATTAATTATATTACATTACGTTACATCTCTTTTCGCAACAGATATTCTCTTCTATAGCTCTCAGCAGGAGCTGACGACAGCCATTGAAACAGAGGAGATTTTGTTAATGTATGGTTACTTTTGTCCTTTACGAGTGCGATGTGTCGCGTCTACAACAGGGTGTTGACGATGCTTTGGGACAGGATCGCTTGGACGTGGTCCGGTGCTGACGTGGCCTTCTCCCTGCTTCCAGCAATTCCGTGGGATTTAGTTGGACCCAAATGGGCTCTATACGGCCCCAGATGGGAATATGGGTTATATATCGGATCCACATGGGAAATGCTAGCTGGGCTGTTGCTGGCCTTCCGTTTCTCTTGCCTTGCAGAAGTCATACACTAACCTTATTCAACTGTAGATCGCGGATCTGCATATGATTATCACAATCATATGCAGATCCGCGACGAAACCTTCACATTCCTTTCTGAATATCTTGATACACTATCGGTCTCTACTCACAATGTATTGTAATATAATGTAAATCTTCGAAATTTCTCAGCGCCACACATCAGGTAGATCAGCTTATTCACCGGCGCAGTATAAAATCAAGTCCACAATAGCCAGGTTGTTTGGACCGTATCGGTGCCAGGTCAGAACCGGGGAGGTCACGCGGAGGAGACAGCATGGTGCTAGGCCTATACGGTGGAAATCGTTGGTGGAGGCCATTTTGAGGTAGTGTAGGGACAGAACCAGGGTACACAGATAGCTTGAATAGTTCATTTCACAAAATCGATGTTGATCCTGGGCTAACCATAGCAGTACGGAATCTGCAACTTATTGGTCACAAACGGCATGTAACTTAGCACTTTCCAGACGAGTTTGGTTATATAGATGACACTTGTAGAATTCATGGTGTTAATGCATATTAGACGGACCCACACATCGCTATACAGACTACACCGGTGATATTAGATGCAATGAACCAACAAGGGATTAGTCAGAAGTTCGAGGTGTAACTTAAGAAGAACAGAATCGGACAAACATTATACTAACACCATACAGACCGAACTTATTACTAGTTCTGAACGATAGAACAGCGGCGGCTAAGACAGAAGCAGTACTACACCCCGCGAGTCTTGTAGGCCTATTAATTATACACGTATAGCTACACAAATAATATACGTAAGCAATTATATAAATCTGCGGCCTAATTTAATATGACCGTGATAATCCTATCACGGTCATATATATGAGGCGTATGGAACCCTTAGGAAATTCCGGAACACGATCTTCATTAGGAGATTGATGCAAAGCAAACCCATCGAGATGGCCTCATCATGCACAGACGACATTTCTCGGTTGTTGACGATGTTCTTATGCACACACACATACATCTCCATGTGACGGGCTTTCCCCTATTCTCTTGCCTGACTGTGCAATTGCCAACTACAGCAGAGTCAACACGTGCCGTCACAAACACATTGGTCATGCGAAACAGGGCGTGTAACATACGACTGTGCATCACATAATGAACGGAACGAGAAACAAGCTGTAAAACGGTCGTTGCATATTAGCCTCGTGAATAACAATAAAGCCGCGTCTGTGTATGTATCATCATTATCTTTATGTTGCTTACTGCTGCGCGCGTGTCTTGGCTACAACGTGTGGCGACAGGGAGACAATAGGATCGATACAGACTATAGGCCTACTGCAGGCATAGAAACCAATTGAGATCGATAGCTATAAGTTAGCGTTTTATTGAATCCACAATTTGTACAGACTATGTTATAATGTAAATCTACACATGAGTTATCTCGCCATATTTAGCTGCTATGGCAGACATTAGGCTGAGTGTCTGCAGGGCGTCGAAAACAGCATGCTGCGACAGAGGTGTGGGGTACACGGTGGTCTAATAGTCAGTATGCTAGACTGTAAACCGAGAGGTCGGTGTTGTAATCCCACCAGAGAAAAAGTTTACTTCGACATTTCTGTTCTTCCTGCCCCCCCCCCCCAGCGAACTCATGAGTACACTGACCGAACACTGCCAGTGGGCAGACAGACAGAGAGGGAGAGAACTGGCCACACGCCCTCATATGCCGAGGCTAAGAAAAATAAAGTCGCCAACACTGTCTCTCAGGCTAGCGTAATTAAGGCATTGACTTCTTGTCCAGTTATCTTCTTTGATTAGAACGTACGTCCTATGCGCACCTGTGCGTCCGGATCTTCGCCACCTGGTGGTGGATTATTTCAGAGATTCAAATCATTCAAACGGGCAGCGGTGGTGAAGAGCTCACCCGATCAATTCATTGAAAATTAGCAGGATCGAGCTAGCCGTACAGTCGCTATATAAAAACGTGTACATGTATAATTCTTTTTTCAAGACGTAGGCTAATCGCGCTTCGTCAGTTTGCATATAAAAGCTGGCTATGAGCATGCATGACTCCCACAGAAATTAATTCTTTAGTAGGTCGACATACGTGAACATGACTTAACCAGATGACGATAATACGCTTATTTTGCGACGCCGTCATAACAAAGATGACTGGCGTCATGATCTAATATGCATGCATACGTGTATCATACTGGTAGGCCCTACTAGAGTATTTGCCCGTCATATTATGACGGCAGTGTAGGCCTATATAATTATATCGTTGGTTAAAATGCTCTGATCGCCGTCGTCAAGAAGGCAGTATTGACGTCACAAACGGTATCTGTTTCACAATAGATTCCAGAAACCGTAGCGTCCTCCGACAGACACACGCTCTATGGAAATTATATGTATGATAGTAGGCCAATGCCTAAACATGTAGGCTACTTAAAACGTGGTTCTTAGTCAATCGTAGTTCTGTAATTATTGTATAAACATCATTCTAAATCGTGGGCACTTCTCAGTGCATTTGTTTTTTCTTTAGCCTATTATTTCGCCTCACGCTGTGACGCTTTAGGAAGTGTAGGGGGCCTAAAGCCCAGCGAATGTCATCTAAAGACTTTAAAGACTTAAAACCGACAAGAGTCCGGGCATAGATGAACTCCATCCAAAATTTTTACATGAAGTGAGGGAGGAAATTGGAGAGGCATTAGCCCAGATCTTCAATAAATCAATGCAGACTGGAGAGGTACCACGGGAATGGAAGGATGCACTCATAGTGCCACTGTTTAAAAAGGGAAATAGAAGTGAACCAGGTAATTACAGACCAGTCAGTTTAACCAGTGTGGTGTGCAAGGTCATGGAAAGAATTATCAAGGATAACATAGTGAAACATTTGAATGAGCATGATATTATAAAGGGCAGTCAACATGGATTTACCAAAGGCCGTTCGTGTTTGACAAATCTGTTGGAGTTCTTTGACGAGGTCTATGAGAGGATTGACGAGGGAAAACCTGTAGATGTAATTTACTTAGATTTTGCCAAAGCATTTGACAAAGTACCTCATGTAAGGCTGGCCAAAAAGTTACAAGCAGGTGGGATTAGAGGGCAGGTACTAAGATGGATTCAAAGCTGGTTATCAGGTAGAAGACAAAAGGTGGGCATAGGTGATAAACATTCTGGCTGGACGACAGTGCTAAGTGGGGTGCCACAAGGATCAGTGCTTGGGCCACTGCTTTTCGTACTTTTTATTAATGACATAGACGATGGGATTTTATCTAAAATTTCTAAGTTTGCGGATGATACAAAACTATGTAGAACAGTGGATGATGAAGAAGAAGCAGAGATACTGCGGGAAGATCTAAGAAGAATGTTCAGATGGTCACAAGACTGGCAAATGCTCTTCAATTTGGAAAAGTGCTCAGTGATGCATATGGGGAGGAGAAACAACGAGTTTTCATATGAAATGGGGGGCACGGTGTTGAAAGTGAGTGATGAAGAAAGGGACTTGGGAGTGATTATGCACAAGAGTGCAAAACCTTCAAGGCAATGTGCTGAAGCAGCAAAAAAGGCTAATTCAACTT
The DNA here is from genome assembly GCA_963556255.1 of Allolobophora icterica. Lineage (NCBI taxonomy): Eukaryota > Metazoa > Annelida > Clitellata > Crassiclitellata > Lumbricidae > Allolobophora > Allolobophora icterica. The sequence continues at coordinate 64,243,079 of OY744606.1, forward strand.
TAGGTATGATAAAAAGGACAATAGTCACCAGAGACAAAGATATAATAATAAGGTTGTACAAATCACTGGTTAGGCCACAGTTGGAATACTGCATCCAGGTATGGAATCCATACCTGAAACAGGACATGGAAAAACTGGAGAAAGTACAAAGAAGAGCTACGAAAATGATTTGGGGCTACAAGGATCTGAGCTATGAAGAAAGGTTGAAAAGGTGTGGACTAACAACATTGGAGAAAAGGAGGCGCAGAGGAGATCTGATTGAAGCTTATAAGATAATCACTGGAAAGGAAGCACTGCAGTGGGAGAGGTTCTTTGAATTAGCACCGAACAAGGCAACTCGGGGACACAGGTATAAATTATTTAAGAGGCCGAAGGGAACATTAGGGCAGAAATTCTTTAGTGCAAGAGTTGTAGACTTGTGGAATGGTTTGGACGATAGTACTGTCTCAGTGGACACTATAACAGCTTTTAAGAAGAAGCTAGGAAAATTGGGCTATTAAGAGTTCGAGGTAAATTTGCAGTGGTTCTAACACAGACTACACGTCTTCTGAACCACTTAAAACCCTTGTTATGTTATGTTATGTTATGTTAAGATGTTTCAATGCCAGTCCTTCATTTTTCTGTCTACACTCCGATGGTTGGCCTTCCGTATCTTTCTGTGATTCTGACAAATCCGATTGTTTCTCTCGAGTTTTAATTTATAGACGGAGAATCATTCAATCAGCGTCTTCTATGAAGAGCTTTCTCGCCTGTAACGGTCATTCACCAAACCTTTACGGCAATACGAATATCGTTGCATTCGCTAATCGCGTAATGTCAAAGATCGTACTGTTGCACTGTCTATATTTGTACGTAAACGATTGTAGTAGGCCTACTGTTGCACTCCCTAAATTCGTACGCCAGCGATTGTACTGTTGCACTCCCTGTATAGGCTATTCGTACATAAACGATTGTAATGCTGTTGCACTTCCCAAGCTCGCCAGCGGTTGTACTGTTGCACTCCCTATATTCGTACGTAAACGATTGTAATGCTGTTACACTCCATAAACTCGCCAACGGTTGTACTGTTGCACTCTCTATATTCGTACGTCAACGATTGTATACCGTAGATTTCCCTAAACTTCTTTTTTTAGGTTAAAACTTCTACCGTAACATTTCCTAAACCATACGTGAACAAATATCCCGTTGCATTCGCTAATTTCGTACGCCAACAATTATATCTAAGACTTGAAAAGTCTTCTGTGTCACTTAAACCTATGCTATCTCATGTTATGTGCATTATTTTGTGTCTCTTAGACTCTTCGTACTGCTTATATTTATAATTGAATCTCTATTTTTGCACCGCGTCATGCTTATGTAAGTATATTCTTTCATAAAAGATTAATGTTAGTTCCAAAATAAGCCTGTTGCTAGCATATATCCTGAGATGTAAAACTAATTCAAACGGTCGATCATCATGTCATTGGTTTCATCTCAGTCATCTATTCCGCCTTCCTATTTTCAGGATATTTGCAAACTCAGCATTAACAATTCATACACCTCGTTCTACAATTCTTTATGAACGCTGTTTATTTAAGAATATTTGATGCAGGGCTTATATATATATATATATATATATATATATATATATATATATATATATATATATATATATATACAGAGAGAGAGAGACAGACAGACAGACAGACAGACAGATAGACAGACAAACAGACAGACAGACAGACAGATAGACAGACAGACAGACATAGACAGAGATAAATAGTAAAGAACAGGATTAGGACCAAAATCGAGGTCGTGAGGTCTTGTCATCATTTGTCTAATAATGTTATTGACCTTTTTCTCTTTTAGGTCCCACACTACACGTAGAACACGATCTCTGTCTCATAAAAGACTTTCTTATCTTCAGCCTCCTAAACGATTTCTTCTCCTTCTTCTTCTTCTTCTTCTTCTTCTTCTTCTTCTTCTTCTTCTTCTTCTTCTTCTTCTTCTTCTTCTTCTTCTTCTTCTTCTTCTTCTTCTTCTTCTTCTTCTTCTTCTTCTTCTTCTTCTTCTTCTTCTTCTTCTTCTTCTTCTTCTTCTTCTTCTTCTTCTTCTTCTTCTTCTTCTTCTTCTTCTTCTTCTTCTTCTTCTTCTTCTTCTTCTTCTTCTTCTTCTTCTTCTTCTTCTTCTTCTTCTTCTTCTTCTTCTTCTTC
>OY744606.1:64247770-64390270 GCA_963556255.1 Allolobophora icterica
CGGGCGACGCATCTCCTCCACTCTCCTCCTCTTGAGTTACTTATATATATATATATATATATATATATATATATATATATATATATATATATATCTGAACATTTCAAAACGCGGTAAGGACATCTGAAAATATCTCCATAGTAAGCAGCAAGCTGAGATACATATTCGTGATGGTATTGCGTCCCTTAGAATATGAATATGTTTGACATGCTTCATATATTTATATGGCTGAGGCATGTTTTCGGCTGTGGAGGCCTATGTACTTTTTAACATTATAGCTTCGGTTGATGATTATTCTACCTGTGTCAGGTAACGATGCACATATTAGTAGGCCTATCAATCCATGTTTTAAGTAGGTCGTTTTGGGAGAGACACACATGGCAAAGGCAGTGCTTTTTTCCCTTTATTCCGAGTGATTGCGGTGACATATTTTTACTCAATCTCTTCCTGTTTCTCTAACTCTGCCTATTTCTCGTTCTTTCTGTCACGCTAGCAACTGAAGCTAAGGCAAATAATTAAATTCTCTGTATTGCACATCTACACGTTATGCTTCTACGCAAACATCTTTAGAAATAATAAACAACCTGTCGACAGCTTGCGTGCAGATTTCCGAGCTATATATGTTATTGCAGTTATTTTGCGAACATATATATATATATATATATATTAATATGTATACATGTATATATATATGTATAGTTTGCTGCTTGTTTAGTCTCATATTGAAGCTGTTTCCTCAGCAGTGTCGTTCTGCGTGTGATGTATTCCTTCATTTCTGCTCATTGATTTATATGCTCGGTTGGCACGTTCAACGCCATCGTGTGGGCAACAGATTCATTGGCGCCAACATAGACCGTTGTGTTGCCATGGATACGTGTAGGAGAGATATGAAGTCTCTTCCGTCTTTCTCTGTCTTTCCTGTCATCCCTTTTGTTGGTAGAAGTTTGCCATCCATGGCTGGAATTCCTTTCCAAGCAATTGCCTTTCTCTTCCGCTGCGTCTACAGTAGACTCATCTGTCGCGAAACATAGTTTCCATCGAAGGTTTCTTACGCTTCGGCAACATCCAGATCTTCTATTGATCGAACGACTGATTACTTATGCATCATATGATAACACCGCTGTAGAAGTTTCTAGATTAGATTAGACTATATGCAACGACATTTTTTCTTTAAAGTCTGAGTTCCAAATAAACGCCAGTCCCTTAGTCCGCCCTTAATTTTCGGCGCATTAAATATGGCACATCAGTCAAAATTCTCGGGTATTATTATTTTGTTGTCCCCGAAGGATGAAATCCAGATGGTGTGGAAAGTTATCATTCTTATTGCAAAATGTTTTATTAATATTGTTGTTATTAATTAGTAACTTTTATAGCGCCAGTTTTTAATAAACAAGGCATCCACGATGGCAACAAAGCCATATAGACCCCCTATTGATTACACGCGCTTTTATAATCATGTGGTACTGGATGAAACCAGATTCAAGATCATCCTCCTCCTGTTCTTGCCATTAAGTAAGTAACCTTTATTAGCGCGAAACAAACTCCCACACTTTAAATTACCTTCGCTGAGTTGTGACAATCTTACATAAATCGACGAGGACATCCAGATGGATGGACGCTTTCTAAACCAGTGGCTTCTTTTATATGTACATTGCAAATTGCTTTTTCAGGATACAAAATGTCGAGTCCAGCGTTATGTCTAATAGTTTTTTTTTATCTAATTCGCTCCACAGCTGAGAGTTGAAAGCAAAGCAGCCATTGCATGTTGTCACACAGCGCCAGTTAAAACCCGAAACATAAGTGGCTGCCTTTCTTTTGTAAACTGTTAACAAAAACTTAACACGCAATGGCATATGTTGAATTTGCGTGCTCTTCAGATACATCTTTGCTCCGAAAGCATATGGCAACAGAAATTGCAGTTTGTACAGAATTCAGTACAGAATAATAAGTTTTATAATTATATTACATCGTTATTAGTATAAATTACTTGCGATTCCTACCACTCGGAATTTGTTAAGTTCAGTGTAGAATATTAAGTTAAATAAAATTGCAGTTTGTGTGGAATTCGTCAACCGTTTAGTTCCAAAAGGATTAGTAAAATTGACCTACATTTAGTTCTAACCTATATCACAATGCCTGGGGTGTTCGCCTCAACTGGTGACAATAACTATCCACAATGAGGACCTTTAAATTCCGAGCTCTCTAAGAACCAATGGCAGGAAACAACTGATGCCTAAATGAGAGTTTTTGTCTGAAACTATTCACCCCTTTACAATAGTCGTTTTGTTCTTAATTTTAGAATTTATGTAGCGCTGTTACATATAGCTGATCATCAGAAGCCTTCGTTAGTATGCTTGGTAGGCCGCAAGTAATTTATTAACTAAGCAAACTTACACATGCTTCTTTTGAGGTCGCTCAGCTGAAATCCATGTTTCTTATCAGTACCTGCACTTGTTTTAAGTAGGTTAGTTGCTCATCCATAGAACCATAAATAGAGCCATGATATTGTATTTTATTCTGTACTCAAGAAGACAAGAATAATGAAAATATGGATTGGATTATACAGGAGTTCGGCTTGGGCCTAATCTAATTTAATCTAATGAATTCTATAGCGCCATTATGATTATAAAACACAGCACCACTTGATGGTCGCTGCTCCATGTTGCAGAGGCTCGGTCTGTGTGTTTATGGAACAGTCTCGAAATCGTAATCTCGAAATTTATAGAGCGCTACTTTAAAACTTAGCGCAGGTCGTCAGCTTATTGGGGACCGCTGCGTCGGATCAGAGGGGTTGTCCAGAGATACCAAGTCGAAGACTCGAAGTCCAAAGTCTCGTTCTTCAGCAAGATAGCCAGAGCTTCAGGCAGGCATGGACTGCGCATGAAGGTTCAGCCCGTGAGGGGTCAGATGTCAGGCCGTGGACATGAATGCTCCACTAGAGCGCTATAGACATCCGACTGATGCCTGCGATCGGACCTTATTTGCCGCTATGAATAATTTATGTAGCACCTTCGTTTGGTCCTGTTATAACAGTGATCGCGTGCGCAGGCGAACCAGATTGGGCGTCGATGAGGAGGACGGGGCGAACGAAAAAGAAGGTGATAGTATACGAGGGAGAAGAGGAGGGGGAGACATGGAGATGAGGAAGTGAAGGAGGAATGATGAAGAGATATACGGAGAAGGAGGGAAAGATGAGAATGGACAGATTCGGAGGAGCCAAAAATGATATTAAGGATGATCTATGGTATGCTTGGATTCGAAGCCGGACGCTGATTGGAACCGGCATAATACATGGTTCCCTTTATAACTCACGCCAGCCGTGGTTATCTGGGCTACGAAATTACGAGCATATCAAATGTTGGCGACGATTTTCTTTCTTTTACAATGTGTTCTATTTCTGATCCATCTGTGGCCCATGATTTGACCATGCCATGATATGCCATATGATGTCATGATGCCTTGATGCCATGATGCTATGATGTCACGAGTTACGGTTACCAAGATGCCATGATGTCATGATTTGTCGGTGTCATCGGTTTATGCAATGTGTACTAGACACCGGTGCGATACAAGTAAGTCACAGTTGCAAATTACATATCTACGGCCGATGAATTGTCCAGGTCGTATAATAAGAATGCTCGATTCGCCATAGGGCCTAACACGATGCATCGTCCATGCATGATCGAAGCAAAGGGAATCTCTCTAGAACAAACAGTTCTGTTGAAGATGGCACCATGAGTTCCAACAGACTGTCATCACACGCTGGTAAGTTCAATTCAAAGAAATCTTCGAAGGATTTCTCGCAATTTGTAGCTGTAATTGGTTAAGTTTTGTATAACTAGTTATACCAACACAAATAATGACACAACGGTTTCAAGAAACTTTTCTTTCATATGAATAATACGTTTTAAGCCTAACTGAGTTCTTGAACGTTGACGTAGTTTCTCTTCAGATGACTCCACCTGATTAATCAAGTTGCAAAGACCCAAGTACACTGTAGGTCACTAGGTCTATAGCCAACGCGTTGGAGAGTTGATTAGTGAATTTCTCAATCTATACCCCTCACTTTCACGTGCCAATTCGTCACGCCGAAAATAATAACAACAATGACGTAGTAAATATCTGCGCTTGACCGGATTTGAATGAATGCCGACGCTCATAGAAGACGTCAGAGGTGGCTGCAGTCACGTGTTCGCGATTTAGTCGTTGACGCCATGCGGTGAAAACATCATATTGCCCGATTACCGCACATAATGAGAATGCATCCATTATTGTTATGCTCCTATTGACACCCGGTTTTATTGCCTTCGTTATTGTATAAATATGGCGAACTTCATTGTACTCGCTGGGAATGAAGGAAATTTGCTTTTCTTATTGTTCCGTCTCGGTTCTTGAGGGGCGTAGGAGGACGGGGCGAACGAAAAGGGGGTGATATAGTAGAGGGAGAAGAGGAGGGAGAGAGTTGCTGCCGACATCAGATTCAGAGTTGCGACTTTTACTGGAGTGCCTTCGGTTCTCTCTGTGCAATACCACATACAGAAATACTTACTCATTGCTGCAGTATAAGATGTCAGTTCTTCTTATGCTGAAAAACAGAGCCTAAAGATGGCGAAGCATACAAACTGGTTATAAAGTATAGCACTAATATAGCAGTGTGACTTATGTAATAGGCCTCCTAGATGGAAGTATGGCGTGCTTCATTCAAGTTCACAATGAAGAGAGATGGGCATTTCGCATATTGGCTTTTAGGAAGTTATCCGGGATGCAAATAATTATTATTGAAAGACTGAAAATTGCTTTCTGCAATGTTCTGCTTTGGCTGTGGAGACGTCGGTTAATATAGACGTTGGCGAAATCTTCCTCACGCCTCATAAATTCTGATTTTCTGACCTTGCGCGAGTAGGCTAAATGAAAAAAGTATATCAAATACAACAAAGTATTTGGAGAGTAAATGGTGCGATCTAAGTCTATTACAAACTGCCATCTATAATATATGAACGATCATCGTCCACGGCAAGTTATGCACTCGGCGCTACGATGCGAGGTGGGTTGATCGCGGTACTTCAATTACACGAGACCATAGGCGTAATTTGTGGGGGCACGAGGGGTACCCGTACCCCCCACTTTTTGGACTGGGGGTACCGTACCCCCACTTTTTGAACAATGCCAATGTATATTTTATTATTGTGCCTTCCCAGAGACCGCAGCCTCAGCCTTGTTTCGTGTATTTAAGAAATTGGTACCCCCCCACTTTTTAGACCAAAGTTACGCCTCTGCACGAGACCAAACTCACGTGGAGTTAGGTATTAAGCAAAACAATTTCCTCAGAAAATTTCAAATAGTAAATGTCTAGTCGTTGAATGGGAACCGTCTGCTAACTCAATTCTAGTTGAAACTGCATGGAAGTGACGAGTTACCGGGTTTTAGGAAAAACCCACTCCTGCGCAATAGGAGAAAGTTATGATGCGTAACAGCGGTTTCCTCGATGCGCGCAGTAAAAGTGTCTATAGCGCAGTCGGAAATGCATTGTTCAGAAAGCGCGAAAAGTTTTGTTGACAGTTTGAGTTACAAATGTCGCTGATAGATTCGTGCGGGTAGAGAATTCATGTCGAACTCTGTCGTCTCTGTTGCCATTGAACTGTTTGTTAATTATTTACACATAAGCCTACATATGTGCAGACTAGAGGAGGATCTGCTGACTACGTATGTCGTCTACAGCCGGGAAGTTTTCGTTTGGGCGGACGAGTGACACGTGTCTTTAAAGTAATAAATAATATTTATTAGTCGCTGATGGGGCTTCGATTTAAAGATCGGCAGGCGTTCTACGTGCACCCGGTCGCTCGGGGGATAGCTGGACGTTTGGCGTTATCGTGTGCCTGTCGTCGCAACTCACTGTCGACTCAGCTTGGTTCAGAGACTGTGAACATCGTGCTGTCTGTCAACTTCGGGTTGTTATCCGTTGTTTGGAAATGTAGGCTCCATGTGTGTGCGTGGGCCAGCCACTGGTGACTCTTTTGATTTGCTGTGCATTGGTACATAGTTCGATAATTCGAATTTTACGAATTTTAAGAATTTTTTAAATTCACGAATTTTAACGAATTTTAAAACTGCAGTTTTAAAATTCGTTAAAATTCGTGAAATAATAAAATAATAGAATTCTTTGCCATGGCAACGAATTTTCTTAATTGTTTACTTTTTAAGCAAGTAAATGTCAAAGTCATTGGCAATCAATCAATCAGCCGTAAAAGATAATAGTACTGGTATTCAGTTCCTGTTCTACTTAGAGTCTTGAACGTCGAATTCTATCATAGTTTGGGTATGTGACTGTCAGTCAGCAGAACGAAAAACCACCAGTGCCCACTAACACAGCTTCCAACCAGACATGGTTTAAAGGGGTTGGCAACGTTCACCCAGCTGTGTCTTCTACTTCATTGTCCTCTGATTCTGAGTCAGGAACAGCCTACTGCTCCCACTCGACTTTGATCCCTGTATTTTCGCCATGCAAATGCTCCCGAATTCGGGCAGAACAACCAACAAATTCCTTGTCACAAAAACGACACTGTCTTTTTGAATTACCCTTTCCTTCTCCTCCAAAATTGCTGCATACTTCCACTCCAGTCCATGCTCTTTCATCTTAAAGAAATTAGATTTTAACTAAATTAACTCGTTACGTAATAAAACTTTAATATTGAATTTTACATTAAATTCTAAGCAGAAGCTTAACACAACAAATCATGACGTCATCACGTTTGTTGTTGTTGCTTACGTTGTTCTTGCAAAACGCCACTGCCAATGTAAAAAAGGCCCAACAATGGCATAACGAATTTTTACGAATTTTTACGAATTTTAAAATAGGCCAAAAATTCGCGAATTTTTACGAATTTTAAAACTGAAAGTCACGAATTCTCGAACTATGCATAGAGTGAGAGAGAGAAAGTATGTGAGAGTGAGAAGGAGAGTGAGAAAGAGAGTGAGTGAAAGTGAGAGAGTCTGGGCTAATTTTTCATGAGATGGCACTATATAAATTTTAAATTACTATTTATAAATACATCTATTTGTTTCCGTTTCATTTAGTTCAATAAGAAAATCTAGACCATGCGGACACATAGAGTGTTGCATACATAATTATATCGCCATAATAGGATTAGTTCTTTCCAGTGCTTTTTTCTAGAAAAAAAGGTGCCGGAACGGGACAATAGGTGCCGGAACGCAATAATTATGGGCGGGCTAAAATCACGAGAAAAACGGGATTGGGGGTTGGGAGGGGTCTCAATAAACACTGAAAACAGTTCAAAAACACTTAAATTAAATTAAAATAACTAAATTATTCTTTTAATTATTAAAATAAATAAATTATTTTTTAGGAGCTGAAAAAGGTGCCGGAACGCCGTACCGGCGCGTTCCGGCTGAAAAAAAGCCCTGGTTCTTTCAGAAACGCCTCCAAGTGAATTCGGCAATGATAAGATTAAATCGATCGCACCGTATCGGTGGGGAGGTAAGGCGGTGAGGGAAAGGACCGGTCAACAGCCCTCAAATGCCGAGGGTAGGAAATTCAATTCGCTGTCACTTCCATTAATAGCTGCATGTCGGGGTTGGATTATGAGGCTGCTCTTAAGCTAACTAAGTTATTATTTCTAACGTATATTAAGAAACTTAACTATATACACTGCGTAAATAAGAGATAAGAGCGAAGTGAAACCTCCCTCCTTACTTTGCTGCTTATACGATTTAAGATATATATATATATATATAATTATATATATATATATATATATATATGTACATATAATGCATCGACTAAGAAACAACGGCATCTCGTCTTCTCTAGTTGGATACAAGATAAAGGCGATAATGAGACTCATTTAAATCGGACAGTGTCGTTGTAGATTCAACAGCTGCTGGGCATCCGTGTGACGTCAGTGCAACCTGTCTCTGACGAAAATAAAAACAGTTTCATACTTTGAGAAGAAAATCATTCCCAGCGAATAACATGATGCAAATGTAAACAGCTTATTCAAGCGCTTCGTCTAAAAATACTCCTGAATGGTAGCGTTGAAAATTGACGAGTTTCTGATTTAGTAGGCCATTTATGTATGTATGCATGTATTTATATGTATATTTGCATATGTATGCATGTGTATGTATGTATGTATGTATGTATGTATGTATGTATGTATGTATGTATGTATGTAAGTATGTATGTATGCAGGTGTATGTATGCATGTATGTATGCATGCATGTATGTATGTATGTATGTATGTATGTATGTATGTATGTATGTATGTATGCATGTATGTATGTATGTATGTATGTATGTATGTATTTATGTATTTATGTATTTATGTATGTATGTATTTATGTATTTATGTATGTATGTATGTATGTATGTATGTATGTATGTATGTATGTATGTATGTATGTATGTATGTATGTATGTATGTATGTATGTATGTGCATGTATGTATGCTTCAAAGCAGTTTGTATAGCGCCCTTTTAAGGTATCTCTTAAGAGTACGTGTACAGACAGCCCTCAGGTGTAATGCAATCCGACTGCCTGCAATTGCTCTGCTGCATCAGCCATCCTCATAGATGAATCGGTGGCACGTACTAACTCCCTTCTTGGTCCTCAGGCTGAAGACTGGTGCCATGAAGCGTTTCCTAGGCCCAGCCTCCATTCCGTAAATGGATCTGACGTCTGCTTTTGTGCCGCGCCAGGCATGTCGTACCACGGCGTCACGCTCCGGTGCCTCGCATCAGGTAGCTTCAGAGGACGCGTTTTCTTGGAACTGCTGCAGGACTGCGGAGGCAGGCGTGGGCGTGTGCCAACGATCGTGAGAGACAGAAGGCATAGAGACACAGACATAGGCACAGACAGAGAGAGAGAGACAGACAGACAGAGACAGAGGAGTATTGGAAAGTGAGAGTGGGACAGAAGAAGAGATAGAATGAGTTAAACGTGGAGAGTGGGGCTGATAAAATTGATAGATTCAGTGCTAGGTTCAGAGAGGGAGGGATACAAGACAAAAGTGCGGAGACAAAGGGCGTAATAGAGAGGAGGGAGGGTGGCAGAGAGCGCGGCGTGGAGAGAGGGTTGTGGGGAGCGAGGGAGGGACAGAGAGAGGGATATAAAGTGGAGGGATGGACAGATATCGAACAGTGTCCGTGCAGAGTGGATGCCTATTATTGCAACGCTAATGTCGTCTGTCTCTTCTCAAGTAGAAGCAATCCAGCGAGCCAGACAACAGCAGGCACTCGAGCAGATATCTCTCTCTGCGCATCCGTTCAACTGCCTGCGTGCGTATGCTTGTGTGTATGCCTGCATAACTCTTGTTCCTCGTCACTGGTCGTTTGCAACTGTTATTGAATGGAGACTGGCCGTTGCTGTTATTCCTTCCCCTCGTCGTCCGTGGTCGCCGTGCGAGCGAGTGCCGTTGCAGTTCCAGCGAGACGGAGGCAAAAGGTCTTCAGCAATCGATCTGCGTCAAGCTGTGCACCCACACAGGCCCACCGTTTATAAAGCGCCGCAGCAGAGCTCTTCGGCGTCCAGATTCATTCCTCGGGCGACAGAGAACTTGAACCAGCCCCAGTCCTGCAGACCCTGAGCCAGAGAACGTCGCCGACTTAACAAGGTACGTCTGGGAAACAGTGACTGACCTCACAGTTGATTGTAAGTGGCCTACCTTATGTAGGAAATCTGCTTCACTTAAGTGTCTTCTTTTGCACGCTTTACTTTATACGTTCCCGCCTGAAGGCAGTTAATGTAATAGTGTTTGTTATATATGTCTAGCTGTGCTGATTAGATGTCTGTACACCAAAGTGCGATTAGCAATTGGTTTATAAAGAATATAGTTACTTACTTACTTTACTCCTTTACCCCTTTGGCTGGAATCGGTTGAAGTTCTACTAGAAATAGGACGAACCATAACACCGTGCTTAGTTTTGACGCCTACGACTTCAACTATAGAACCTTTGTGCCTATTTAGAATTCCTTGTCCACCTTCTATGACTTTTTTTTAATCTGCAGTCTAAAGCCTGGAAGTCTTGGCAATACGCCCGATCCGTTTTTAGTTGGGATACCGATCTTCGGGCCGACTGCTGATAAAACGATGGGCTAATCTAGATGTCCACTCAGATGGCACACAAGAGTATTACTTAGGCCTAAAAATAAGGACTATAATTATTCACTCGTCTTGCGTAATAGTTTGCCTAGTTGCATTGGATAATAGGGTGGAGTGAAAAAATGATTTTTAAATAAATGAATTCTAATAGTGGGCAAAAGATGCAACTTAGGTAGAGTAAGAAACACACCAAATATTTTAAATTTCAAATCACATCTTCTGCCCTCTACCGTCGATGCAATATTTCAACGTGATTAACCTAATATCACAATGGATGTCATCCAATCTCCTCTGCCTTAACCTTTCCAAAACAGAATTCATAATCCTAGGCCTTCCTGATCATATCAAGAAAAGCCCTAACCCTTCCATACGCCCATCGACTAATTCATCGCTTCTTAACTTTCACATCGGACCATTACTTGTGATCCACACCTCTCCTTCTCTAACCACATCTCCAACCTCTCACGCTCATGCACATTTCTTTTCTGCCATTCCGGGACACCACAGTGTTTCCAATCTAAGTCAAATTGAGTTAGGAGCTGGGCTTATTGGCATGGGCGGCGATCCCGGGGTTCGGGGGGGACAAGGCCCCACCTTTAAGAGTGAGGGGACACACCATACATTTGTCCCTCCCCCACATTATGAAGAAACACCAAAAAGGTCAACAGTTTTTTCGTTCTCGCGTGCGAAATTTTTTGACCTATTTTGAACAGATCAGTTCAAAACTTTTTTTTGACCAGATCAGTTCTAACTTCTCCCCCCCCCTTCAAACAAGATCGCCGCCAGTGCTCATTGGGACGAGCGCTATGTATATATATATTTCTAAGATTTTAGACCAAAATTAAGCATTTTATTTGTAGTTCTTTTAATTAGAGAGAAAACGAGCCAAACAATACAAATTGGTCAATTTATTGCTGAAACTCAAAATCAGAATTGCTTAAAATTAATAAAAATTCAATCCTAGATAGTATCATGGACTTGATAAAGTGACTATACGGAGCCATGTTTTAGGCGATGATGTAGGCCTACAACATTGTGCAAAAATCATCATATCGTTCCAATCCTCTAATCACTCCATTGACTAAAAATCCCAGAGCGAATCCACTTCAAATTCTATCACTAACCTACAACTCCCTACAGTATGCCCAGCCCAAGCACCTCCATGATTCCTTCACCATCCAGGCAACCCGCTCAACCCGATTCTCCTCCTCTCTCCCATCCAGGCAACCCGCTCCACCCGATCCTCCTCCTATCTCAGTCTTTCTCGACCCCCAGTCACTACTCATCTCAAGTTCTCCAACCGAGCCATATCCAACACAGCACCACGCCTCTGGAACGATATCCCCTCTGAATTCTGCAAATTCTCGGTTCCTCCATCATCGTTGCAACCCGTCCTCCATCCTCCTTCTCAGGTTCCTCTAGCTATCATCCCCGGGCAGTCTTGTTGTCAAGACCTTAAGCCTCAAGACCAATACCAAGACTTTTGATCTCAAGACCAAGACCAAGACTATTAAAAACGAACTCGAGTGTACTCGAGACCCAGACCTTGGTCTCGAGGACAACAAAACTGCCCCCGGGCTTTCTACTCAAAACTGAAGTCTCACCTTTTCAAGTACTCCTATCCTGACTCATCTGATCCTCCGCCTTCCAACTCTTGACGCCCTAAATGTCATCCGCCTTAACAGCTGCTTTGCCTCCTCTCTTGATCTGGCCCCATGGAAACCGGGCTCGAACCTCCTGTGGACTACTGTCTAGGAAACCCCTCTGATTTGACGTAGCGCTCGTGAAAGGGGTTGGCCTTTGATTGACGCTTTAGAACTTTGGAGATTACGAGTACGATTACGATTAGATCTCATAGACATATCAGCCTCTATTGCAGAATGCATACCGACATATAGGCCTAGTAAGCCATATTCTTAAAATTACACTGTGACGCGGATTTGTACATTTTGAACGATGCTGCATATTTGTTGATGTTTTTATTTCTGTTTACTTTCTATAATTACTGGAATATCAAAATAGCAAATTCTACATATTTAATTATAGAAAAGTTCATTCCGGGACATTTCATTGTCCCGGAAAGGACATGTCCGGGACACGGGACATTTTTTCAAATTCCGGGACTGTCCCGGACAATCCGGGACGTGTGGTCACCCTAGTCGCATCTGGCCCAAGATCGACCTTAAAACTGCCTCTACCATTGTTACCTCTATTGTTCATTGATTACAGCAATTCCCTCTTCCTCAACCTTGAATCCACCCAAATCAAGCGTCTGCAACTTATCCAAAAGTCACTAGCTAGAGCTGTCACGAGAATGCCCAAACATCATCACATTCACTCTCATCCTCAAATCACAACATTGGCTAAAAATCCCAGAGTGAATCCACTTCAAAGTCCTATCGCTAATCTATAACTCCCTACAATATATCCAGCCCAAGTACCTCCGTGGTCTCTTCACCATCCAGGCAACCCGCTCCACCCGATCCGCCTCCTATTTCAGTCTTTCTCGATCTCCGGTCACTGCTCATCTCAAGTTCTCCAACCCAGCCATATCCAACAGAGCACCACGCCTCTGGAGCGATCTCCCCCTTGAATTCCGCAGATTCTTGGTTCCTCCCTCATCATTCCAACCCGTCCTCCATCCTTCTCCTCATGTTCCTCAATCCATCTCCGGGCTTTCCACTCCAAACTGAAGTCTCACCTTTTCAAGTAGGGCCTACTCCTACCCTGACTCATTTTATCCTCTGCCTTCCAATTCAACTTGCCCTAAATAACACCCACCTTCACAGCTGCTCTGCGTCCTCTCTTGATGCCCCCCCCAAACCAGACTCGGACCTCTTTTGGATTACTCTCTGGAAAACCCCCTCAACACTCACATCGTATGCTGGCGCATCCTGCTTGAACACAGCTTTGGTACTTCTTTCGTTCTCTTCTAATTTTCTTCCTCTCAGTAATGTCGCTGCATTCATTAGGCGTTACAATCATAGGCGGAATTTGTCGGGGGAACGAGGGGTAACCGTACCCCACCCCACTCTTTGGGCTGGGGTACCCCCACTTTGCGCACAATGCCAATCAATATTTATTATTTTGCCTTACCAGAGATCGCAGTCAAAGCCTTGCTTCCTGTATGTAATAAATTGGTAGCCCCCACCTTTTTAGACCAAAGTAACGCCCCTGGTTACAATTATATAATCCTGTAACACACCAGAGGCGATTTCCGCAACTGATTTGAACGTGTATTTCATGAATTGTAACCGTTCGAAGACAGCCAGTTGAAGAAAAAGAGAAAAAATGCACCACATTGACGTTATTCAAAGAATTTTATATGGTAAATATAAAACCGTCGGTAGAGGGCAGAAGACGCAAAGCAAAATCAACAATATTTTGAGCACTATTTACACTCACATGCTGGCAACTTTCCATCGCTATTAGAAAACGTTTGCTTAGAAAAAAAATTTTTTTGCCATTTTCACTCCACCCTATTGGATAAGTCCTCTAGACCAGCAACATATTCAGGGCTCCCTCGAGAGACGCGACTGTAGCCACCGTTAGTTGAAAGAATTACGAGTTTCCGTTTCCTAAAAAAACAGTGTTTATAAATTATTTCCATCTAAACGTAGGCTAATGCTGGTGCTCTTATTTATGAGTGAAGCATTCGTTAATTATTCACGGCGTCTTAGTGCTTCCAGTGTTTCGTCAGGCAAAGAGTTTCTTCCGCCTTCGTTTTCTCCAGTCATCTAGTGCGCTCACTTGCAATTAACTCCATCAATTAAGCAGACGATTGAAGCACGGGGTGGCATGCTAGTCGAGCGTTTGAAGTCTCGTGCTCTTAGATCACAGACCGGTTGTTCCATTACGTCCACGTTAGAAACGTCGGACTTTCTAAAGATGAAGACAGATTGAATTATTGCCTTTACCGGAAACATAGGTCTACTGTAGTATCAGACAAAAGAATAAACTCGCACCGGAAATATAGGTCTACTGTAGTAGCAGGAAAAAGAATAAACTCGCTATTGTGATTGTAATTAGAAATTAGTAATTAGCGTCACATCAAGAAAAATTGCTTTGCGTTAGCCTATGTGACAGCAAATGTCATACAAACAGATTTTCATCAGGAATAATAGGACAATATTACGACAATTACCTGCCAGACGTCAGTACTTCAATCAAGAAGCAAAATAATGCGCAGAAAACTAAAAGAATGACCAGTGGCGGACTCACACAAACACACACACACACGTTGAGCTCAACCATGGGATCCCATTCCTGAAGTCGACAGATAGCATCATGTTCAGAGTCCCTGGACCAAGCTGCGTTGGTTGTGTTTAGCGACGGCAGGCGGCAGCGTCCGCGGAACACGAGAGCGCCACCGCCCAGCAGTCCCTCATTGGAGGAAGATGGCGCCGTCCGGCTATCCCCCGAGACGTTGGGTGCACATATAGAGCAGCGTCTTCCATCTTCCACTGACACAAAATTATCCTGCAGCAGATCAAGTATGCGGTCCGTTGATCCGAGACTCGATCGCCAATCAAGGAGCCCATTCCTCTTCATATAGTCAGGTAGGCCAAGATGGCATATGAAGAAAACACCGTCTGAAACGTACAAAATCTGCAGCAGAGGCGAAAAATAAGTTCGATACCAGAACTTTAAAACAGTAAACTACAACATGTTAGAAATTATCGAGCAAAACATTTGTACATTAAGATAAAATCATCCACCGAAATTACACAGAAGGTTATTCGACGAGGCCGATGCGCAAGATCTTTCCTAAAGCTTATACTTACTTTTCCATTGCACCAGTCAAGACATTAACATTAATAATAACAATAATAATAATAATAATAATAATAATAATAATAATAATAATAATAATAAGATGGCATATGAAGAAAACATAAAGGTACATTTCCTTCAAACCCTGAAGACGAGGCCTGACCCTCCAGACAATAAATCTGCTCTTAAATAAGTTTTTCCAAATCCTGAGGGATCCATCATGATACCTCGGGTAAAAAAAAATAATAATAATAATAGAAAACCATCTATCTTTCTCCGGACATAGTTTTGACAGCCTGAGGGATTAAAACTACCTCGGGTAAAAAAATATAATAAAAAGTAACAATTGAAATAATTAATTTAAAAAAATAATTAGGACAATTATAATAAAAATAATTATATGTAAAAAATAATGATAATAATAATAATAATAATAATGATGATGATGATGATAATAATAATAATAATAATAATAATAATAATAATAATAATAATAATAATAATAATAATAATAATAAAAACTAGAAATTACCTACCACTTTGTCCCGTTGATATTTGAGATTCTCGTCAGATCAACAGCAGTGACTTACTTTTCATCAAAGAGTTGGGGTACTGCCTCTCTCGTAGGCTCCTTCCTATAACCGGTGACACGAGAGAAACCAGCTATATTTTTCAGCGCATTGCCATCATGATCCAACGCTTTAACGCAATTGCCTTCCAAGGCACATTGTCCCGCCGGATCTGGACGAGTTCTAGCAGTCCAAGAATGTTTTTTGTATTATCCGGATAACTTTTTAATTCCTGAAGGACAAGGACCTGAGGTACCTCGGGGCAAAAAACAACAACAACAATAATGATGTCTTCAAATGACAAGATATTCTTTAGATCGTACGCGTTGCCTATGTGCAGGATTTCTAGCGGACAGTTAAATTAGGTAAATTTTCTGGAGAGTCTCCCAAGTCATTGCTGCCGATTCCTCTGAAGTCGGAATGGTGGACTTTGCTGATAAATGCACAAATGCCGTACTGCAATGATTAGCCTACATGAAAGAATTATTGAAAAACTTGCTGTGCAGACTCGATTATCTGAAAATGAATAGGATCCAAGTTCGTCTGCAATCTCTTGAGAGTCAAATTCTTCAATAAAGATGATTGTTTTTCAACCTATTCATCTCTAACAAAGCCACCAACTTTACTTTTCTGATCTTGCTTGAACGAATTGCCGAGATTTAGGCCGAAATTTTCCATTGCTGTAAATTCTTGTGCATTTTTGAAACTTTAACTTTTACTACTTTTCTGCTGTAGGCAAAACAATTCTTTTTATTCGGAGACAAACTTTTAACATAGGGCCTACAGGCAAGGATGCGTAAGTAACAAAAAAACATCAAATTTGTAAAAAATAGGCCTAAATGTTTACCATGATGGTAAAAATAAATGTCACAGCAGTGTGATTCTCGTTAACGTTAACGATAACGAAAATGTTCGTTAACGAACAAAAAATGATTTCGTTAACGATAACTATAACTATAACTAAAAAATATCATTAACTATAACTATAACTATAACGAAAATAACACTAACGAAAATTCATTGCTATTTTCGTTAATACGAATAAAAAAGTGCAATATCAACTAACGTGAGAACGTGAAAATACACCCGTTAACGAAAGCAAAATGATTCCTATGTTCGCCTTGGATGTCGGTGAATATGGAGCGCTGTGTATTCATGAAGCTGAATGCACCCATTCGTCAAAGCGCTAAGCAAATTATTGTGTAACACGTCTTCATAATTCAGTGTGATTTTCATTAACGATAACGGTAACGAAAATGTTTTCGTTAACGAAAGCAAAATGATTTCGTTAACGATAACTATAACTGTAACTAAAAAATAATATTAACTATAACTGTAACTATAACTAAAATGAAAAACCATTAACTATAACTGTAACTGTAACTAAAATAAAATCTGTAAGGAGAATCACACTGTGTCACAGTCGTCAGTTTTGCTCAGTCATGGCTTTAGAAATCAACGTCGTTTAGAAAGACTGTAACATTTCATTCTAAGGTAATGTAATAAGACATTTATACAGGGTCCCTGAAAAGATCAGACTCAGAGGATTTGTTAACATGTTAACTGGTGGGGAATTCCCCACCAGCCTCTCAAATTCCCCATAAGTCTTTGTGCCTTTTCTCCACCAGTGAATTTTGCCCTTTTAGTCCCACCAGTCGCCACCAATGATGAAATGATTAAATGATTCTATTTTATTATGACCTTGAGGCTTGAAGTTGAAATCCTCATTGATAATGAGTCATTATGGCCCATTCTGTATTAGCTATAAATATAGGCCTATGCCCTTTTCCAAATTTCTCTGATTTAATGCTTTTACTTAAAATTACGCCCGAGAAATGTCCTTTTTCAAATTATTCCCTCCCGTGGAAATTGTTAAAGAAATTCCTGTAAGAGACTCTCCCGAGTAGGAGTTTGAAACACGTTCCGAGTTCAGAGATCTGCTGGAGCTATAAGAATGACGGTTCTAGGTCTAGGTCGTTGATTTCATTAACCTGCCTCAATCGTAGAATATTGTCGTGAAACTGATATAAGAAGAGTGAAATGTCAGCATACTACAGCATCGTAACAAAATTAAGTCAATTTGTTTCGGCAGCTGAAATTCTGCCGAACAAGCAGGCCCGCCGACAGAAATTCCTGGCTCCTTGGCAGAGTAGTCATGGGCCTCTAAACTATCTTTAGGCTTTGTGAGAAAATTTAAAAAAAACTGAAATCATAAAAGTGCGGATACGACCTACGATATTATATTTTTATATAGGCCTATACAACTATGATTTTATTCAGTTGTTAATTTAAAAAATTTATTTTCAAGTTCATGCTAATCAAAAAGTTGATTGCGGGCCCGGCCCCCTAAAATTGCCCTACCCTTGGGCATTTTCCCACTCTCGACCCTCTCGGCGGACCTGCGAACAAGGTCCTACGATGATCTCAGTGCTGGCCATCAAAGCCTCGGAGATCATTAAAATCGTGTTGATGACGGGTTATTTCCGTAATAGTACTACTCCATCGAGATCGGATTCCAGGAAACCATTGCAGATCAAGACGAGATGTCGGATGATAATGAAAAAACTGCCAATCCAGCGAGCGTCTGGTGTGCCGACAACGCAAACGATCGGCATAAAACGGCAAATAGAAGCGACAGATCCTTGTTTGGGACTCTGAATCTGAATTCACTGCAGGAGCAAAAGTAGTCTAGAAAAATGATGTCTATTATAATGTCTATCAGCAGCAGACATTAATCGTGGCCATGAAGTTCCGCGGCATGAATTGGGTACAACAATAAATGTGGCCTCCAGTTTGCCGTCTATTGTGACTTTAAATGGAAAATTAAAACTGTCTGACTGTTTCCTCAACGCCTTTATTTTAACCAGACAATTTAAGTTTCCTCACGTCCTGGTCAAATTACTTTCAGAAAAGTCTAAGACACCTTTAAGTTTGTCTGGTTGAATGCAACGTTGGCGAGGCTTAGCAAACAATTCCATAGCTGGGAAATTGAATGCCAGACAAATATTTGAGGCGTTCATGAGAAGAAAATAGTCTGCAGTCTTCGGACAACACGATCAGTTTTCAGCCAATAGTGAGATGAGAAAGACGCGTTCTGCTGCCCTTTTTTCCTGTTCATTTCCATAGAACTGATGGTGCCATCGTGAGACGAAATTAAGTCTATGAGGACCGTGAAACGTGTCTTTTAGGTTGAACAAACAACTGAAGTGGCGAGCAAACACATCCAAAATACACAATCGATTGTAGGTTTGAAAGAACAGTCTCCGTTTCGAATGACCGAGCAATGATATTCAATATCTTTCATATTTAGAGCCCAATTCAATTTATTGTTTAATTTATTACCCATATATGAAGCCCTCTGCAGTTGTTTTAGTGAAAAGCAGCGCCCAGTGTTTAATTTTTAAAAATTAGGCCTATTGGCCTAGGCTCACCTAAACGAATTTTCCGTACGTTCATCATCATTAATGAGTGGTGACTGCAGTGTAGAAGAGCAAGTTTCGCGGTGCAGTTGTGGCCTGAGCGTTAGTCTAATGGTTAGCATGATGGACTGTCAACTGAGAGGATAAGGGTTCAAATACCCACCAGGGCAGAAATTTGTTTTGAGGTTCGACTCCACTTGCGCCCCGCAGTCAATTCAGCTATATTGAATACAATGACCATACATTGTGAGTGGAAAGACCAGTCAGCGACGGAGAGAAGTGGCTCCTGTCCTCATATGCCGAGAGTAAGCAAATGAAGTCGATAATACTTCATACTCATGGCTTCCTCAGGGTTAGCCTAAGAGACTGCTCTTCTTATCGGTGCAGTAGGCCTAAGTTCATCTACGTTACACCATCGAATTTCTCACTCCTGAAGGTCAACTAGTTAAAAGCAGCTTTAGAATGACTTTCTCAGGTGTCCATAAATTTCCAATGTGTATTAACTCAGAAATTTGTATTAAATGACATCAAAACTAGGCGTCGTCAGTCGTTTTTAACCTTTCTACCAGAACTGAAGCCATAAGTCGCTCGAGTCAGTAGTTTCCCTTCCTATATATCCTCCTTTTTCCTGCATTTCCAAACGCAGTCTGCCATCCAAATTACCCTGACCTGCTGTATAAGCCTTAGATTTTTAGTTGCAATCAAACCTTTTTCCTAGAATTCTTAAATCGCTTCAGAACAGTTCATTAGAATCGTGAGCTCGTGACTCGCGACTTTCAGCCGTGCCTCGTGTCGTTTTCATTAAGAGTTCTGTTATTACATGAACTGCAGGAAATTAGGAACGATGCAAAAACCAAAGTCCTTGTCGCTAATATGACTGTTTAAAGGAGTTACTGTTTCCTGTTTTCCATCTGGTGTCAAGTGCTGACTTCGTACCTAGATCACCGCTCGTGTATTAGGTCGGTGGTCGTGAGCTGGTAGCGTTTGATTAGCTTTTAAATAGCACTTTCATGATCATCCACTTCACGATTTGAACTTTGCGTTCTCGCAATACAAATACTTCCAATGTCTTGCACGATGCAATGTAAGATAGTCCAGCTTGTGAATTCCGGTCGCACATCCTTCTGTGCAATCAAAGATGTATGTATGTATGTATGTATGTATGTATGTATGTATGTATGTATGTATGTATGTATGTATGTATGTATGTATGTATGTATGTATGTATGTATGTATGTATGTATGTATGTATGTATGTATGTATGTATGTATGTATGTATGTATGTATGTATGTATGTATGTATGTATGTATGTATGTATGTATGTATGTATGTATGTATGTATGTATGTATGTATGTATGTATGTATGTATGTATGTATGTATGTATGTATGTATGTATGTATGTATGTATGTATGTATGTATGTATGTATGTATGTATGTATGTATGTATGTATGTATGTATGTATGTATGTATGTATGTATGTATGTATGTATGTATGTATGTATGTATGTATGTATGTATGTATGTATGTATGTATGTATGTATGTATGTATGTATGTATGTATGTATGTATGTATGTATGTATGTATGTATGTATAAAGACACTTAATATACCGCCTTTATATCTATCATTCATTGCATCAGTTCATATAATGCGCATACATATGTACATGAGATAAATTCCTTTAAACGGTTTGACACAAGTGACAATGTAAATGTAAATGTAAATGTAAATCTCCGAAATTTCTCAACGCCGCACAAGAGCAAAGTCAGAGAGACCAGCTCAAACACCGGCGCTATATCAAATCAAGTCCGCAATAGCCATGTCCATCTTATCCGTTCCGGTGCCAGGTCAGAGTCCGGGGAGGTCAAGCCGAGGAGACAGCAGGGTGCTACGGTGGTAATCGGTGATGATGGCGGTTGTGTGGTGGCGTAGGAATGGATTCAGGATAGGATAGCTTGAAGAGTTCGGTTTTCAGTCGTGAGTGGAAAGCGGAGGACAGTGCAAGCGGGGGAGAGGTCACAGGTGATGTCAACGGGCGATATAGGAGGATGAGCAAACTGGCGGAGATCTTTTGGGAGAACATTCCAAAGAGCCGGTGCAGCATAAACTAAGGAGCGGTTGCAGAATTTCAGAGATGAGAAGACTGAAGGCCGAGATAGAGAAAGATATGATGATGAGCGAGTAGATCCAGACGGTTGGATGGTAAATAGCTGGCGAATGTAAGAAGGTTGAGAGGTTTGAAGGACGTTGTATGTAAAAGATATGATTTTGAACAATAACATTGTCATCATTCCTACTAACAGCGGTCTCACCATCAGACAGGAAGAGGAACACGCCGTTCTCTCAGGCAACCTCCTCTGAATTCCGAAGAATTAGGCTAAATTCTTTGGATTTCGGAAGAAGATGCTGAAAAACGACAGACTTTATTGCCATTTGATTTTTTACTTAGCTTTCTTTAGTTTGCTGCACTAACTGAAATTATTTCCTACATTTGTTTTGCCTTCATTTGTCACGTTAGTGTTGATTGAATGTTCCATGTGTTGGTTTCTTATCGCAGTTAATTTGAATCATCGCTTCGCCGTCAACATCGTAGAAACGTCTGAGAACATGTCGACAACATATTTCGCCATTTTCTGCCTCGCTTTGGTTCCATTCATGTTTGGACATCCCTCAGCGAATGGTACGTGTACAGTGTACATCCCGCCTAATTACACAATTGCAGTCAGTAACACTATTTATGGGTGTAGTTGCTTTTATGCTTATTTCCTATCGTCCGTTCTAACGATGCTTTCATTTTAGCGTCAGCTACAAACAACGTTTCAATGCTGTTTAATTAACCGGAAAAGCCATTATGGCAGGAAATACAGGTGTGGGCCTGTAGTCATGTATGTAGAATTCTTCCCGGACCTGAAAAGTTTTTAGTAATCAATTGATTCATTAGGAAGAAATTATTAGTTCTACATCGAGAAAAATTGAGTCGTTACATTGAAGAACTTAGGTACGATGTTTCTTTTAATTTCCTCAAGTGCAAGAGGAGAATCTTGAAGCTATAAAACTCTGCCTTTGTCAGTTCTATCAAACAAACGCATCTGCCCTCGGCAATTGGAAATTTAATCACGTTTTCCTATTGGAAAGAGTCACACAACATAAACCAAGGTAATAATATCCAACATGAAACAACGCACGCATCGGATGAACTGTGGAACGCAGGCACTTAAATATAAGACTTAGACAGCAGAAAGACAGTATACAGGGAGAAGCAAATTACGATTAAGAGTCGTGTAGTGAACGTGAAGCTAGGGTGAATATTGTTTTACAATCGGTTCTGTTCTGCTTCAACGAAATTATTATTTAAGTTTCGTAGAATTTGCGCAGTGTTCATTTATAGAAGGAAGGTCACTTCGAAGTTCGAATGTCACAAACATCCTTTCATACGGGTTTTTAATGTGTGTGGCACTCTAAGCTTATACAAAATTTCAAGGTTGTCCTCTGTAACTTTCGACAACATGTTTTAGATATACATAACATAGCTCAACTGATTTGCAAAAATCGTGAGTTAAATTTCTAACTTTTTTATGGAGCGCAACTAAAAAGATCTAGCTGATAAAGAAAGTGCTGGGACAGGTGCACAATTAGATGAGCTTAGATTGCTTAGATGAGCTTAGATGATCTTAGATGACTTTTCTAATGTTCTTGTATGTCTCAACTGAGCTGCCTTCTCAAGTTGTGATGGTCCGCGCCGGAAGATAGGACAAAAATTAATTGGCAATTCTAATTACGAAGAAACAAAAGACTCTTCCATAGCGAAGGACAATCAATTCTTCAGCTGACTCAGATATATATAGGGGCCTATGTTATATAATGACGCAGCTACATACTATATACATACATATACATATACATATACATATACATATACATATATGTATATATGCTTGCACGAACCGACCTACCAAAAAGTGTCACTTACTTGGGGATGCATGCATTTATATGTCATAGTATAATATATATATATATATATATATACATTTTATATATATATCGAATATACAACACATGAAAACAATAGGCTTTATAATATATAATATGTGACATTTAAGGAAATAAACTCTCTGGCACCGAAGCAAATTCATAGCCGCAAACAGTGTTGTTTCAATACGTTGGGAGATCACGTGTAATTAACGTCTGACTATAATATTATAAGCTACAGTTGCTGTGAACAGTAGATGTCGATGAGCGGTGTGCTATATAAGTGTGCACTTCTGAACTTCTCCCTAAGAAGGGCATTATCAAATAGAGTCGTATTGTATTGCGTAGGAGTCTGCTGTTCTATATACCTCACTTACGTGAGAGTTGCTGACTCTCTGCTGTATCGACTTCATCGACATTAAACTGTGATATAAGGGAAGAGACGCCGATTGGTGATTGTCTTGGCTCGGGGAAAAGGATAACCAATTCTGCGCTAGAATGACTCTGGTGCCCGACAAGTTCAAACTGATCTCCTATTTTACCTGAATATTTTTGTTTGGCTTTGAATATTGATGTTATGTTAACGAAGCCAGGACCAACGAGATCGACCGAAGCTGAGCTCCATGAGACAAGGTTCTACTAGGTTAAAATTTTAATAAAAAATAATAATAAAAAATAATGATAATAGCAATTATTACGGCAGAGGCCATAAATCAAGAGGCCAAGGCCAAGACCGAGGTCACCAAATTGGAACTCAGGACCATGCCTAGCATGACTGACGATGAACCTCAAAACAGACGAAGGATTAGGAAAAGAAAACGCAAAAGAAGGAGGAAAAAAGAGAAGTAGAGGAAGAACTGTGTCTGAAAGAGATACGAGAAATTACAGAATAAGAGATTAAAATTTGTTGCCATAATAGGTATACCGCGTCGATAAATCAATGGTGAAATTAACGCCTAAGCAACATCATTCGATATTCAACCCACAGAATGATTGAATATATTGAATGATTACATATATATATATATTTACGGTTTCCAATTATACATATATATATATATTATATATACACTATATACGTGTGTGTGTTTTGTGTGTGTACGTTGCAATGTAACCTCTCTACAGTTAACGTCATTGTCGCTTTCGTCCTCGTCATGATCTAATGAGACAATTGTTAGCGAATAGTACTAAGAAACTTCAAAGGTTTCCGCTATCTCCACTGGACACCGTTTCATGGAGCTTAAAGACGTCCTCCTCTCCTCCACCTCTTCTGCCCTCCTCAGCAACCTGCCCATCTCCCTTTCCAGATTCCTCCTTCTGCGTTCGTCGTTGCAATTCCGTCTGAGCGTTCATCCAGAAGCACATCACGCCGTTGCGATGCGGAGAGAGCAGCAGCGACTCGACTATTCTAGTAGGAGATGCTACAGTTGCTGCTGCTGCTGCTGCTGCTTATATTTATCTTTGGTGCTTAAGCCTGGCTTAGCAATTAATTAATCAGGCGCCGACGTCGTCTCTTTCAGTTTGTTAAGACGAGAGAAACTCTGCCTGGTTACCCTTTCTACGGCGGCGAAGAGGGTGAAACGGCGAGATAGACGAATAGAGCGAGAGACGCAGAGAAAGAGGTAGAGACAGACAGACAGACAGACAGAAACACAGAGAAGGACAATACCGGATGCAGGAAAGACCAAGAAAGAGAGAAAGGCTTACAGGGACAATGAGGGACAAGAGTGAGGAGAGAAAACGCAGAAAGAAAGGTAGAGAGAGAGAGAGAGAGAGAGAGACAGACAGACAGACAGACAGACAGACAGACAGACAGACAGACAGAGAGAGACAGACAGACAGACAGAGAGAGAGAGACAGACAGACAGACAGAAAGAAGGAAGGAGAGAGAGATAGAGATAGACAGAGAGAGTAAGACAGAGACAGAGACAGACAGACAGAGACAGACAGACAGACAGAATGAAATAGAGAGACAGAGAGAGACAGAGACACACAGAGAGACAGAGAGAGGGAGGGAGACAGAGACGAACAGAGAGAGAGACAGAGACAGACACACAGAGAGAGACATAGACAGAGAGACAGAGATACAGAGAGGCAGATAGAGGGGTGGAGAGAAAGAGACTAAAAGCAGGAAGAGGAAACAATTCTGACGTCGCCATCCAAATCCATAAACTCATGTTACGAAAGACGAAGAACAGAGCGTATGAACGCAGAGCGCAGTTGCCATGGGCTGTGACACTCTGTTACGCTTGATTAAGCGACGTATAGATATATCTGGCATCGCTGCTGCTGCTGCTGCTGCAGTTTGCGATGATCATCCAAGTGTCGTTGGTCGACATCACTCAAATGATGAGCGCTGATTAGGAAACAGTACTAAGTTGATGGAGCGACCATGGAGATTCTATTCCTGGCTCGCGTCTATACGACGTGTTCTCAGTAATAACAGTTATTCTTACTCCTTATAATATTATATTTATTCTTTCTCTTCATCCAAAGGACGGACCATATAACTAGTTACAGCAGAAACAGAGATTTAAGAACTTCACCTTAAAGGTATCCGTATCCCAGGAGCCCGATCCATTTTGCCAGTTCGCCACTGAGTCTACAGCGGATATTTTAGATGCCTAGAACTGTATTTGTAGCATTAGCTCTTTCCTGCTTGACTGTCATTGGCTGGTAACCCGTGCTTTGATAATCGCTTTTCCTTGCCTATCACGGCTTCAAATGATCTTCGCTTCTGCTGCCTGTTGACCAAATGAGGCACACCTTCTAGGCTATGTAACAACCTTGAAAACAGTCTGCGATCGGCTTTTTCTTCAGCGCACCTCGGTTCCATTGAGCATTCTTGCGTTGCCCTGCTTAATCTACAGTCCTCTGTGCGTCTCCCTTGGACGACAGAAGCTTTGAACTTATCCGACGAAGGGGCATCGCTTTAGCCCAAATAGACTGCGTATAATTCACGTATAAATAAACCCTACTGTTATGCGTCATCTTATTATCTCTGACTTGCAACTGAGGAGTCCGAATTCGGCAGAACCCTAAGGGCATTTCGTTGTCTTAGGTGTGGCCCTCTTGTGACGAACATTTCAGAATAAGTCGTCTGTCGCTCGTTCTCTTGAAGCTCCCACCATCCCAGCGTCTCTTTCTCGGTCTCCATCTCTTTCTCGAAATTTCCCTATAGATTGACGCGCATAATTAATTAACGGATGGACTCTGGAATTATCTAAGCGCTACTTAAGTTGGCCATCACGATCAGCCATCCCTCCGTCCCTCCGTCCATCCGTTCAGTCGACTGACCGGCATCGGTCAATGGCGACTCGCATTATCTTGATTAAAGTGGGCAATCGCGGTGACCCTTCGTTTGCTTCTGTGTACAGGAAGCGCGGCAGTCAAAGAGCGCGGCGCTGTCTCCCTACCTCCCACTTGAAACGTTAATTTTCACTCTCCGCCGAGCGAACTCGCTTGAAACGCCTGAAGCCATAATTTAGGGAGACGATTGGACCCCATACACCCACATATTGCCCTAAAGGTCAACAGCCATCAAATAAGGAAAGCAATTAGTTTAGCAACCAGACGAAGGAGTAGACTGCCGGGGAAACGGACAGACAGAGGAAAAGAAACATAAAGAGACACAGACAAAGTAGTGTAAGCGAATAGGAGAGCGAAGAAGACAGAGGCGCAGAGGGTGGAGAACGAGGGTAAAGTGAATCGGCCGCAGGGAGTGAGTTAGTGAGTGGGCGAAGAAACATCAATACGGGGATAGGGCTGGGCAAGCACGAACCGGGATTAAATTATTTTAAGGCGAATGAAAATATTATGATAAGGCGTTGTATACGTAACACTTATCCATCGATCTGGAAGAACGAAGTTGGGCTGAGGTTCGGGTCGGTGGAAGGGAGTCCACTCGATTGAGTACTTTGGGGAAAAAACGGAGCAAATTGATCAATTCATGAGGGCAGAGTTGTCCCAACGCTCGGTCGACGAGAGACTTAGGAGTGGATGTCAGAGCAAACAGATTCCGCATTTAATTCTGCTCCTCCTTCCTCCTTTTCCGTTCCCTCCCATCCTTTCCTTTTCCTCTTTGTCTTTCTCGTCGGTCGTCGTCCTCTTCTTCTTCTTCTTCCAACTCATCGTATTTACGCAACATCCACTCGCTGTCAACCATGTGTATGAATTCCCACTCGAAACCTAATTAAAGGTCCATAATGATAGAATACCATAAGGAGATAAAGCGGACTGCCATAAAGGGGAAAAACAACGTATGTGTATCTGTGTGTATGCTTGTATGTATCTTTGTATGTTAGTATGTATGTATGTATGTATGTATGAATGTATGTATGTATGTATGTATGTATGTATGTATGTATTTATGTATGTGTGTATGTATGTATGTATGTATGTATGTATGTATGTATGTATGTATGTATATATGCATGTATGTATGTATGTATGTATGTATGTATGTATGTGTGTGTATGTATGTATGTATGTATGTATGTATGTATGTATGTATGTGTATGTATGAATGTATGTATGTATGTATGTATGTATGTATGTATGTATGTATGTATGTATGTATGTATGTATGTATGTATGTATGTATGTATGTATGTATGTATGTATGTATGTATGTATGTATGTATGTATGTATGTATGTATGTATGTATGTATGTATGTATGTATGTGTGTATGTATGTATGTTTGTGTATGTATTTGTGTATGTGGGTATGTATGTTTTCTCCTCAGTTACTAGGGAACAACTGAAACTTTCTACGAGCTATGAACACAGTATAATGGTGTTCGAATGTAATATATTAAACAATGTCGTCTATGTAATCACCATCTTATTCATCATCATCCTCGCCATCGTCACAGTGGTGCTCTAATATGACTCAGTAAGCAATGTCGTCGTCAACTTCGTCATCGCCATTATCATTATCATCATCTTCTTCTTCTTTTCTTCTTCTTCTTCTTCTTCTTCTTCTTCTTCTTCTTCTTCTTCCTCTTCCTCTTCCTCTTCCTCTTCCTCTTCCTCTTCCTCTTCCTCTTCCTCTTCCTCTTCCTCTTCCTCTTCTTCTTCTTCTTCTTCTTCTTCTTCTTCTTCTTCTTCTTCTTCTTCTTCTTCTTCTTCTTTGCTTTCCCTCCATGTCATCGTCTATCTCGTTGTCGTAATTTTCGTCATCATCATAATCTTCTCCATCTTAATCATCGTCGTAGTCATCATCAGCACCTGTTTCTTCATTCTTTCTTTAGAGCTAGTTGTTGTTGCTGCTGCCATTGTTGTTGTGGTTGTTATTCTGCAATTATGGCCATCGTCACGAAAATCGTTTAATAATATTTCCATTGTTGCTCGGTCATTATGTACATTATTGTTATTCGAGACGGAGGAGGGTGCTTCTGCAGGTCATTATGGCTCTACTGCGTATTGACCTGAACCAAGTAGCAGCAGCAGCAGCAGTGGCCGTAGAAATGCTAATAAGACGAGACCCTAATTACCCGGATGTTCTTTACCGATCCATTGCAGTTGCAACAAATGCTTCGGCTGCTACTGCAGCTGGGTCTGAAAGGCATCGTCTCTTACTCTAAGTGCAGACAACAATTTGGAGTATTGACTTATTCCTCCAAGTGCTTAATTCGCTTCTAGTGCCCACCAATGCACGCGCATACACACATACACCTACACCTACACTTACACACAGAACGAGAGCCAAGCGAAATAACGGAGTCGACATTCATTCGATTGCAGTTCGTTCTGGTGAGGACGGAAGCTCCTTCGTATACTTCCTTGGCAACCGTTGTTTCTGATCGGTCAATGCATGCACTAGGTAGGACCTCTACCCACCCACCCACCGACCGACCGACCGACCGACCGACCGACCCGCCGACCGACCCACCCACCCACCAACCCACCCACTGACCCACCCACCCACCGACCCACCCACCCACCGACCCACCCACCCACCGACCCACCCACCGACCAAGTAAATCGCTTCCTCCTGCGTTAAAGAAAGCCTCAAGTGTGACGCTAAAACGGTGAAATTTAAACATGCACGTCCACACGTCGTTCAGTTCTGCAATCGTTTGTCTCCCACTGTATGCCCGTCTCTAAGTCCGTCTCTGACCGTCTTAATGTCTCTGTACCTGTTCCTATCCGTCGCCACGTCTCCGGTTCTGACGATGTTCTTGCCTGATTTGGTACAATAATTTGAAAATTACCTTAAATTACTTCTCTGAGTTCATTACTTGGTCCTGTTAGAGACAGACAGACAGACAGACAGACAGACAGACAGACAGACAGACAGACAGACAGACAGACAGACAGACAGACAGACAGACAGACAGACAGACAGACAGACAGACAGACAGACAGACAGACAGACAGACAGACAGTCAGACAGACAGACAGACAGACAGAGTTTGTATATATATGGGTAAGGGTCTACGTGCATGTGAAAGACGCAGCGAGATAGAAAGAGAAAGAGACAGACAGACAGACAGACACAGATACAGAGAGACAGACAGAGAAAGTCAGAAAGAGAGTAAGAGAGAGAGAGTGAGAGAGAGAGAGAGAGAGAGAGAGAGAGAGAGAGAGAGAGAGAGAGAGAGTTGTGTGGGCGGACAGTTGTGTAGTTCTTTGCTGATCCCGGACACACTGAAGAGTATATCAGAATAATTCCATATGTAAAAATTCACTGACGAATGATAAAACCTTAAGGAAATGTTTCCCTGTTGTTACTGTTCTTGGCCATAGAACAAGTGTTAAACCTAACTCATAAGGACACGATAACAACAGGTAGCAACATCAGCCATGCCTTCTGAAAGTCGGCCCACATACTTTATTATTTTATTAATGGCGCATAGAAGATGTACATAAATTCTGTCTGAATTACATTATATATATACATATACACACACACGATCGATTTCTGCTGTAAATGGACAGGTAACAAAAGGTATTGACTGTTGCCTTTCTGGCCTTTGCTGGTGAAAGCCTTTCGATGACGATTTGTCCTAGTGTAGGAAGAGCTAAAACAACAGTTCGTGGCTGGCGCATAGGTAGGCAGAGAGATATAAAGACATATGCATGCATACACATAGATTTCTTACAATGGAATACACATACGTACTTACACATAAAGATACAAAGATGTAAGTATATAAAAGATAAATAAACACAAAATACAAAATGATGCATAAAAGATACATAATATACGAACTCCTTTATGACGCAAAAGAGGCAGAAACAACAACCAATCCATACAAACATGAAAAAGCACCACAGCTGCAGTTGAGCTCACAGTACACAAGCCATCAAACTTACCACACAGTTGGGTAATAGAATCATGTTTATTCATGTTCCCAATAGATTATCAATAACAATTTTTACGGAAAATTACAAAGGAAAATAGAATTTACAATATATACAATACAATACAATACAACTCTATTTTGATAATGCCCTCGATCCTTACAAAGTTCAGAAGTGCACACGACCATATTATGAGAGAACATCGATGGCGCTGGATTCGAACCTGCAGCCCTCCGGTTACAAGGCACCGAACATACCACTACACCATCGCGTCCCCCAATACAATACCAGGGTTTCAACACGCTGTCCGCCAAAGTCTTTGCTTGCGATTCGCAACGATCCTCTGAAGTTCTCAAACATATGACAGTGCATATTAGTACTTAAATACTTTTCTCCTTCTAATAATAAGGCTCGCTGCTTTTACTTACTTGTTCTTTTTCTTTCCAAATACAGTTCGTTGGTATTTCCGGTGAGACTGCCCTCTTGATCGGAAGTGAGAATTAACGTTCAATGAATATTATTAGATCCAATCAAACATGAGCTCAGAGTAGAAGAAAAGAAAATCTGTGGCAATGTAAGAGTTCCACAAGAGAAGGTCATAATTCATATTTGTTGACGGAGCTAAGAGATGCGCCTCAGTGCCTTGTTTTTTCAGCAAACGACAGCTGTAGCAAGACAGAATGATATTTTATACGTCGGCATATCGACCCGTTGAAACTTTAAAGCAACGTAGGCATGCATAGTCAGAGAGGCAAATCAACAACTTGAAACTGGATTTCATAAACAGATAAACTTCTTTTTTTATTTTCACAAATAACAAGGGAAGTGAGAGTCAAATAAGCCAGCGAAATTTTCTAATAGAAAAAGAAATTTTGAAGGCACGAACCAGTATAATTGCCAGCAGGGTAAAGTTTGCGATAAAAGTCTATGTTTACTTACGAAAAATTTGTGAACAGGACTGAGATTGGTTTCGCATCGGAATATATATCAATCCTAATAATTATTTGGCCTGTGGTTGCTGTAACATTCTGCCAGTCAAGTGTCCAAGGGAAATTAATAATAATAATATTCATGTTTATTGACAAGCTCACTGACAAACCGCAGTAAAATTACATTGAAACAACTGAAACATGACGGTACAATTATCAATCTGATATCTTAATTAACACACGCTCATTACAATAAAATGAACACACGTATATCGCAGTAGGCTTATAGCTTTTAGAAAGATAATTAATTGACATTCAACACTTTAACGACGAAGGTGCACTAAACGTGAATGTGAAACCAACGCAGCTTGTCGTTAAAGTGCTAAATCATAGCCTAGGCTACTGTGGTACACTTAATTTCTCCATCTTGACTAACATTCATTCGTTGAATGAAAACGAGGGATAACGTAGGATAAACTATAATTTTATATAGTCTTCATTCTTACTTTCATTTTATATAATTTATATC
This sequence comes from Allolobophora icterica, assembly GCA_963556255.1. Classification (NCBI taxonomy): domain Eukaryota; kingdom Metazoa; phylum Annelida; class Clitellata; order Crassiclitellata; family Lumbricidae; genus Allolobophora; species Allolobophora icterica. Next base: position 64,279,393 of record OY744606.1, read on the forward strand.
GGGCATATAAATATAAAACGTCGCCACCTACATCTCCGATAATAGTCAACATAGCGGCGAGAGCTTTCTATTTTGAACAAGAATATTTTTCTTTGATTCCAAATCAATTGTCTAAGTCTTCCGTCGTCGAAATTAATCTTTGGAAAGACTATCCGTGAATCGCTGGACGAAGCTACAGGTGAATGCAAAGGACGGCATTGATGACCGCACGAAAGGCGTTTCCTCAATTTCCGTTTTTATTAAAAGAACATCTGACTGAGAACGGCCCTCTGGTTGACACTATAGGGCGCCATCGCATGACTCCAGTATGAAATATGTCGCCATTAAAGGGATCATGGTTTCTCATTTCCTTCATCATGCAACCATTCTGTTATGGGTCTGTTCTTTCTGTATCAACAGATTATGACGATCTGAACTCAGTGGAGGAAAATGTAGTGGAGCGCCGCGGATATCAAAGGTTCGTTAACTGCAGAGTCTGCTTTCTATACATCCACACATCTTCCCACTCATTAAATTAAATGAATATGTATAGCTTTCTATATACACGTCCATCACCTTTTAGTAACATACGCGCGCGCGCACACACACACACACACACACACACACACACACACACACACACACACACACACACACACACACACACACACACACACACACACACACACACACACACACACACACACACACACACACACACACACACACACACACACACACACACACACACACACACACACACACACACACACACACACACACACACCTACACACACACACACACACGCACACACACACACACACACACACACACACACACACACACACACACCTACACACACACACACACACACCTACACACACACACACACACACACACCGCACATACATACACATGCGTATTATAAAGTGATAGTTTACTCTTTACATACATGTATATATGAAATTTGATGTGTATTATTATTAATTATTAATTAGTAACTTCTATTGCGCCGGTGTCTAATGCACAAGGCATCAACCGATGGCACACCAAAACCAAGCCGTAATCAGGTCAAAATCCAGAAGGTCAGTCCGTAAGACAGAGAGGCAGCCTATAGTGGATAAGCAATTTGAAAGAGATAAGTTTTAAGTTGAGAACGAAATGACAAAAGCGACTGAGCAGAGCGAACAGACACAGGAAGAGAGTTCCAAAAAGTAGGTCCAGCTACCGAAATAGCTCGTTCACCAAGAACAGTTCTGGACTTAGGTATAACCAGACAATGATAATCAGATGACCTTGTTGAATAATGATAAGTCTGGGGAGTAAGAACTGTACATGTATAGCTTCGTATAACTTAAGTACGTCCATAATTGTAACAAGGAATATATATACTGTGAACACGATGGTGTAGACTGTAGACTGTAGGTATAGTGGTCCTTGAGATTCATAGAATCTCGGCTAGAAATGGTTCACATAGTTAGGTAGAATGAAATGGCTCATGTCTACGCAGACGTTACGGTAAGAGTAGGGCCTATTAACTATTAACTCTGTGCCATTTTCAGTGTTACTTTCAAAAGTAACTAGTTATGGGAAACAGGGAAAGGAAAATGTAACTAGCTACTTACAAATAGTTACTTTAGAAAATGTAACTAGTAACTGATTACAGTTACTTTGAAAAGTAACAAGGTATTTTTACTTTCTGTATGTGGGAATATAAACTTGACCTTTCAGCTCCCTGCACGAAACTGACGAATAAAAGGAAAGAGTTCAGAGACACGAGTACAAGCGGAAATGTCCGGGTCACTTTTAACACCTTCGATTCTGTATAGCCTTATAATAATTTTATACTCCTCAATGCTTTACCATTTCAAACGTTTCTTTACTACAGTGGCTGTATAATTATTTTTATACGTCGTTGTGGATCAATAAAAATGTTGACTTGACTGGACTTGAAACCAAAGAATTTGCAGGTTGATAATAAGACACCTTTAATAATTTTATAGCGCCATATTAGAACTATACGCCAACATAGGTTGGTTTCAAAGTATAATGGAAAACAACAAATTTTTACTATTCCGTTATCTCGTGCACAAAAGTAAGCAGTAATATTGCATAGACATAATAATATTGCTGGTATGGCAGCACAGATAGTTAAAAAAACGGAAAAAAGCAAACACAGAGATATCATGCATATTGCATACGATTCGAAGGAAAATGAAACAAAGGCAGACCAAGATTACTCTGGATAGATAATATAAATGAAGACACAACATAACTTGGACTAACACTAAGGGGAGAGGTGGACATGACAAATGACCGAGGACAATTGAGATCATTTATAGTATACATGCAAATTGCCGCCAAAATGGCTGGTGTCAGGAACTTACGATGATGATGATGATGATGAGGATATGTATGTAATGTGTTTATAAATATATGTATATTATATATATATACATATGTAGATCCATCTTTCTATGCATATATATACATGAGGGTACGAGGTACGCATATGTGGGTATGCACATATATGTCTGTGTATATGCGTATATGTGTAATTGCATATATATAGTCTATATGTATGATGTATATGCAACGTTGATCGATTTAATGTGGAAATCGTCTGTGCAGCTTCTCTGCTCATCCGTTCATAAACAGTCAACACACCCGCATGCCTATTAATGTGCATCTTCCTTTTGTTTCTTTTTTCTATTGACTATTGAACCCATATTATACGTCCACCATGCGCCTCTTTTTCTTTAAATTTTCTATGAGTTTATGCCCATCTTTCTTTGATTAGCTATTCCACGTCCACCAATCCACCATGCGCTTCTTTTTCTTAAAAGGTTACCTTTTGTCTACGCTAATTGCAAGGGTACTTCGCGCTCGCCTGTTGTTTTTGATCTGACCTTTGCTGGTGTTATGCCAATATTCGATCTTTTTACCTGGTGGTACAATAAAAAATAAAGTTTGAGAACCGCTGTATTAGAATATATGTACGTATATATGTATAATGCATATATCCAACTCAAACCTTATCTGAAAGCTGTTAACTACGTTCTCGGACTCTATGGTCTGAATTTTTCATTCATCCTCATTCTGTGCATACACACAAGCACTCTGCAGATCGATATAGTCTACACATACAAACACATACAATGGCCCGCAAGTATATATATATATATATATATATATATATATATATATATATATATATATATATATATATATATATATATACATATATGTGTGTATATATATGCGTAAGCATGTGCGCGTGCGTGAGTGTGTGCGCGTGTGCGCTCGTGCGTATATGTGCGTGTGTGTTTGTGCGTGAGTGTGTGTTTGTGTGTGTTTGTGTGTGTGGAAAGACATGCACAGCACGCACTGACTTGTAAAGAGCTTATTGAACTATGAATAAATATACGTATATAATTATGCACTTAAACACGCGCATATATATATATATATATAAATTATATGTAAATGAAAAGGAAGTTCATTAACATGCTTTTAAGCTGTCAGTCAGTTGTTAGTCACGTGGTTTGCTTAGTCCGGAGACAGCCCTCTTTGTTCCATCCGCATTCCACATTTGGTAGGCAATCCGGTGCTTTGCATGGGCTGCATTTGGCACGTGGCATTGAATTGGACCATTAGGCGCTTTTTCTCTTGTATCTGGTGGCCTGTCGAAGAAGAATGACCATCGATTCACGGAGATAAAGGGAGTAAGATGCGACAAAAGCTGCGAAATGGAGGCATAATAACTGCGTAGATGGACACGCAAGGAAGCGAATGGTGCAAAGCGTGCGAAGGGGCTTGATCGCGCCTTTGTGACGAAGCCAAGCGGGGACGGCTCAAAATTGGAATACTTCACAGCATGCTTTATCGTGATTGAGAGAGCACGTAATTTATTGTAATGAAATTGAAGGTTACCTGGTGTGGTGTAATGTGATGTGATGTGAAACCGATGTAAATTGATGTAACAGAATGTTAAGTGCATCTTAAGAACGTTGCTTTCAAATAGCAAGAGATAGGTAGATAGTTATAGCGATAGATAACTAGAAATAGAGATAGATTTATAGATACATAAATACCTATGGATACATACATATAGATAGGTAGATAGACAGACAGACAGGCAGATATGTAGATAGATATGTAGATAGATAGATAGATAGATAGATAGATAGATAGATAGATAGATAGATAGATAGATAGATGGATGGATGGATGGATGGATGGATGGATGGATGGATGGATGGATGGATGGATGGATGGATGGATGGATGGATGGATGGATGGATGGATGGATGGATGGATGGATGGATGGATGGATGGATGGATGGATGGATGGGTGGATGGATGGATGAATAGAGAGAGAGAGAGAGAGAGAGAGAGAGAGAGAGAGAGAGAGAGAGAGAGAGAGAGAGAGAGAGAGAGAGAGAGAGAGAGAGAGAGAGAATACGAGGACTTTAACGAAGTTGGAGCAAAACTCATTAGAGTTCAGTTTCCAGAATAACACAATATCTATATAAATAAAGAGAAGAATCTGTCTGTCACACCGACTTTTACCGGGATGCATTTCTACAGTTTTAGAGCTTTTCACTCGAAACCTTCACTACTGTGTCGGGGTGGGCATGACACACCCAGTGTGAGGCTTCGCGTCCGACCTTTTCACCGCTACCATGGTGTGCCGGGCCAAAACCTACCCGGCCCATGCATTTTTAGCTTGTAAAAAAATTACACTCAACCTATTTTTACTCGCCAGATGGCGCCGCCCGAGAAGATTCTGTGTCTTTGACCGCCAATTCTCTGTCACCGGCACGCATTTCTGAAGATTCGCCAGATGGCGCAGCCGTAGGGATTTCACTTCACATTAACTTTTGTTGCTTATTCGCTACAGGAATTGAAACTTATAACCCCGGACAACGCCGGGTAAACCAGCTAGTTATTATATAAAGAAGGCAAAAACTCCCAGGTGTCCGTGAGGCCAGAGGAGTTACGCCTAATATTTAAGGATCCGAATGCTAATGAGCAGAGGAACTAACGATGTTCAAGGTGGACACTGTTTGTCTTAGGGTTTACACAAAGTGCTATTTTTCTGTCAATCAAGATTCAGATTTCCTTCATTGTAGACATTATCGATCATTAATCAGTCAAATATTTAATCAAGCTGTGTCTTTCCAAAATGCTCTCAAGAATCGGCGAGTTACCGCTATTGACTTGAGCTCCTCTTACATCATTGCTTTAAGCAATGTTGGTTTGTAATGAGTAATCGGTAACGCAGTTACTGTAATAAATTACATATAATGAGTAAGTTATAACGTGATGGATTACAATATTAAAAATTGGGCATAACGAAGTAACGAAATTAGATAAATCTCCTACACTGAAGTTGGAGTGCAGTTCCATTCCATCATGTGTGACTTTTTCTCTCTCTGGTCTTGTGGCCACCGAAGTTTAGTCTTCATAAGGCATCACAAGTCAAACGAACACAGTGCTTGGCAATTTGCTGTTGCACTGTGCTGTTAAACGGCGCATATAGAAATTGCGATATTCATTCTCAAAATGTCGGCATTGTTTTTTTCGATCACAGTTGCTTCCGGTTTGGAAAATCTTCCTTTTTGATATTCTTTTTTACACTGTCCGTCTCAACCAAAGTTAAGTGATTTTGGGGTAGCTGTCATCTTAAGATTGTTTCTGAATATTCAAAACAATGGCAAGAGCAACCCGGTTGTTATAGAGCTGCGATGACATAACCTGCAGAGTGTCTACTTAGACCAAAGTCAAAGGCAACGCAAACCTGAAAAAGCGCGTAGCGATTAGAGAGAGGTCGGTTTCGTTTTTAATGTCAGCACCGGTTTTCTAATGTTTCTAAGTCATTCGGTTTCAGCCTCGTTTTTCTCACTTTCATTATATCGGTTTTCAGCTTCTATATGTGTTCTTTACGCCCTACGTATATTGCCCGACTTTGCTGTTATGCATATTTAATAACTGCAGAGTGTCCAGTGCCATATTACTGTAAGAAACGTCTAGCCTAAAAACTTATGCATAAAAAGTAGAAAGAATTAGATTCGTATCTGATTGTTCACGTAGACCAACATTTGTTGTAATCAGTTCTTAAAATGTCTGTATTTCTATACATACCGTCTGAAACGCGACGAGGCAATTACTTAGCGAAAGATCTACACTTTATTCTACAACAAAATACGGATATAGACTATTTTCCGAACAAGTCCTTGGCTTATTCGTCGTCCTATTCAGCAGGGAAAAGTACTTAAAACGCTACTAAAACGATTCGGCTTAATCTGTCGTGAAATCTCCAAGTCAATGCATACAACAGCATGTGACGTCGCAAATTGTTTTGCTGAGATTCTATCAGGTAAACAGTTCCGAATACGTAAATCTCTGTAGGCCTATTCTAATTACAACCTCTCGCACAGGAATGCAACTATATGGGCCTACTACAGTAATGTAGTAACCATACCTTACCTTAGTCCTTAGACCTTAGTGCTTCCACGCGCTGACAGCGCATCGGGCGACACATCTCCTCCACGTCATTCTGTCCTCCGCAGCTCCCTCAGCCTCTTCCCATGTCATTCCGCCGTCGTCCAGATCTTGCATGATCGTGGCTCGCCAGGTCTTTTCTGTGTCGTTTCTGTTGCAATAAGTTGTTTTACCCAGGAGGGCTGCAAACCCTCCGCGGAACCCTCCTCCTTTATCCGGGCTTGGGACCGGCACAGGCTCCGTAATGGAACCTGAGGCGGAGTTAATGTAGTTATAAATTAATGCAATTTAAAAAATATGTTGCGTTGGCTCTGGATAAGGTAATGCAACCACTTTTTTTTATAAAGCATCCACAGTATTCTTCTGTAGTCTTTGCATCAAAGGATATTTCGGCTGTTCAAATATGAAAACTGCAAGCTGGAAATCATTTCCTTAAAAAGCACACGGCTTGACAGAAAAATGTCAATATCACCTGTCACACATTCGTTGGAATTCCGGATCCTCGCAGAGATGAACGGCGAACTTATCAGCATCTGCCATCACGCCACTCATTTGTCATGCAAACTGACTGTAATGAGACAGAAGGTCGGACAGATGACGTGGCTCAAGTCTCAAACTTACTACGTCTCGCATTTATGATTTCATTTGAAATACCCGCATAGGGAGACCAGTCAAACAATCTACAGCAGCTACCTACATGCTCCTAAACACATTCATTCATTCATTCATTCATTCATTCATTCATTCATTCATTCATTCATTCATTCATTCATTCATTCATTCATTCATTCATTCATTCATTCAGAGGACTTATATAACGTCCATCCAAGATGCCTGATCAGAGGCGCTTCCAGCCCTAATCCGGCGATCAAGAACAGTTTTCAGACGCTTTTAAAAGTTATGCAGATTCCCTAATTAAAAGAACACACTGATCTGAAGGAAGGTTATTCCACGTGATCGGCCAACTATACGTTGCGCTAAATAACTCCAAATATATATTCTGCTGTGGAACAAAAGCATAACGAAAATCATGAACGAAAAATTGCGATACAAAGGTAATAGGCCCCAAGTTTAGGCCTATTTAGGCTACAGACGAAGCAACGGTTTTTCGAGACATTAGAAGAACACGCTAACGGAAGCAACTGTCAGACTGTCCTGATTGTGCCACTTTTTCTTTACAAAACAGGCTTTGTCCCGTTGTATAATAACACTATTCATACATCATTTCTTGTGATGGTTGTTCAATCACTGCCAAGAACCCCAGACCACAGTGCACGAAGCATAGCCAATGCTCAATGTCAAACGTCAATAACGTTTTCTTTTGTTCAAACGCAAGACAGTGTAGTTCTTCCTCGTACATACTCGGTCTTATTCGGTTATTTACGGTGAAGTCGTCTGCTTCTTATTGTGAAGAAGTCTAATAAGGAACTCGGCGTTATTACTTCTCGTTCGTTCAACGATTGAACGCTTCCTTAGAGATCGCTTTCCATCTGTTTCTTCTGCCATTATGACTTCAGCTATCTCTGTCGTTGTCTGTTTGTCTCTCTGGCTTTGTTTATAAGTGTCTATGTGTGTCTGCGTCCTTTCGAGTTTGGTTAGAATCTATGCAGCAGAGTGCGCTTCAGTGTGATTCTATCACGTTCCCGACTCAAAATGCAAGACAGTGTAGTTCTTCTTCGTACATATTCAGTCATATCTCTGGGTGACGTCGTCTGGTTCTCATTGTGAAGAAGTCTAATAAGGAACTCGACGTTATTTCTTCTCCACAGGACAGCCTATCCATCATCTGCCAGGATCGAGATTCAATTAAGTTTGTCCTTGAATCGTAAGATGATATACTCCTTCAATCTGTCGCCAATGACTAGAACTCAGCCTTCGTCAATAGTGCTGCTTGTGACGCTGAATCTTTCGCTACAATGCACCCGTCTCTCGGCATAATGGGTTCCGATACGCGCTACGAAGGCAGTGCGGAAAATACACGGAGATCCTACCATGACAAAACTCCTTCATACGGTTCCATTATGACCTAAGTATCGTAGATTCGGAGTGCTGCTGACTGCGTAGTCGCTCTTAATTGAACGATTAAGGTTACGATTAAAGCTGACGCCATCTGTGGAATAATGAAACAACAATTGATGCTTAAAAGCAAGTAAGGGAACGAAACGTAGACCTACTCATGTCATGGAACAACTTATCAGGACCGAAAAGCCCAGTCTGAGTGTCTTGTTGCTTGAGCTGAGCCCACGAAAAACTTCGTTATTTCCTGTTTCTCTCCACTCGCTTTCTTCTTTCGGACTGAGCCTACACGCATGCCAATGTAAACTATTAGTTTTGCTTATGTAGTCTTAGCGGTGAAATGGCATTTGTATAAGACTGTAAAAGGAAAACGTGAGGATCCTTGAAGGTTCCAATAGTCTCGATTAATGTTACTATTAATTAGTAACTTCTATCGCGCCGCAAAAGGCATCAATCGATGGCGCACTAGAGACAAACCACAAGAAGTCAAGAACAGTCCTCTAAGACAGAGAGGCGGCCTGTATGGTGGATAAGTAATTTGGAAAAAGACATAGTCTTAAGACGAGCTCGAAATGACATAAGCGACGGAATAGAATGAACAGGTAATATGAGAGAGCTCCAGAGTCTAGGCCCTGCAACAGAAAAAGTTCGTTCTCAGGAACAGTTCTAGTTCTAGGTATGACCAGAGAAAGATAATCAAGTGACATCGGTGAATAATGATAAATCTGAGGAATCAGGACTATGAGCTCAATTTAAAACATAGGCCTAGGCTAATCCTTTACTCAGTGTTTTTTCAGGTGGAACTCGTCTATTTTAATAATAAAAACAATAATTTAGTTATTGGACGTATTCCACTCATCAGAGCAAAAGCCAGCTGCCACTCCTTTACAGAAGCCGTAATCGCGAGAATTTATCCAGGAATTCAATTTAACTCTACTGGAATTAACATTGTAGGACGTCATGCTGTCGGCTGTCCGAAGTATAGCCCTACACCGGCAACAAAAAGTCCCGCGTAGGTCTGCAGTAAATGCGCAAACGGTCTGTAGTCTATGCAGAAACTCGTAACTCTTAAAAGATGTCCGACCAGAGGTCCTTGATGGATGCATAAAAATGTCTAATTCGAGTCTATATGTGGCGGTCAAGGTTACCGTGCGTATGTGGGAAGATTTATTTTATGCGAATAGCATCGTTTTCTTTCAGTTTACATGCGAAGGGAACAGCATCGTTTCTCTTAATTTTTCATGCGAAGACCCAGCATCGATCATTTAATTTTTATTTAATTTCAATAGGCGACTGTCCAGCAACGACCGTGCTAGGGAAGCCCGATCGACGGTGTAAAGCCAGCGCATAGCGAGCAGACGCGCTCATTTGGGATGCATAGAGCCTGCCTCACGGTGTGCTGCTTTATACGTGAAGAGTTGGTTCGACTCTTCATACATAGCAATACTGTTAAACAGCGTTGTTGGTTAGCGACTCAGTTACCGATTCAAATATACTGCACTCAGTGTGGTAGGCGAGTGATTTTGGTTACGACAGAGTCAGAGTTCGAGTTTCCGGTTAGTACAAATATATTTACGGACGAAAGGGGCGTCCGAATAATATAATCAGGCGATCCCGAGTACAGCTAAAGAAGTTCACTGTTGGGAGACGGGCCGACAGCGCCGATCCGGCGGGTTGGATCCCTCAGTTGATCGCGAAGCGGTCTAGATCCCGATCGTGGGAAATCTACGGCTGAGTAATACTCGGGGAAGGATACCGTTGATACACAGGAAAACCAATTCAGTGTGAGATCGAAAACCAGGGTGAATTTGGCGACGGGCAGGAAAGTCCCTCTTGGGTTTTGAAGAACTCCGCGATCGGAGCTTGTCCGGTAACCCATGAGAGTAGAGGTGACCTTCTTAAGGTAGCCATTTTCTGGAATTCTGAAATCCTTGAAACCAAGAGTAAATTTGGCGTCGGGCAAGGAAATCCCTCTTGGAGTTTGAAGAACTCCAAGATCCGACAGTGTTTGGTTTTATCCACTGAGAAGAGTTTTACGCGATTTCGGCGTACTCGACACAAGGGAAGTTTTACGCGCTTTCGGCGTACTCGGCCGGGAGAGTTTTACGCGACTTCGGCGTCATCGGCTGGGAGAGTTTTACGCGACTTCGGCACTCGGTGAAGTGACCGTCGGGATACCTGAAAAAACCAATTTAGTACAAAAACGATAAAAAGGGTAAATTTGGCGACAGGCAGGAAATTCCCTCTTGGGGTTTGAAGAACTCCGCGATCGGAGCTTGTCCGGTTACCTGTGGGAGTAAGCGTGACCCTCGTTAGGGAACCAAAATTCGGAAATTCTTGGGAACAAAATTCAGGACATTCTGGTAACCTTACGGGGTCGGCGTTACATTTGGATTGTGACACTTGGATGGCTGACACGCCGGTGGAGCGTTGGAGGGGCTCCATCGCCCGGTAACTAAAAATAGTTACTGGGAAAGACCACTGTTACCGAAAGACCGCAGTACGGGAAAAGACCGCCCGACAACTGATTACAGTGCGGTAAGACCAGGAAAAACGATAGAGTCAGGAAAATCTTGTATTCAAACCAATCGTTATTCAGAGCAAATAACTTGGTGATCGAAACACGTAGTTCCGGGAACTGACCGAAGTGCGAAGTAGGGCCCACCTCGTGCGCCGGTCGGAACACAGTTCTGCGTGCGGTTAGGGAGGTTTTAGACCTAGAACCTGTCCTATCAGAAGAGAGTGTCGTGAGACCAGTATACCGCGTTAATATTACACGTGCATATATTATCGCAAGATGTTCGCGTGTTTGAGACGGCACGACGTGACGACTCGTCAGATGTACACCTTGTCCTCTCGGACAAGAGAACGTTCAGAGTTTTCCCCTATTGACGATAACTCGAGAGTCATGAGATGCAGAATGGTACGTGAGGGTTCGGTTAAGGTGGAGAAAAAGAGAAAGTCGTTGACTAAGAGATCTCACAGGAAGCTGAGGACTCCTGCCGGCAAGAGAGCGAACCCTGTTCTAAAGGACGGCCATCCTGAGGACGAGGACGTTGCCCACCCGGCGACCGCGGCAGTGGCAGAGTCCGAAAGTGAGATGGAGCTTGACAGCGACACTGTTCGCAAACAAGCGATACTCTCGGGACCTCCTCTTGGAGAAATGGGCACTGAGAGCGGAGACAGGGAACCGCTCGTCTACAGCAGAAGTAGACAGGATAGTGACCCGGGCGACTCCAGAAGGTCAGTTGGCTGGAGCCGAACCCAGCCCGACGACGAAGCAGCGTCTCGGGTAAGACCGACACAAATTGGTACCACGTCTGATGAAGGGTTAGTTGATCTCGAGCGACGAACGTCACAAACTGGTACCAGAAGTGGGGTTCTAGCGTTTTCATGTCACAGAACCAGGCAAGGTCAGGAAGATACCGAGGACGAGTCGGATGAAGTACCCCATAGTGAGCACGGAGGCGCGCGTCCAAAGTTACGTAAACGGAAAAGCAAACGAAGGTTGCTTGATGAAACGGGTGCACCTGACGAAACCAGTGCATTTGAAACGGAAGCTGGAACCCGCAGTGGGCGTGAAAGAGGTTTCCATGAGGATAACGGATGGTTGATAACCGTTCCAAAGACTACTGAGGTAGTACAGAACGATGTGAATAACGAGACATTCACACACTGGCGAGAGACCGTTGGTGAGAGTAGGTTTGACAGGTCCAAACCACTCGACGACAATAGAGTTCCGCGTATAATGCATGAGAGAACGTTCGACAATAGATCGGAGAACCTTGTGCAGGTTCAAGTACCTAGTATCGTACGGGGCAGGCAACCTGTACAGTTGAGACAGGCTTGTGATAGGCCAAGAGACATTGAGACAGGCCTGAAACCGCGGGGTGACGCCGTAGTGCAGAAAACGAGTGGTGACATCGTGGCGCATCAGCGAAACGAAGGCAATCGAGTACCGTTTACCAACATGGAAGAAGGTCGCCCAAGACCTGTGACAGATGAGGTAGATTGGCAAGCAGAGATGTCTTACCTGCGACAGAGTGTGGCAATGATGAGTTCGAAACTTGAAGAACTGTCTGTTCCTGCTGCTCAGCATGCGAAGTCTTACCGACGCGAGACATCGGGGAAACCTACGGGCCCAGGTTACCAGATGGATCGCCGAGGGAAGCTGCAGAACGAAGAGCCAGCACGGAGCCGAGGTAACACAGAGACACGTGAGGAAGTTTCGCTTTCGGGAACTTCGGAAAAGTTACGTAGCCGCTATCTTCCCGAGGACAGCGGGAGAGAGTCACACGGAAAAACGGCAAGGCAATCGAGTCGACAACGTCTGTTGACAAGAGGAAGAGTTGAGGCGAAATTACGTTCGTCAGTGAGTTCTTCGGATTCAGACACCGATAGTGTTGGTCCAGAAGAGGCCATGAGAACCGGAGTCTTTGACAGGAAAAACCTCCGCCAACGAGGAAGACACGAGAGTTATGAGAAAACTGAAAGGGAGACGTATGGTAAGGAACGTCTACCAGAGTACGAGAGACGCAGTTTAAAACAGGCACTTGATAGAGAAACCGAGAGAGAATCGAACATGGGAAGAGACAGAGATCATTTGGCCTGGGATGAGACCCACGAGCGGTACTCTAAAGGGCACAAACCAGATTCGAGAAGTCGTAATTGTCTTAGGTACGACGAATCTGACAGACCGCCAGAGTCAGGAAAAAGAGATATTCGCGAAGAAGACAGAAGAGTTACGTTCGTCAACGGAAACTCTCAGAGCTCTCGCAATAAATATAAACGATCGGAGTCCAAAGACTACGCAGGTGGTGAGCCTCGTAGAAAAGGTCAGAGACAGGCTGAGTACATCTCTGATGAAGACAGTGCAACGTCAGGCGACCGAGAGATGACTACGATGTATTCTAAGTGGCGTACAGGGAAGACGTTGGGTACTCTGAGGGGACAGAGTCGGCACCGGTCAGTGGTGAAGACAGACGAGGAAAACGATTCCCGGAGTAACGATGAGGACAACCGGAGAGGAAATCCCAAGAAGAGTGTCGGGAGATCACTTGTTACGCGGACAAGAGGCGAAGACCGATCGGATCGCGGTATACGAATCAAGCTAGAGAAGTACGACGGCAAGTCAGCGATCGCAGCCTTTCTAGCAAAGTTCGAAGTTTGTGCACGGTGCAACCGGTGGAGTGATCAGGAAAAAGCAGACCAGTTAATGTGTGCCCTAACGGGTCCCGCTTCGCAGCTGTTGTGGGACATGGGTGCACAGAGGGACGTGTCTTGGCGAGAACTTGTTGAGCGGCTTAAGGCCAGGTACGGGTCTGATGACCAAACTAGCCTATATCGGATGAAACTTCGCACTTACCGGCAGGCTCACGGAGAAACGCTGAGTAGTGTAGTGCAGGAAGTACGAAGGCTAATGGCTTTGGCATACCCAGGACCAACAAGTGATATCGTCGAGACGGTCGCTTGTGACGCTTTCATTGATGCACTGGCGAACCAAGATTTGGGGCAGAAGGTGCGCGAGCGAGAACCAGTTAACCTCGAAGCGGCGTATAAACATGCGGTGAGGTTGGATGCCTATGGTCGATCTTCGACACAAGGTGGTGATTTAGACCGGAGACACGCGAGAGTTAAAGTTACCATGGAAGACCGAAAAGACTCGAGCACTGAGGGGCAACAGTCTCGTCGTCTAGAAGATCTCGAGCGAAAGATTAAAAATCTTTCAAGAGAACTTGATCGAGTGACAATAAATCAGAATTTGGGCATCGTTCCGAGAAAACCTCATGAAAGGGAGAACAGTTCTGATCTAGCGGTGGGAGATCAGAGGACAACCGAACCGAATGTGGGATGGCGACGGATTTATCCGCCCACACGGTTGCGTAACCCGGATATCGAATGCTACTTGTGCAAACGAAAAGGACACATGAAGCGATTTTGTCCTCAGAGAAACGCTGAGACGAATGGTGCAACCGGTACCAGTGAACCTACAAAGGCTGAACCGATACAAGAGGAAACCCAAAACCGACTGGTCAAAGGCAGTAGGGTGGCCTACGTGGTTGCGAGACTGGCAGGAAAACGTATACACTGTCTACTTGATTCTGGAAGTGAAATGTCACTTGTGCCACGACGTTTCGTGCTAGACGCTGTGCTAGTACCGTCAGAACAGCGACTCCTAGCCGCTAATGGAAGTCAGATTAAGGTGGATGGTGAAACTAACCTTAAGATTCGGATCGGAAAGCAGGTGTACCCTGTACCCTGTCTAGTTACAGACCAAGTGACAGAAGTGATCTTGGGGTTATCTTGGCTGGAAGCCAATCAGGCAAGATGGGACTTCGCAAGTCGATGCGTTTTCCTTGGGAGCGAGAAGATCCCTCTGAAAGAGGTCGTTACCGAGTCCATGTGCCGGAGGGTTATTGTGCAAGAGGACATAATAGTTCCTCCAAGGAGCGAAGTTGACGTTCCAGCTTGGGTCGTATACCCGCATTTCCAAAAAGATAACGAAGATTGGACGACCATTCCAATGGAATTATCAAAAGATTTGATAATCGGACGTACGTTGGTGACAGGAAGAGACACGGAAGTGTGGATCAGGATGTTGAATGTTGGAGACAGAGATTCGCTAGTCAAGAAACGGACTGAATGTCCGCTGGAGCGAGTGAACGTAGTCGATGTGACAGTTAATCGAGCCAGAACGGAATCGTATGATGAGCCTTACCGAAGCGAAAATCCGGAGAAGCCTATGGGCCCAGGTTATCCGGAGGAACGCCAAGGAAAGCAGCAAAGTACGATTGACCGGTTTGGATCGAAGATTAGTACAACGGCCAGTGTGGCGGAGCAGACGCTCAACCCACTTGCCGAACAGACCCTAAAACGACTATGGGAAGAAGTGCCAGCAGACATTTCGGAAGAAGAGCGAATCAGGTTACGAAAACTTGTGCTAACGTACAGCGCAACGTTTTCCCTTAACGAAAGTGATAACGGATTCACTTCGGTGATCCAACACGAGATCGATACGGGACAGGAGAAACCAGTTCGGCAACCTTTGAGACGTCAACCGCTTTCCATGTTACCGGAAGTTGATCGTCAGGTAGAAGACATGTTGAGACAAGGAATCATTGAACCTTCGATATCGGAATGGGCATCCAATGTCGTAATGGTTAAGAAAAAGGATGGCAGTATGCGTTTCTGTATCGATTACAGGCAACTGAACCTGAAGACACGGAAAGATGCTCATCCGTTACCCCTTATCCGCGAGAGTTTAGATACCCTGGGTGGCGCCAGATGGTACAGTACGTTCGATTTGAGAGCAGGTTATCACCAGATGGCCTTGCACCCAAGAGACAAACACAAGACCGGGTTCGTTACGAGAAGGGGCAGCTTCCAATTCAAAGTGTTACCTTTCGGATTGTGCAATAGTCCGGCCTCGTTTTGTCGACTAATGAACTTAGTCTTGACAGGGCTAAACTATGACATCTGTCTGGTTTACTTGGATGACATAATTGTGTTCTCGAGGGACGTAGAGATGCACATGCAACGTCTAGAGATGATTTTCAGGAGATTACAAGAGTATAATCTCAAGCTGAAACCATCCAAATGTTACCTGTTACAACAGAGAGTATTGTTTCTTGGTCACGTTTTGAGTGAAGAAGGGGTCGCGACGGATCCGAGCAAGATCAAGGCCGTAGAAGAATGGTCTGCTCCTCGGAACTTGAGGCAAGTCAGATCCTTCGTTGGTCTTTGCTCCTATTACCGACGTTTCATACATGATTTCGCGGTGGTAGCTCAACCACTTCATTTCCTGACCAGGAAAAATGTACCGTTCCATTGGACTGACGAATGTCAGGGAGCTTTCGAAGAACTTAAACGAAAGTTGGTTTCCGCACCTATACTTGGGTTACCGAACGACGAGGGCCAGTACATCCTAGATACGGATGCCTCGGCATACGCCATTGGAGCGGTGTTATCGCAAGTACAAGAAGGAGAAGAGACAGTGATTTGTTACGCAAGTCGGCTCTTGTCGACGGCGGAACGGAACTATAACGTTACCAGGCGAGAGTTGTTAGCTGTGGTGTATTTCTTGAAAGAGTTTCGTCAGTACTTACTGGGTAGTAAATTCCTACTCAGAACAGACCACTCCGCACTTCAGTGGTTACGCAGAACACCGGAACCGATTGGCCAACAGGCTCGTTGGTTAGAGATGATAGAGGAGTTTGACATGGAGATATGTCACAGACCGGGAGCAAAACACGGTAACGCAGACGCGATGTCTAGAGGTCCGGGTGAGGAACAACCTAAAGTGGTTACCATGAGAGTTACGAATGAAGACGTGATGTGGGCACGTCCGATCGGAGAAGTAACGCGCTCCGAGGTTACCAGTGAAGATACAGGCCAGGAAATCCGTTGGACAAAGGAGTTTCTTCGAAGAGAACAGCAGAGCGATTGCAATATTGGTACGGTCCTTGATTGGAAGGAGTCGAAGCATCATCCAACACAGGCAGAACTATCACCTGCTAACGGAGAGGTGAAAGTGTTGGTGAGCAACTGGAATCAGCTGGAAGTCCTGCAAGGAGTGTTACACAGAGGCTGGATTCAGGGTAACACAGGAAAAGCTGAGCGATCTCAGTTAGTTGTGCCCTTATCTCTACGGCAAGAGATGCTTCAGTTAACACACGCAAGCTTTGCCGGAGGACATTTCGGGATTCGGAAGAGTTTAACTCAGTTGCAACGCCGGGCGTATTGGCCGAGTTGGAAGGACGATGTTAGACGGTTCTGCCAAAGGTGCGATCGCTGTGCTCGTTATCGAAGGGAGAAACCTCCAAGACAGGGTTACATGCAGACTCCTGTGGTCGGTGAACCGATGGAGAGATTCGGAATTGATATAACTGGTCCGCATCCTGTATCAAGTAAAGGCAACAAATACATACTGACAGCGATAGATTACTTCTCGAGATGGGCTGAAGCTCTGCCTATCAGAAACCAAGAGGCCGTTACTGTGGCAGAATCGCTTATGGTACACGTGTTCTCGAGGTTTGGTATGCCACGCCAGATCCTGACGGATCAGGGACCGTGTTTTGAGTCGAAGTTATTCAAAGAGCTGTGTAAACGCATGGAGATTGACAAAGTACGTACAACTCCATATCGACCCTCTGGTAACGGAATGATCGAAAGGTTCCACAGAACACTGAACATGTTGATCGGAAAGGTAGTGTCGGAACGACAAAAGGATTGGGATGTTCATGTACCATATGTAATGGCGGCATATCGAGGTACTGAACATGAAGCGACCCAACGGACACCTAATTTCCTGTTCCTGGGAAGAGAGAACCATACGCCATTAGACTTGATTCTAGCCCAAGTTACAGAGTTCGAGAGACCGTCTTACAGTGACATGGAAGAGTACGTGGAGAAACAGAAAGAGAAAATGGAACGATCGTATCGGCTTGTACGAGAACAGTTGAAGAGAGTAGCAGAAAGAAGGAAAAAAGCCTACGATTTGAGAGTGAGACCTAGCAAGTTCGCTCAAGGAGATTGGGTTTACTATTACTACCCTCGGCTAAGAAGTGGAAGGAAGACAAAATGGGCTCGCTATTACACCGGCCCATTCTTGGTTATTCAAGTGCTCAGTCCGTGTCTGTACCGGATTCAGAAGAGTCCGAAATCCACGCTAATGGTTGTGCACGTGGATAAATTGAAGCCGTTTTACGGTAAACCTCCGAGTACCTGGTTACCGGAGAGGGACAGAAATCTTGAGTTACCTACAGTAGACTGGCCAGTCCTGGCTCAAGATCCTAATGCAGAACATGAACCAGAGGAACCTTCAGAGAATCCAGACGAGACCGCTGATCCAGAATTGCCACCTGGACGACGGACGAGACGAAGACCTCGCTTGGATGGATGACTACGACTGTAGAAGTCCTTGTTAGTGACCTTCTGAAGCAGACGTGTATCTAGGACCAACTAGATGAACGCTTAATTGCGTTGGTTTCATTGACTATTCGAGTCCCATGTTTCAGTTGCCCTTTTGATGAGAGTATTTCTTTTGAGCGGTATCTGGGAGCATACAGTACCTGTGCTGCCAGAACGCTTAATTGCGTTGGTTTTGCAGATTGTCAGTGAATGACTGTTTAAGTTTCCTTTTGATGATATGTTTTCGATAAACATTGTTTTTTTGCTTTTACGATTTTGAAGTGGTACCGGGTGTGACTGATCGACGATGGTTACCAGATCGGGAGACAGTGGGCGACTTTTCTCTCCTTAAGTTCTCCTGGCCCTTGGGGTCCGGTAGAGCTCAGGTTCATGATAGAGGGCCTGTTAAGGTTGGCGATTTGTCAGGTACGACAGGTTGCCAGTAGGGTGGTGGTTCCGATCGAAAGCATCATTAAATAGGCTGTCGCTATGTTTGGCGTACGTGCAGGGTGCCGAGATTGTTGATATTCCGCCCTATAACCAAAGGTGCATTTGGTTCCTTGCTCTCTAAGTGGATCTGGGTTGGGGATGTTCCTGTCACGTTTGATTAAGGTCCCCGATTTTGGCAGAGATGCTCCGCATCTAAGTAAGGTGGGGAGAGTGTGGCGGTCAAGGTTACCGTGCGTATGTGGGAAGATTTATTTTATGCGAATAGCATCGTTTTCTTTCAGTTTACATGCGAAGGGAACAGCATCGTTTCTCTTAATTTTTCATGCGAAGACCCAGCATCGATCATTTAATTTTTATTTAATTTCAATAGGCGACTGTCCAGCAACGACCGTGCTAGGGAAGCCCGATCGACGGTGTAAAGCCAGCGCATAGCGAGCAGACGCGCTCATTTGGGATGCATAGAGCCTGCCTCACGGTGTGCTGCTTTATACGTGAAGAGTTGGTTCGACTCTTCATACATAGCAATACTGTTAAACAGCGTTGTTGGTTAGCGACTCAGTTACCGATTCAAATATACTGCACTCAGTGTGGTAGGCGAGTGATTTTGGTTACGACAGAGTCAGAGTTCGAGTTTCCGGTTAGTACAAATATATTTACGGACGAAAGGGGCGTCCGAATAATATAATCAGGCGATCCCGAGTACAGCTAAAGAAGTTCACTGTTGGGAGACGGGCCGACAGCGCCGATCCGGCGGGTTGGATCCCTCAGTTGATCGCGAAGCGGTCTAGATCCCGATCGTGGGAAATCTACGGCTGAGTAATACTCGGGGAAGGATACCGTTGATACACAGGAAAACCAATTCAGTGTGAGATCGAAAACCAGGGTGAATTTGGCGACGGGCAGGAAAGTCCCTCTTGGGTTTTGAAGAACTCCGCGATCGGAGCTTGTCCGGTAACCCATGAGAGTAGAGGTGACCTTCTTAAGGTAGCCATTTTCTGGAATTCTGAAATCCTTGAAACCAAGAGTAAATTTGGCGTCGGGCAAGGAAATCCCTCTTGGAGTTTGAAGAACTCCAAGATCCGACAGTGTTTGGTTTTATCCACTGAGAAGAGTTTTACGCGATTTCGGCGTACTCGACACAAGGGAAGTTTTACGCGCTTTCGGCGTACTCGGCCGGGAGAGTTTTACGCGACTTCGGCGTCATCGGCTGGGAGAGTTTTACGCGACTTCGGCACTCGGTGAAGTGACCGTCGGGATACCTGAAAAAACCAATTTAGTACAAAAACGATAAAAAGGGTAAATTTGGCGACAGGCAGGAAATTCCCTCTTGGGGTTTGAAGAACTCCGCGATCGGAGCTTGTCCGGTTACCTGTGGGAGTAAGCGTGACCCTCGTTAGGGAACCAAAATTCGGAAATTCTTGGGAACAAAATTCAGGACATTCTGGTAACCTTACGGGGTCGGCGTTACATTTGGATTGTGACACTTGGATGGCTGACACGCCGGTGGAGCGTTGGAGGGGCTCCATCGCCCGGTAACTAAAAATAGTTACTGGGAAAGACCACTGTTACCGAAAGACCGCAGTACGGGAAAAGACCGCCCGACAACTGATTACAGTGCGGTAAGACCAGGAAAAACGATAGAGTCAGGAAAATCTTGTATTCAAACCAATCGTTATTCAGAGCAAATAACTTGGTGATCGAAACACGTAGTTCCGGGAACTGACCGAAGTGCGAAGTAGGGCCCACCTCGTGCGCCGGTCGGAACACAGTTCTGCGTGCGGTTAGGGAGGTTTTAGACCTAGAACCTGTCCTATCAGAAGAGAGTGTCGTGAGACCAGTATACCGCGTTAATATTACACGTGCATATATTATCGCAAGATGTTCGCGTGTTTGAGACGGCACGACGTGACGACTCGTCAGATGTACACCTTGTCCTCTCGGACAAGAGAACGTTCAGAGTTTTCCCCTATTGACGATAACTCGAGAGTCATGAGATGCAGAATGGTACGTGAGGGTTCGGTTAAGGTGGAGAAAAAGAGAAAGTCGTTGACTAAGAGATCTCACAGGAAGCTGAGGACTCCTGCCGGCAAGAGAGCGAACCCTGTTCTAAAGGACGGCCATCCTGAGGACGAGGACGTTGCCCACCCGGCGACCGCGGCAGTGGCAGAGTCCGAAAGTGAGATGGAGCTTGACAGCGACACTGTTCGCAAACAAGCGATACTCTCGGGACCTCCTCTTGGAGAAATGGGCACTGAGAGCGGAGACAGGGAACCGCTCGTCTACAGCAGAAGTAGACAGGATAGTGACCCGGGCGACTCCAGAAGGTCAGTTGGCTGGAGCCGAACCCAGCCCGACGACGAAGCAGCGTCTCGGGTAAGACCGACACAAATTGGTACCACGTCTGATGAAGGGTTAGTTGATCTCGAGCGACGAACGTCACATATATATTATACGAAGTAGCTCCATACACATGTGGTTGCTTAATGAAAACGGCCACAATCCTGCTGTTAGAAGCATTGCTTTTGCGATGTGGTAGGCTGTAGCCATGCGCTGCTTGAGGAAAATCTCTGCTTCAACGAAGACAGCTTAAAAGCAATGCATTCTCTATGAACACATAGACGACGGTCTGGCGCTGTGCATACGATACTAACAGGCACGGCAGACTTATGCAATGTCAAGCGTAGTTACTACTCGAATAGATGACCCTATGTAGGCCGTACCAGATGATCTGAGCTAACTCAGAACGAATGGAAGTTGGTAGATAAAAAAGGCGTTACGTTTCCCTTCACCCTTGAGACGTCGCTTGAGATGAGTTTCTGTAGAGATGCGTGTTGCCTTTATCCTTCTCTTTGTCCCATTTAATCTCAGCGTCTAGTCGATTATCGAAACGTGGATCTGGGCATCTTCTCTTAGATAATTCGCTTCGATCGCAATCCAGTCTCCGCTATACTTTGCTACACATCTGCGCCATATATTGCTTCAGAGAGTAATTGGTAACTAGGCCTACACATATAGAAGGTACCCACGAGTAGCTCGACATAACGGCGCTATACTTTTTTTTATTTCATTACACTATGTTACATCTAGATATAAAAGAATTGGAATTTTATTCATAAAATTTATGACGATTCAAATTGAGAGCTTTGTTGTTGAATTTCCACTTGCCTCTTTTGGTAAACTCACCACTTCCAGCTTAATATGGCTCCTCTCTGTTCACATTTTGTTAGCTAATAAAATTCATCTCGTCCAGTACCAGTCATTTTAAAGCAAAATTGAAATTGGCGCTATATAAATATTGGATATGTCGTTTTCCTTTGCATATCAGAGCGATCAAAGACTGTTAACGATTGCGCGAGAGGTCTTTTGTATATATCCTACCCGTGACGGGCCGCGCGAGTTGATTCTTAGTAAAACCAATATGATATTAATATTAATCATCTCTATTTGATCACCAGTATATGTCACACGAATTGACTGTTGCAAAAATAAGTTATACCCCAGTTATATTAATTTTTTTAATACTTATGATAGACTCTTATGCATAGCGTCAGTTAGCTGTTTCTTATTAGTGTGCACCGTAGGGCCTATAGGCCCTAGCTAGTGACAATTGCCGGTGAAAGAAAAGATGTATTATAATAACTCTTTTAATATTACGGCGCCTTGTGAGCACTTTTAATATATGCAGCATTTCTTTAGGGAAAAATAACTACATCGCCCGACAAACACATCCGCAAGCCAGTCATTGCCAACATGTAACAAATCAGAGAACTAAATTATAAAATACAACAGTGCAGGGCCGTTTTATCCAATAGGCACAGTAGGCACTGTGAACAAGCTACTGTGAATACGTTTAACTTTAATGCAGAACTGGCAGTTGAGTTGGCGTTCACGAATGCTAGGGTCTACCGTCTACGACGACCTTAACACGGCCCTGCGACAGAAACAATTGAAGTCTGAACTGTGATCTCTGTTTTCAGACGGAACGATTGGTGCGCTCGTTGGGGAGACAACTGCGTGCCAAACGCTAAGCTGAAGTTTGCCACCTGTTGCGATGACCTCGTCTGCAGCTGCCTCGCTCCGTGGATGGGCAACAAGTGTCAGTGCAAGAGACCGGCCATCCTCGGTCGTTAATCGCACCCGCTACCCACCCAGCCAAGCCAGGAGGGGCTGCCCCTCGACCGGAAGATCATCTAGCCGTAGTCGACATTTTCTTTTCCTTCCTAACTTGTATAGCGCAACTGTAGATTCGATTGTTCTCTCATTCCTTCATCAGTTGGATTTCTGCTGCTTTTCTGCTCCACACGCGTGATGCCGACTAATGACTTGAATTTTAAACAGTAGGCCTAAACATTCTGCTTTAGTTGAAATATGCCAAAACAATACACTGTCAGGTTCTGATATAGGACGGTAGCGTAGAGCTCAAAATGAACAGAATAAAAGCGAAGTAGGCCTAACGCATCTTATCTTTCAGACCTGCCGATAGAAAAAACCACAGAAGCCTCATACAACTATACCTATTACCTAATAAAACCTTTGTTAGTCTTTTCTATTCATTTTGTACAACACTACGTTATTACGCAATAATAAATTTCATAGCCGCAGGAGAGTCTGTATTGTAAAGTTACAAGGTCGATTCGATGTGAAGTAAGGGAAAAGTTCCAGGAAATCATCGAATCATCAGGTTGGCAGAGATCCAGTTCGAAAGCATTGTTGTTCATATATATTATATGCACTCAAAAGGCGTTGCATCATGTGTCTTGTACGGTACATACATCTAGGCATACATGCATACATATATAAATATATATATATACATACATATATACATACAGACATACATAAAAAATTTTAAAAAATCAAAATCAAAATCAAAAATCTTTATTGTAATCAAGCAATGAATGAACAGGTTGTCAATCAACAGAAACGTAATACCAGAATGATCATCACTGGCCACAAAAGGTGGCCATAAAGGGATTTTTTAATCCCGCTAGGCAGAAGCACCTAAAGTGAATCTATTACCCTGACTGTATGACTGTCATACATACATGCATACATACATAAATAAATACATACATGCACACATACATACGCTACATACCTGCATACATGCGGACATACATACATACTTTACATACATACATACATACATACATACATACATACATACATACATACATACATACATACATACATACATACATACACACATACATACATGCATACATACATTATACATACATACATTACATACATCATCAAGTTTCGGATAATGATTATGAGCGATCGTTCAAGAAGCGCACAGCACCAAAGTTCAAGAACAAACGAATTCAATACAATGTCCTGTTAAGTGTTAAATGTGATGTACGATGTGATGCCACTGGGCAGGGCTGTTAACAATACTGGCAAAATGTATTGGCAATACCAATACCAATACTTCCTAATAAATGTACTGGCAATACAATACCAATATTATTTCTCAAAAGTATTGCAATAACAATACTTTTACCAATACTTTTCGATAAGTAGGCCTAAGTTTACGTTTATTGACATAAAATGCGACTGTCGCGATCGAAGGTCGCCTGTCGTGTGTTTGCCGTGTGATGATGTCGACCCTCGACTCGCTATGTTCTTTTACTTGCACCTTTTGTTAAAGATGCCTAACTTTTCTATCGAAGATTCACGACGAGACTTTGTTTGTTTAATATAAGAATATAATTAAAGAAACAAATATATACACTAACTCTACGGGAACTTCCACGTAGTATTAAAGCGTTTAGATATTAAATCGGACTATCTCAAATGTTGCTTCGTACAGCCTAACTACAGATCGTTCTTCGCGTCAGTCTCTGAATCTGACGGACTTTACTCTGCCGCCGCCGCCGATCGTTCCTCTCGCTGTTGAGCACTCGACCGATGTTCACTCGTCGCGCTCGTCAGTAGTACAAGTCCCGTATTCTCCTTTCCCTTCTGTTATGTAGGAACTTCAGCGTCCATCGGTCCGCCCCCTCCCCACGTCATGCTACCGCCAATTAGTGTCAGGTTGCTCTTCGAGACGCGGGTCGTCGCTCGCCTGCAGCGAGGGCGGTGTCTGGTTACACTTTGGCCGCGAGGTGTCCTATTACACCTTGGCTGTGTGGTGTCCGATTACACCTCGGCCTCGCTGACTTCATTGTTGATCAAGTGGGGACTGGCTTTCGTCCGTCATCATTCCATCTCGACCACCAACGACGACTACATCGTGATGATGATGACATCTCGTCGTTGTTGTCGATCTCCTCACGCGACACCTCCCTTCCCGGGGGAGGACAAAGCCAGTCATTGGTTCGCCTCCCGGCTGAGAATGATGTCGTTCCCTCCGCTGATTTCCTCCAGACCATGTTCTCGTCGTTCCCATGAAAATTACAAAATAACAGCACAGTTAGAAATTATTATTTACGGTTATCGCGGTGCCTTACATGGTAGTCCGCCTTCTCCTCAATCATAGTCTGGACAAAAGATCAGCGGGAATATTCAGCGCCCCAGGTCGATATTTAAAAGCGATATCAAAGTCCTGGAGTGCCAGAGCCCATCTCGCAAGTTTAGCACTCGTAGGCGTAGAAGCAGTTAGGAAAGTCAAGGGGTTGTGATCAGAATAGAGGGTGGTCCTTGACATAAAAATCCAATTCCTAAACTTCTTCAACGCAAAGATTACGGCATACGCTTCGCGTTGATTGCCTATCTGTCCGTCTAGCGCTTTGGTCACGGTTGGTTGGACCGCGCACGCGCTCGCCTGTTTACTCTTGGTTTGCTTGTTCTTCAAACACGCGCTAGCCCTGTGATCTGGAGATAAGTACAGAAAACAAAGGCCCCGCCTTCTAATCTCTTCGGAGGTTGGACGTCCGTCAGTCCTGTTACTTGTCGGTGTCCCTCCTGATCGTTCAGTCCATGTGTCCGTCTGTTTAGCTGTCGTCTGTGGAGGCGCTGGTGCTTTCGCATAGCGTGACTCCGTCCCACCCGGGCCTGGACCATGTCCCACGCAGCCATTTTCCCAAGGGTGAATGGCGGTGCGAGAGTCAGCCGCCGCAGCCAAACCCCTGCGCCCATCCAACTCTGCTGCCCCTGGCCGAGGATGAAACCCAAGCATCCTCCGGGCAACACCTCCCTCACCCTGTCCGCGATCAAACGGCTCGTAACCTCATCAAACATCATTGCTTTGCGATCTTGCAGATAGTAAGAAAGTAAATTATGCGATCTCGAAGCTAATGTTGTGTACGATTCATCTACCGCCCTTTTTGCGTTCATGAATCGCTCTCGTAAAGAGACTGCGCTCACTTTTAACTCTTTCAACAAGAAGGTTTTTAGCTTCCCGTAATTATCAAGCTCCTCTTGTGTGAGTCTGGCCGTCAATGCTCTGGCCTGATTATCTAGACCGGTCAAGAGTAATCTGCTTCGAAGGTCGTCCGGGACAGCGCAAGAGTCGAATAACCTTTCACAATGCACAAAGAAACCAGGGATTTGCGCATGGTCGCTTGGGAATCTAGGTAAGAGTCCTCGCAAGCTTTCACTATACGTTTTCATTCGTCCTACGACCGAATGTCTTAAGTTATGGTCCCTTTCGTCTCTGAGTCTCCTCTCTGCGTCCCTTTCCTCTCGGATTTCCTTCTCTCTCTTCTCTGCCTCCTCCATTTCTTCTCTCCTCCGCTTCTCCTCCTGAAGCCTCAATTTCTCCGCTTCCTCCTTTTCTTCTCTTCTCTGCTTTTCTTCCTGAAGCCTTAATTTCTCCGCTTCCTCTTTCTCTTCCCTTCTCTGCTTCTCCTCAAGCAGCCTTAATTTCTCTGCTTCCTCTTTCTCTTCTCTCCTCTGCTTCTCCGCTTCCTCTTTCTCTTCTCTCCTCTGCTTCTCCGCTTCCTCTTTTTCTTCTCTCCTCCGCTTCTCCTCCTGAAGCCTCAATTTCTCCGCTTCCTCCTTTTCTTCTCTTCTCTGCTTTTCTTCCTGAAGCCTTAATTTCTCTGCTTCCTCTTTCTCTTCCCTTCTCTGCTTCTCCTCAAGCAGCCTTAATTTCTCTGCTTCCTCTTTCTCTTCTCTACTCTGCTTCTCCGCTTCCTCTTTTTCTTCTCTCCTCCGCTTCTCCTCCTGAAGCCCCAATTTCTCCGCTTCCTCCTTTTCTTCTCTTCTCTGCTTTTCTTCCTGAAGCCTTAATTTCTCTGCTTCCTGTTTCTCTTCCCTTCTCTGCTTCTCCTCACGCAGCCTGAGTCTCTCAGCCTGCTTCTCCTTAAGCAGCCTGATCTCCTCCTCAAGCAGCCTGAGTCTCTCTCTTCTGCTTCTCCTCACCGCTCTCTCCGCTTCCTCTCTCTTGTATTTTATTAGTTCTGACATGACCCGCTGCATTTGTACTGCCGAGCTAATACTGCTATCTAGGCTACCTGTGTTTACTTCCTCACTTACTTCTGGCGGGGTCTCTCGCCCAGAAACAATTATTTCAGCACTAGCCTCTCGGAGCTGGTCCATACTCATTGAATCCAATTCCTCCTCTCCTAGTCCCATCTTTGTTAGATATGCGACTAGTCTGTGATGGGGCATGTTCTGCACCCTCACTCTTTTCCCTACCGACAACTTATCCATCTCCCAACAGTCCGCTCACTAATAGAAAAAGATAAGTAAGTTAGAGGAGAGTCACCGCTGGTCAGAAATCAAAGAAAACAACGTCCTAAAATTCTACCAAAATACAACAAGAACAGAACTGAGCAAAAAGGAGCTACGCAAAAGCCTCGGCTATTCGCACACCAATCCTCATCCAGACCTCAACCGCAATCTCACAGAATACCACGACTACCAGTAAGGACTTACCCTCTGAATACGTCGAGCGAGCTCCGTCTTTTGATATCTTGGCTGATCCGCTGTCCTCCGTTGCCACTTCCGTCCGTCGTTGCTAGCGATGGCCGGTCGTCTGTTGGCACTCTTGTTCCTCGTCCTTGCCTGTTGCTGTCGGTCGCTTCGAGTCCTTCGTCCTCAGAGTCCGGCACTCGACTTCTCCAGTTGCGAAGGGTTGTGTTCGCCGCTGGTCCCGATCTGTTGAGATTCCTCTGTTCCGTTTCCGGTTCCGCTCTTCGTCGTGACGTCTTCAGTTGAAAACCTGTCGACTGCGCCAATGTCGCGATCGAAGGTCGCCTGTCGTGTGTTTGCCGTGTGATGATGTCGACCCTCGACTCGCTATGTTCTTTTACTTGCACCTTTTGTTAAAGATGCCTAACTTTTCTATCGAAGATTCACGACGAGACTTTGTTTGTTTAATATAAGAATATAATTAAAGAAACAAATATATACACTAACTCTACGGGAACTTCCACGTAGTATTAAAGCGTTTAGATATTAAATCGGACTATCTCAAATGTTGCTTCGTACAGCCTAACTACAGATCGTTCTTCGCGTCAGTCTCTGAATCTGACGGACTTTACTCTGCCGCCGCCGCCGATCGTTCCTCTCGCTGTTGAGCACTCGACCGATGTTCACTCGTCGCGCTCGTCAGTAGTACAAGTCCCGTATTCTCCTTTCCCTTCTGTTATGTAGGAACTTCAGCGTCCAATTCTCACCCTGGGCAAAACACATGTGGAAACAAATTTTGAAGCTTGTTGCTTACATGTATCCCAAAACTGAATATCACGGTTCACTCTGGTTACAAAAATGTAAGGAACTGCAGAAGGAAATTTCCCAAAAAACAAACTCACAAAATTCAACTTCACAAATGTGCATCTGTGCATGCACCTGATAACAGTACTGATGTTCCTTGTGAAGTTGAATCTCATGACCTTCAGTGAAACAGCTGTCACCGCTGAATACATATTCCATTATATCATGAGCAACACCCCACTCTGTTACAGCCAATTTAAAAGAGGATTAGATGGGATTACAAATAGCTTTAATGCAAAAACAGTGAAAGTTTGGATACATCTGTGCAACAGACATCTTTCAGTTTAAACGCTGTTATCCTGCCTGCTTGAAAAAGAAACCAGTTTTATTTCTGCTCTGACCAAGTGTTTAATTTCAATCAACTCATTTTCGGAGATAGTTACATTGACTGATTCTGCCAAGGTCTGAAGTTCAGCCAAAGTGAATGTCCTTCATTAAACAAATATGCCAGTGGTCTTGCATTAAGAGACATATCTGTGACATAACTGTCAGAATCTGGTGACACCAGACCAGTGATAGCACTGCAGGTTTATGACTACACTGACTTAATCTAAAGTAAAAGTCATCTATTTCTAATTCAGTAGGATAGGCCATTGCTGACGACTTTGAAGAAGCTGGCGAGGCAGACGGCTTACATCTAGAAACTAAGGAAGCTGATGACACGGTGCTGCATATGATACTGTAGTTGACAAGACCAGGCACAGTGAAGGAGATGAGGGTGTCAAAAGTCTTCTTCAGTTTCTTTTCCAAAGATAAGTCCATGTGAGCCAAAGGACGATAAGTCAAGTTGGTGACATGCGACGGAGCAACCATTTACAGTAGACTGTGTACAGGAAGTTTGTAATTGTAATCTCCAATTTTCTAAAGCACCATTGTGAAGCTGAGCGCAAAGCACCAGCTTATGCATGAGCGCTGTGACGTATCAGAGGGGTTGTCCAGAAATCGATATTCATTGGTGGTCCGAGTCCGATTGCCAGAGAGAGGCAGAGCAGCTGTTACGGCAGGTTTCGTTGGTTACGGGAAGGCTTGTAAGGCAGAGGATCAGTTGGATTAG
The DNA here is from genome assembly GCA_963556255.1 of Allolobophora icterica. Classification (NCBI taxonomy): domain Eukaryota; kingdom Metazoa; phylum Annelida; class Clitellata; order Crassiclitellata; family Lumbricidae; genus Allolobophora; species Allolobophora icterica. The sequence continues at coordinate 64,308,975 of OY744606.1, forward strand.
GGTCAGAATTCTTGAAGAGGCGGGTCTTCGGTGTGGAGTGGAAAGCCTGTCGGGTGATCAGTAGAGGAGCCCGAGTCAGAAGACAGTGAGTGAGTGGCGGTATTGGTGGAGGAACTGAGAAAATGCGGATTTTGGAAGTTCATTCCAGAGTTGAGATGCAGTGTGGGATATGGATCGGTCAGAGAACTTGAGGCGAGTATTGACTGGGGGATGTGAGAGAGTAAGATAGGAGGATGAATGGGTAGACCGGGGTGTCTGGATGGTGAAGAGTCCGTTACGGTACTGAAAACAACATAAAACACACTTGTTAATTATAACTGATGCAGTGAAAAATATAGAAAAATTATGTCACAGTATAATGTCGCTACGATTCAGAAATTAAAATTTAAATGTTACTAAAGTCACGCTAAGATCTGGGACTAACATAACAACACCAACATAAGCATAGTCATGTTTTTCGTCAGTTTTGGAAAGAGGATTCCACTGTTTTTGTATACGAACTACACTATACTGTAATCCGGAAATTCAAAACCATTACAACAAGTGCAGTCGGACTAGGAATCCAATCCCAAGTTCTTACCATCCCTTCTTCAGCAGGTAATCGTAATCTCGAGATTTCTACAGCGCCCAAAACAGCGAAGTCGCGGGAACCAGCTTATTCACAGGCGCTCAGTCAAAGCATAATTGATAGGCGGGGTGAAATCGGTTCCAGATCAAAATCCAAAGGGGTCAATCAGGCAGAGAGGCACACCACGGCCTTGGTCAGACGGCTAAGGTGGGTAGTGTTTAGGGTTGAAGCGGCGAGGGATGTCTAACTGCATTACACTACATCTCAAAATTCAAAACAATAATTTCTTTACAATGCACACGTTTCTTAAAATTACCTGTTATTCGTGAGATAACGCCTTCTTCCATCAACGAAAGACTTCTCCGCGTAGTTTGACAACAAATTTTTGTTTATTCGACGACTGAACCAAAATGGCAGATCACAGTCCCGCACTTAAGGCCACGCCCATCTGCAAATGCTCTATACTCATTACAGCTAAGTTGGCTGGCGGCGCAGGTGGAACAGAAATCTCTAAACAAATTTCTGCCCTGGGGGTTTGAACACTGACAGTCAAGCACGCTAACCCCTAGTCTATCACGCACTTCAACAGCGTACGTAGATATAATTATATAAATACGATTCATCGTGTAGAATAGAACAGAGGGAGGCGACGTTCTTTGTATTTTCATTCGGTGCAGCAACATCGCGCATCAACAGGTCGTAATTGTCAATCAAGCGAAGCATCGATTCAGCGATTGTAACTCAAGCGAAACGCTCAATGAAGCACGCACAGCGCAACTCCATTCACCTAAATCCGCCCAGAACGCGTGTAAGATTATGCTAATAAGACGTTTTTTCAAGCACACGTGGCCTCAGTTATTTAAGAAGTAAAACAATAGCCTAGAAATTTCTTTTCCTGGACGACATTCGCCAAAAGACGCTTGAATAAATCAGGATTCCTTCCATTCCTTCCTTCCTTCCTCCCTTTTCTCCTTCCTTCCTTCCTTCCTTCCTTCTTTCGTTCTCTACCTTCTATCCTTCCCTCCTACCTTCACCCTTCCTTCCTTCCTTCCTTCCTTCCTTCCTTCCTTCCTTCCTTCCTTCCTTCCTTCCTTCCTTCCTTCCTTCCTTCCTTCCTTCCTTCCTTCCTTCCTTCCTTCCTTCCTTCCTTCCTTCCTTCCTTCCTTCCTTCCTTCCTTCCTTCCTTCCTTCCTTCCTTCCTTCCTTCCTTCCTTCCTTCCTTCCTTCCTTCCTTCCTTCCTTCCTTCCTTCCTTTGGGTTATTAGTGAGAAGCGTTAGGACGTGTAGGCCCCTATATAAACGAAACTCTGTCATTGTGTTGGGTTACGTCGCATTTTGAACGGATATAATTAGTAGGAGTTTAGCTTTGTAACTATGAAAAAAACTCTTCAAATTAGCTGCTCAGCATATCTTTCACCTTCACTTTAGGACAATAAGTTCCAGAAAAAAAATACTTTCTGCTATTCTTGATACTAAGCGGACTGTAAATTTGGAATAGAGTGAATTGAAAAGAACCTGAAATAAATTTTTTAAAAATTACCAGTTAGCATTTCCTTTGCACTTCGAGATCGCTGTATCTAAGTAGACCCTATAGGTCATGAGACTCAGACCACAAGGTGTCACGTGTACCCTCATGTCCTTATGTAAATGGTTTGAAAGAGTTTTTTCTAAAGACATTGTTACACGAGCGTAGACTTTAGTTTAAAGAATTAATATTCGGGTTATACGCGACACCTGACTTAGGTTTCACCTGAAACAACCATCAAATGATACCTTGTACAATTTTATAACGGCGCTATAGAAGTTATTAGATTAGAGTCGTGTTTTTATCAGGGACGTCATTTGGAGGGCATTCCCCCATTTTTGGGGAAAACAGAAAAAAAGATGTAAAAAAGAAAAGGAGAAAGAAGAAAGGGGTGAAAAAAGGAAAAAAGAGAGACTCATTTGCAGCACTGGCTTACAGTTTTGCACATGTAGACTAAATACAAACATGGGCAGCGATCCCGATGGGTCGAAATGGAAAATAACCCCCACCTTTAACAGCGGGGGACACAGTGTACTGTTGTCTCAAACATGGTTAAAAAAAATTTCGCGCTAAAATTTTTTCACCTCTATTTTTGCTCCACCTCCCTGGAACAGTGTTTAATCTAGACGTCATTTGGGGGAATTCCCCCCCCCCAGGATTGAAGTTTCCCCCCAGAGGCCGGCAATATTATAATGTATGGACTGTTTTGGGGAAGAAATTCCCCCACACCCCAGGATCCAAGGATACATGTTGCGCTCCCCCAGAGACGAAGTAAAGGAGAGAAGAATTCCTAAAAAAAGGTCGTCAAAGAGTTTTAAGTTCGGAAAATGGGACGAATGACTAAAAAAGGTCCAACTTTTTTGAAGATGAAATTCCAACTTTGAAAGCTGAAATTTCTAAACTCAGAAAAATTTTTGGCGTTTGAACTCAGATGAAATTTCTCCGAAAAAGGTCGCCGTTGTTGATCCCCCCCCCCGACAAACCTTGTTTCCCCTCAGAAGAGGGGGACTAGATTAAACACTGTCCCTGGAAAAAGCTGAAATGACGTCCCTGGTTTTAATACTTTTATTAAATTCAATGCGTAAGGTTGCAACTAATTAAATAATAAGCGAGGAAGGTGGTGTTCGCATTTTCATTCGACGAAGCGACATTGGCGCGAATTTAGAAGCGACAGCCCATATGGTATAATGAAGTGTCACTCACGCGAAGCTTTCAATGAAGCGTATCGCTCAATGATGTGTATCCATTCACCAATTAGCGTTTCCTGCTGAATGCTTGCATCGTACGCAAGCGCTCGTTACACCGACGTAACGGCTTGATTAGGGCATTGTTAAAAAGCCCGCGCTGTCAACTGATGGGCAAACAAGTGGTTTGTGGCATGCGGGTGAACAGTTGATCTTATTTACATGAAGTTCAAGCGTTATTAGTGTAAAAGCCTTAGTCTGAGCGACTTTAAAAATAACTATTAATCGCTTTTTAAACTGTGAAGCAGAAATACTGGCAGAAATATTGGCCAAAAGACTGCAAGGAATAAGCCATTAAGTTTTGTAACACTGTCCATTGCCATGTATGTTATAATTGGCTGGGCAACACCTGACGCGATTCATTCGACATCCCGTACTTGAACCTTCAAACCTCTCTGTGTCAGAGGGGTTGTTCAGCGCTCGTGAATAAGCCGGTGCCCTACGTTTAGCTTTTGAGTAGCGCTATAGAAATTTCGAGATTACGATTACGATCTCAGAAGATGTCGTCTTTTATGATTGAGGACATACTGAACAGACCCGCTCATCTCGATGACAGCTGCACATCCGTCACTTCCAAGGACTGCGAATCCAACGACATTCAGATGTACTTCAACATCTCTCCTCCTTCATCTCCTCTTCCCGCTCCTCCTCCCCCTCCTCCTCCTCGTCCTCCTCCTCCTCTTCCTTTGAACTCAGAACCTGATATGCCCAAGCCGATGGAGAGTGCTAGCCTGAGATGGATGATACACTGCTTTCAAACAATGCCTTTCAAGCAAAACCGCAAAGAAGAAGGTATGAACATTCACTGTAATATGTAAGAATTCACCAAAGAAATGTATCATCGTCTAGTTGCATGCGAATGCTTTCAACGGCTGAACTTCATCCTGAGGTTCGCAAACTTAAACTGTTTTGTGGTGCCCTCCATATTTGAATTTGACCGTAAACGACAAAGGTAATGCCACGTCAGCGTTGTTACCACTAGTTAGCATTGTTGTAATCTGCTGCTGTAAAACTGTTACAGTATACGCCTTCGTCTTCCAAGTACCGACCTCTACTAATGTTAACACAACACTAATAGACTACTAAAATTTCAACTAAACTTCAGCGTCGATGCCGAAACGAAACTGCCGGTGTTGGAAGAGCTTTCAGGGGGCTAAGCGACAAGGCAGTGTAGTTGGCAGGATTTAAAGCAGCAAGCATGAGATTTATAATCAGGAATTAAAATTTGCCTGTCATTGAGCATAAATGTCGATCTAGGCCTAATCAGTGTTGTCTTAATTAGCAGAACTGTACGACCGGACTGATCCGTCGGAAGAGATGAGGTCTCCGCATCATTTGACCACTGCCACGGCTGCTACTGCTGCGTCATCATCACACGGTGAATCACTGAGACGGGCATATCGACGAGCGAGAACCGTCTTCACAAAGCACCAGCTGTGTCTGCTGCAGTGCAGCTTCGAAGAGAAGCAGTACATTGGGTCGGAGGACCGTCATCGCCTCGCCTCTCGACTCAACCTCACCGAAGGACAAGTCAAAACCTGGTTTCAGAACAGAAGGTCTGTATCTATGTCCATATTAACTACTTCTTTTTGCTATTTGTGTAACCGCGTTTGCTCATGCCTTAAGAAATGAGCTGTTCATAATCAGACGTCTATAACTCGACTTTGAACCTTACTAGCAGTGGAGCTAAACTGTACAGAACAATGATTTGAACACACTGGAGACAAGTGGTGAAACATAGGCCTAACTATGAAACTGAAAAACTCTCTTGCCGAAAACTAGTTAAGAAACAAGTAGTTCACTTAAAAATCAGATTTTCTATAGGCCTCAACTTAAGCAGTTTACAGTTTCCGGTCAAAACCAAATCGACTAGGGAAGATTTCAGTCAAGTTACGATGCCTAGCAGAAAACCAAAGTTCGAGCATGGATATATAGTTCTAGCAGTGAGAATTTTTGTGTCCGTAAATGCAAATGGTACGTTAACTAAATCCGCTAATTAAATTCACTCCTTCCTAAAGTCAGTGGACTCACTTGCAAACCAAAGTCATTCCACACTCATTAAGTTCATATAATTCATCCGCCTCAGTCTTCAAGACAACGATGTGTTTGCCTGTAGAACCAAATGGAAACGAGAATTGATGACGCACATGGAACTGTTGGCGAGGTCGAGAGGTCAGTTCACGACGCCGAGTCTGCAGACGTTAGGTAACCATCCGGTTGCATGCCTTGTCTCTCTATCGCCATGGCAACACAACAGCTGTCCACCACAGAGGTCGTCGTTTCTAAGTACGCATCAATTCCCTCCTCTAAACTCCAAAAATCCATCGCCGCATCTCAACTGTCATCTTTGAATTGTTACTCACTCGTGCAGCATTGCAGCATGCTACTAAGCTGCCTGTCATGTTTAAACAGTTACACAAGTACAACCACATCGGTTTATATTCTGAAGTTTATATTCAGAAGTCTATATCCTGAAGTTTATATTCAGAAGTTTATATCCTGAAGTTTATGTTCAGAAGTTTACAGTTTGAAGTTTATATTCTGAAGTGAACATTCTGAAGTTTACAGTTCGAAGTTTATAGGCCTATTTTGAAGTTTATAGCCTATTCTGAAGTTTATGTTCTGAAGTTTATATTCTGGAGTTTATATTCTGAAGTTTATGTTCTGAAGTTTATATTCTGAAGTTTATGTTCTGAAGTTAATATTATGAAGTTTATATTGTTAAGTTATATCCTGTGCCTAAAGATCGAGAGCACCACAAACTGAGACGATCATTCTGTGCGCGTGATTACGAACCTCAGTAATTGTACACATTCTAGCGTGAGTCATGAGTTATAATCAGTTAATTAGGCTAAATGCTTGCCTTATTGCTTTGCCAATGCCATCGTGACGAGTTTACTGTTATCATTGCGAGTTGTGTACTAATTGGGTCACTAATTCCACGGGATGTCACGTCTCTTTTCATTTGTTTATTCATTCGTTCGTTCATCATTCATGTATCATTTTTCATGCATTCTTTTATTCTTTCTTTCTTTCATTTGTTCATTCTTTCTTTTCATTTTTCATTCTTTTATTTATTCATTCATTCACAGGCCCGCCGACAGGAGGCAGAGGGCAAATGCCCAGGGGCCCGGCGATTTTTAAGGGCCCGGGCCGGGCCCGCAATCAACTTATGAAAAATATTAAAATCAGATATACAAAGTTTATTATTTATTTTAAAAATTAACAACTGAGTGAAATAATAGTTGTATGTATAGATATAGGCCTAATAGACCTATCGTACGGTCGTACCCGCACTTTTATTATTTCAATTTGTATTTTCTATTTTCTCATAAAGCCTAAAGATAGTTTAGAGGCCTTTGACTGCTCTGCCTAGGAGCCAGGAATTTCTCATTCATTCATACACACACTCATTTAAGCTTTCTTTCTTTTATTCTTTCGTTCATCTTTCTCTCTTAAGCTACGCTGGTGCCGCCACGGTTCCTTTCAGCTCTAAGGTAGGCCTACGCTTAGGCAAAATCGTATGCGGTCAGGATTCTATAAAGAAGGCATTGGAACAAGTGGTGGGTCGGAGATACATGAATGATGTACAGAACTGTAAGAGATCAACTGTCTCTATTTCAGATTTAGTGACCTATTTTGAGAACAGAGAAGCTATTAAACTTGCGTAGTTCTTTGCAGGGTTCGTTATTATTGGCCTAAATAGGCCTATAGGCCCGTATTTTAAAGAGGCACAAGATGAAGCTGTTCTTCATTTTATCGCACAATTTCAGTTAGTTTTGGTGCAGTGTTGTGTATGTTCACTGATGGAGAAGTTGTTTGAATATTAAGTTCAGTTGATCCTGTTCTTAAACGAAATTTTATTTCGAGAACAGGTTACAGAAGCGGAGCTGTTGAGTTTTATAAACTTGGAGCTTATAAGCTCTTTCAAGTTGGAACAATATAGGTTACAGCACAATTTGACTTAGACCTATAATTAGGCCTATATGCGTCAAAAGTAGGCCTAATTTTCTGAGCATTTCCTGAATGTCGCTATAATTAGCCTAGGCCTAGTCGTCAACCTCGTTAAAATTTCATGGTTGGGTAAAGGATGACCACATTTACCGAACGATACCACAGTAGGCCTAATTGCCCCACTTTAGCTAGGTTTTCTCACGGACCTGCAACATTCAAGGGCATCCGCTGTCTCAACAAAATTACACGCGTGTTTATTGTAATTTTCAAGGACATCCTCAACTGAGGCTGATTTCTATAGTAATTATTCAAACTTTGGGCGTTTGTTAAACTGAATGAAAACAGCATATAATTCCTAAAGCCACGTGACACATATTCTGTTCCCTTCTCGACTCTGAAACTAAACAGAGACAACGTCGCCAATTGGACAGTCAGCAACCGCACCCAACAAACGAGCGACAAGCGACCATTGTCCACGGAACAATGCTTCCGCATTGGAACCAAAATGAATGGAGACGCTTCGCCGAAAAGCCCACGACTACCGCAGCGGAACAAAGCGTCACAAACGCCTCATATTACTCGGTCTTGCAATTAAATAGCGGGTCAGAAAAGGCGTCGCCGAGTTGGCCAAACCTACCACGCAAAATACCAACATTTATATTAAACGAACATTTATAATACATCGCTTATCAGCGGTATGCCAGACCCCAACGAAAACGTATCAATTATGCAGAGAATAATTAGAATAATTATTAGCGTTTTATTGCACTAGGTCAAATAGCCCACTATGTGCCATTTATGATGAGCTAATTGATGAACCGCCACAAACGCACGACGGCGTAGGTCGATGGAGGAGAATCAAAAGGCGTTTCCCGTCGTCCTTTTAATAAGCGATGTAGGAAAATTAATTAATGCGAATTGCTGTAAACGACGCGCACTTTTGCTCATTTTGAGCCGGTCACCTATACGCACGCCCCCATACGCTAGGCTTCTGTGTGGCTTTAGATACAGTACTCGATCGCCACCAGTGAAAGCCATAGAGTTCAGTCCACGTGTAGGCCTATACGTCTCATTGTCTTGTTTGAAAGAGCGCAGTCGGATGATACACGGGAACAATGATGGATGGTGTTTTAAGAGTGGAATTAACTACAATGCGCCAATCGTCGTCGAGAACACATAGCTCAGTTGAAATGGAGACTGAAGGGGAAATTGCGTGATGAGCAGCACCAGCACAATAGATAATAGATGACAATGCACTTCGATTTCAAACAGGACAGTCAGCGGTCGGTTATTTAGGTCACTTAGTTGCAGCCATAATGTAAGAGCAGCCATAATGTAAGAGCAGCCATAAATGTAAGAGTTGTCTCTTACATTATGGCTGCAGCGCTGACGATGGCAGGTTACAGAAAAACTAACCAGCTGTAAAAAACACGCGCTATAGAAATAGGTCTACACCAGGCAATAAATAAATCAACGACTTATTTTAAGTTTTAATTTTTGAAACTTATTTTTTGTCGGTTTTGGCGGATTGTGAACATGGCAAAAGATAGCAGTTCGTCTGTATTGGGTTATACAAGTCATTGTCGCGTTCTCTGTCCCAGGGGGACTGCCTCTACCCTTGTACATGGTTTTGTAGTCTCCCGGCTTGACTACTGTAGTGCCCTTTATGCTGGCCTCCAGAGCCGTAGCAACAAAGAACGTGGCCCCTCCGAACATACGTCCGGGGCCCTTACAAAACAGCAGCAACGTAACTAGGATTTTTCGTTTGGGGGTTGCCTTGAACATGGCAACATATACAGTGTTCATACGAATTTTAGCCGTAAGCATACAACGGCTTGACTTGTTTTGGGGGCTTCAACTTCGTTTGGGGGGCTTAAGCCCCCAAGCCCAACGCTAGATACGTCCCTGCAAAACAGTATCATAATGACTTCACGCCGTTCACGGTTATTTTTGCCACTTTTAGGGGCCCCCTTCCTTGCGGGGCCCCCTCCGGTCGGAGGGTACGGAGGGCGGTCGCTACGCCTCTGCTGGCCTCCCAGCTCTCCGAGTTGGGTGCCTTGATCGGGTTCTCCGCGTAGCTGCGCGCCTCATTGGCCGTAGGCTATTCCTAAATTTGGCTGGGTGTCTGAGTTTATGCGGGATGTGCTGCACTGGCTTCTATTCCCACTACGGATCACATATATAGGCAGTGCTCGAAATGGAAAATTTTACGAAACGGAACGCTAGTCAAAGATATGGGAGCATTCACATTTCAGAGGACAATAAAAACGTTAATTTCATCTGGACGAAAGGGAACGATCATACGGATGCATTTGACGAACCGGAACGGCTTTCCGGTGCGTTCCGGTCCATTTCGAGCACTGTATATAGGGCCTGTTAGGCGCTGCTTGGAGGGACTCGCCCCCCCCTATACTTACAGGATTTCTGTCGCCCTACATCTGTTGTCCAGCGGCGATCTAACCTTCGATCAGCTGACCAAGCTGTAGGCCTACTCATGGTCCTTCGCTCACGTACCGCAATATCATGCAGCGCCGCTCCTTCTCTGTTGCTGGCCCTATGGTCCCTATAGATCACTCTACTACTTTTTATACTAATTTAAAGACTGTTCTTTTTAGCCGTGGCTGGACTGGGAGCGCTACCGAGTAGACAGCCTTGAAGGGCCGCTATATAAATGCTCCTTACTACCTGAACCTGAAGAATATCGGCCGTTCCAGATGATCTACTTCTTTTAATTAATATTTAAGTCCCCAAGGGATCATATGTACCTTGGGGCACAAAATTATAATAATAATAATTAGATTAGAATAAACTGAAATGAGATCGATTTAAACATGATCCATTTAATTCAAACATAATAAGCCAGATACAGACGAATCAATGAAGAACATACTGGTGTCGTTTGCAGGGTGAGAATTGTCAGAGGTTAGGGGTTCAACCCCCTAGTCTTTCTTAGGACCCCACAGTTAAGTCTTCATTGCACACCCCAGGGGTCGTTTCCTACCCTCTCAATTGTGCTAGTGTGATTTCGCTTTATTTGACTCTGAACTTTCTACTGCATTTTGAATTTTCTGTTTGCAAAATACGGATAAAATATTCAACTCCACATGGATCAAACTCAAAGTCTAACCCCAGTCTTTTTTCTACAGTTCTCACACTGGTCGTTTGTATCAAATGCAGAGGGAGACGATTACAGTTTTGGTTCAGTGGCAATCCAGCTGCAAACCTGGACCCAAGGGGATTACGAAGCGACATTGCTAGACAAATTTGAATAAAAGACATCTACAGGTATTCAAGTCATGGTTCCTTTGTACCTGTACAAACCATGCACCTAACAAGGGATAATCCATCAAGGACATCTGCAAAGTTGAAGGGTCATTCACCATGAAAATGGCTCTGCACCATCATACATATGAGCTGTAACAGCTGTTTGTGTCGCTTTCAGCTAGCTCAGTCAGGTCGGCGATCGCTTCGTTTCATGCGCCCATGGAGATCTTCTGGTCTGTCGCTCCCATACATCAACACAACTGCATTGTGCATCTCATGTGTTAGTCCATCACTTTAGAATAATTTTCCCGTTGACATTCGAGCTGTAGCATGCTCATAGCCCTTTTGAGGAGTTCCTAAATGCGCTTTATAAAAGTCCAGATATATACCGGTACATACATCCACAGGCGGATGTAGGTCTGCAGCGGATGTAGGTCCAGGTTTGCAGCTGGACTACCAGAGTAGGTCCGTTTTAGAGACGTGTTTTGTCAGAACGATCCCTACACAGAAAATATTACAGCACAGAAACAGATATTAAAGGGGGCGTACTGGACTTCCTTAATCGATTTTCTATTTCTACATTCTTCAAAACTTCCGACTGAATGCTCTCGTTTCAAATATTTATTATGTACAGCTTAACACTTAAAACACACATTCCTAGCATAAAAATAGAAGGCATCAGATCTATAATATCACACGAGTTATACACTCACTCATTTGAACCAAATATGACACACTGCCATCTCCACTGTTACATTGTTATAGCTTTTCCCTGAACATTACACCAAAGAAATGTATTCAGAAATATACATATATAGCCCCTTCACAGTCAAAATTTCTCCCAATTACCTTTTATTTTTTAATTACTTTTACTGTTGCCATAGAATTGGGTCCCTGTCGACTTTGTAATAAACCCCCTTTAACAAGTTGATAAAAACAGAAAACCAGCCTTATTCAACAAATATAACCAACTAAACAATTTCAACCAAGACAATAATTCAATAAACCAAAAGAGCATAACAATATTTGCCTACAACCCAAAGCCTACACAACTGTCCTTTAGTAATTATAACCCGTTCCTGGGAAAAATAAACTTAAACGCATCATCTTGTTCTTTTTTAACATTATACTTAATAAACCCATTATACATTTATTAAATAGTAATGCATTTAGTAACACTCCTAGATTGAACATACCACAATACTTTTGACCCTTGTGACAAACTAACCTCTTTTATTTGTCCTATTAAATAACCTATACAGCATGCATATATATATATACACACAGTTATGTATGAATGAGAGTTAGCATTCATATACCACTTAATTTATAGCACAAATAAATAGAGGTAGGGTAGATGAAGAATTAAAATCATCAAAAATCTGCTTTGTGAGGTCAAGTTAACCACACACTTAATAGTGATCACATAAAATACAACGCTAAATGACACTTGTCAAGAACAATCACAGTAGTAGTATTACAAATGACCAGCAGGTAAACTGGCTCGCAAGCCTCAGAAAACGTTTTGCTACAGCACAACAGTCCACTATCGTCAGTTTTCATTCCTTTCAATCATTTCTCACTGTCCTATCACCTTTAATACTTTATTTTACATCTAAAGAGATAATTACTGTGGTTGTGAATATCTTAGTTCTTTTCCCCATTCTAATCATTCAAGCAAATCACAACTAAACTTAGAATTTTGTGGGGTAATATTCCTCTAGTCTGTGAACCAAGAGTCACTGTTAATAAAAACAAAACCCCTTAAATATTGAAAATGTACTATCTATCTTCTCTGCTATCAAATCCTCCACAAAACAGGTGACAAAATCAAGACAGTCATATCTGAAATTCTGTACAGCTTAAGAATGAGAACAGATTCTAATTCAGCCCATCAAAATATCTGATGCTCCTCACAGTTTCACTCTATCATGTGCAACAAAAGTCCAAATAAGAAATGTTGCATCAAAAGCCACAAAAGTTCAAACAAAAATCTCTTGTCACGTGCCACTTAAGCCCCCCAAAATTCTGCAAGTGTGAAAAAATGTGTTTAGCAAAAATACATCCAATGAATCAGAAGAATAAATACAAGTATGAAACACTACACAGTCTCAAGTTAAACTTTGGCTAATTGCACATCACAAGATAAAAGGAGATATTACGCTAATACTTTCTTGGAGACTGAACATATACGGATGACTAGACAACTTATGAGTTTGTCAAGCAAGTCCTGATCAGAAATCTAGGCTAGACAAATCAAAAACCTAAGTCATGCCAACGATGAGAAACTGTTCTAAAATGCAGTTTAAAACATGTACATTGATACCTAAAACTGAAATATTGAAAATGCAAGCACATTAAAAGATAATGACAGACATTCAAGCATAAAAGAACATTTTTCATGATATTACGTCAACTAAAGCAAAACCAAAACTGCCATCATATTTACAATTTTTAGTAGTGCATGAAGTATCTTTGCATGTCGTAGAAGTTGGCCAAAACTTAAGTGTCAGAATTAAGCATACACTGTGAAAAATAGACACGGCCTCCAACAGAAGAGACAAGACTACTGAATGGGATCACAGAAGACGGGTCTTGACACTTTAAGAGCTGCATTTGTTTCCCAGTCGCTTTAGTACACTTTTGTCGTTAAAGTATTAGATGAACATGAGCAGTGTCATTCACCCTCCACTAGCCAACCTTCTATGGAAAAAAAGATTTGCTGGCATGGCAGAAAAAGGGAGTCTTAAACCTTCTGCACAGGCAGGAAGGGAATCCACTGTCACCCCATAAAGAGACCTTTTTGCAATTCACTTTTGGAATGACTAATATACCACGTTAAACTTGAAAAGGATAAAAACCATACAATACAAGTTTGTGCAGGAAAACATTTTTCAAACAATTCAGAAAAGTGAATTTAATGTCCTTTGCATGCACTAAAACAATAGCCATTCGCTGGATCTGTATGTCCACCTGATCATACAGTTAAAAACTGTTATCTTTTGCCAGGGGCTGAGCTACGATTGTCTCTAAGCAGACATCTTCAGCAGGTATTCAAAAGATCATGTATGGCTGTTTCAAAGCAGTTACTCGACAGAAATGAAAAGACCAGCATTTAAAGAGATTTAGCACCAAGGTGAATTGTGACATAACTTCAATATAAAAAGACAAGAAAACAGGCAAAACAAATACCCAGATAGTAACAGAATGATTCTGATGATAAAAAGAATGGTTATGTTTTCTTGATTAGTAATCAAGAATGCCTATTTTGTTACCTTCAATCATAATTATTAATGTATGTCTTCAAATGATGACGGCAAGTTTACCATCAACTCCATACTGTATCTGAAACCAGAACAATCATAAAACCAGCAAATAGCAACACGGCGTGTGTGAAAGGTCCTCATAGTAATCAAATTAATATTTTAATACAAAATAGAATTCCTGCATTAGCTCTTCTTGGCATGAATTTCCATCTCAGTTGTGTATCTTTGAAAAGAATTTTCTTATGTACAACCACCTGAAACTGACATCTCCAACATTATGGCACTTGTTTCTTACTGAAGCCATCACCAACATGAAGCTCATAATGCAATCATGTAAACGCTTTATAAAAACTATATTGAGATCTTTTTACTCAAGGCTTCCCACTGTTCCTGCACAAAAGACAACTCCGTGCCATTTACAGTAACACAGAAACAAATATACTTGTGTAGGCCTAACAAAGGTCAGTCAATGCAAACGACCTCAACAGCAGTGTTTTCTTTTCCTGGACATTTAGAAACAGGTTTTGAAGATGGCTCGTCTTGTTTCTGCAACTTTCGTCGGGCCTTGATTTTCATTCTCGTTTCTTGACTGTCTGGCGGAGTGAGATAATCAGGAATGGAAATCGACGTTTGGGGACTGTTGTCCCGCTCTTGTTTAGTCTCAAAAACAGTGTCCTGCAGAAATCCAAAATAACTGAGATCTCAGCCAGCAATTTAATAATGATTTATTGATTGATTTATACATCAGTTTGAAACAATAATGGCTGCATAGTGTCATGCAAATGAGCATTAATTTGCAACAACTTGTCATTTTGCAAAAATGTTAAACGTAGCTGCACTCTACAGTCTACATCTGTAAGTGAATGCACAAACTTGCTTATTCGTCATCATTCTTAAACCTTTAACAATGAGCATGTACTAAAATGCATGGAAAACTAATCCCTCTCGTCGTTAAACGGTTAAAAGAGTGACAAAACACATCTGAATAATCCATACAGATTTATGTATACGATGAACCTCACATACTATTAAAAAACAGTTCATGATACTACACTACAACATTGATACTAGACTACAACAGTTCATGATACTAGACTACAACATTGATACTAGACTACAACAGTTCATGATACTAGACTACAACATTGATACTAGACTACAACAGTTCATAATACTAGACTACAACATTGCATACTGTATGGAGATGGAGGCTGCAATACAATTCAATTGTATTTTGATATTGGCCTCCTTACAAAGTTCAGAAGTGCACGCAACCATACGACAGAACATCGATGGCACTGGGTCACTACGCAGTAGTCTGAGGTAGATTCGAACCTGCGACCCACCAGTTACAAGACACAGAACATACCGCTACACCACCACGTCCCCATGCATGCACTGGAGATGCATTATAACACCCATCGTTAGGCCAAAAAAAAATAATGGTGTGTTTCCGGTAACGGAGTTTTAAAAAAGTGGGTAGGTAGGTAGGAAAATATTTTTTTTTAAAAATATTTTTATACAATGCCATTTCATAGCGACCGTATCACCTTTTTGTTTTTCTTACATTTTGAGAACAAGAAGATGTTACTAAATAAACACCTTGCTAAAAACAGTTCCATGTTCTTTAAACTTATTTGTTAGTAAATTGAATTTTTTAAATGTTTTCTTTATATATGCTAGAAGGCTAATATTTTCACAAGTGTAGTTCATTGATATCGTTTTCTGGCAGCCATCAACGATAGTCTGACGTATGTTGGGTGTGTATGTTGTATGTATGTATATATGATGTATGTATGTATGTGTGCAGTTATATGTGTATTAATGTATATGTGTATGTATGCATTTATGTACGTATGTTGTATGTATATTGTATGTATGTTGTATGTATGTTGCATGCATATTGTATGTATGTTGTATGTATGTGTGTATGTTGTATGTATGTGCGTATGTTGTATGTACGTATGTATGTATGTATGAAAGTATGTATGTATACGAGCATTTGTGTATTAATGTATATGTGTATGTATGCATTCATGTATGCATGTATGTATGCATGTATGTATGTATGTGTGCATTTATATGTGTATCAATGTATATGTGCATGTATGCATTTATGTATGTATGCATTTATGTATGCATGTATCTATGTTGTATGTATGAATGTATGTATATATGTATGCATACAAGTATGTATGCATACATGTATGTATGTATGTTGTATGTATGTATATTGTATGTATGTATACTCCGGTGGGCTCCCAGAATAGCGGACCCCCCGAATGGAGGGTCGGCACCGAGCAGCCGCCATTGCGACCAACTGTTCCCCCATAGGCAGGGCTGGTTGCTTAGGAGGCTGAGGCTGAACTTGAGGCTGGTTGCTATAAAGGAAACTTTACTCATACTATGATACGTACGATAATCGTAGATGTTGAAACACATTGAATACGACGACGATTGGATTTGGTTAATAACCCTAGCGCATAACCGTGGGAAAATCGCCAACTTTCGGGTCTATAATCTCCGCAACCCTCCCACAGTTGTAACAGCTGACCATGGGAAACTTACAGTCCATTTTTGCTCTAATTACCCTTAGACTTAAGTCCTTCCAGTGCAGGTCTGCACATCGGGCGACGCATCTCGTTGCTCTAATTAACGGTGCTCTTATTTACATTGAAAGACCGCTGGTTCCCCACGGTCTATAATATCGCAATTCTGCACCTCTGGCACAGAAAGTGAGGTTTCAGTTGTCGGAAAGCTGCAACTCTGACACGAAATGAATTACTACAAAAATTTCTTTCCCCAAAATTATCCGAGTCGCGCCAAAAAAGTGACTCGGTCGCGTTACCGGAAACACACCATTATTTTTTTGGCCTTATGAAACAAAGCCTGATATAACATGGTTCGGGACACAAATCCAAAAATTAGTTCAGCTAAAGCAAAGAGCCTTATTATAACATGATCTGTTACAAGGTGCTTCTGTATATAGAACCAATATATAAGGCCAAAAAAAAATAATGGTGTGTTTCCGGTAATGCGACCGAGTCACTTTTTTGACGCGACTCGGATAATTTTGTAAAAAAAAATTTTTCCCATAACCCACAGCATTTCAGAGTTGCAGATTTCCGACAATTTAAAACATTGTATTCCGTGCCAGACGTGCAGAATTGCGACATTATAGATGCGCTCACTAGTCACTACAGCAGATGGCTTTGGGAAATCAGCGGTCTTTCTATGTAAATAAGTGCACCGTTAATTGGAGCAATGAATGGGCTGTAAGTTTCCCACGGTCAGTTTTTACAAAAGTGGGAGGGTCGGGGAGATAATAGATCCGAAAGTCGGCGATTTTCCCACGGTTTCTCGCCAGCGTTATTTCACTAATCCGATCGTTGTACGTATTCAATCTTTCAGCAAATTCTACGATTATCGTAGGTACCAAAGTAGGCCTACAAGTAAAGCTTCCTTTGTAGAAACCAGCCTCAAGGTCAGCCTCAGCCTCCTAAGCAAACAGCGACATCTACGATTATCATACGTACCAAAGTAGGCCTACAAGTAAAGCTTCCTCTATAGAAACCAGCCTCAAGGTCAGCCTCAGCCTCCTAAGCAACCAGTCTACTTAGTAAACCAACCTCCGTAGCATTTAACCTTAACAACCATCCTTCTTGGCAACCAAATTTCGTAACAAACAGCCTCAATGTCAGCCTCTTTAGCACTCAGTTTCAGAGTCAGACTCAGGCCGAGTCTAACCAGCCTCTTTAGCAACCATCCTTAACAGCCAGCCTCCTTAGGCCAAAAAAAAATAATGGTGTGTTTCCGGTAACGCGACCGAGTAACTTTTTTGGCGGGACTCGGATAATTTTGGGGAAAAAATTTTTTTTCGTAACTCATTTCGTGTCAGAGTTGCAGCTTTCCGACAATTGAAACCTCACTTTCTGTGCCAGAGGTGCAGAATTGCGACATTATAGGCAGACAATCGTGGGAAACCAGCGGTCTTTCAATGTAAATAAGGGCACCGTTAATTAGAGCAACGAGATGTGTCGCCCGATGTGCAGACTTTAGGTCTAAAGGTAATTAATTAGAGCAAAAACGGGCTGTAAGTATCCCATGGTCAGCTTTTACAAATGTGGACGGGTTGGGGAGACAATAGACCCGAAAGTCGGCGATTTTCCCACGGTTTTATGCGCCAGGGTTATTAACCAAATCCAATCGTCGTATTCAATGTATCAACATCTACGATTATCGTACGTATCATAGTATGAGTAAAGTTTCCTTTATAGCAACCAGCCTCAAGGTCAGCCTCAGCCTCCTAAGCAACCAATCCTGCGTATGGGGGAACGTTCCGGGGTCCGCTATTCTGGCAGCCGACCGGAGTATACATAAATACAACATACATACAACATACATACAACATGCATACATACATGTATACATACATACATACAACATAGATACATGCATACATAAATGCATACATACATAAATGCATACATGCACATATACATTAATACACATAAATGCACACATACATACATACATGCATGCATACATACATGCATACATGCAACATACATACATGCATACATAAATGCATACATACACATACACATTAAAACACATATAAATGCACATACATACATACTTGCATACATACATGCATGCATACATACGTACATACAACTTGCACACATACATACAACATACATACATACATACAATATACATACAACATACATACATGAATGCATACATACACTTATACATTAATACACATAAATGCACATATACAAACACACATGCATGCATACATGCATGCATGCATACATACATACATATACACATACATACAACATACATACATGCATACAAAAATGCATACATACATGCATAAATGCATACATACACATATACATTAATACTCATATAAATACATACATACATGCATATATACATACAATGATACAACATACGTACAACATACATACATACAAAATGCATACATACACATGTACATTAATATACACATGTACATATATACATGTACATACATACATACATCATAATACATAACATCATACAACATACGTCAGACTATCGTTGATGGCTGCCAGAAAGCGATATCAATGAACTACACTTGTGAAAATATTAGCCTTCTAGCATATATAAAGATAACATTTAAAAAATGTAATTTACTGACAGATAAGTTTAAAGAACATTGAACTGTTTTTAGCAAGGTGTTTATTTAGTGACATCAACATTCTCAAAAAGTAAGAAAAACAAAAAGGTTATACGGTCGCAATGGAAAGCATTGTATAAAAATATTTTACAAAAAAAAAATATTTTCCTACCTACCTACCCAGTTTTTTAAAACTCCCTTACCGGAAACACACCATTATTTTTTTTTGGCCTTAGCAGTGAGTGTTCTTAGCAACCGTCCTCCTTAGCAACCGCCATCTTTAGCAACAACTTTCTTAGCAACAGCACTCCTTTGCAACCAGCCTCCTTAACAACCAGCCTCCTTAGCAACCGTTTTCTGGCCTGCGCTGAATATCGATCTCTGAAGCACCCCTCGGACACGGTTTGGGTCCGCTATTCCGTGGTCTGCTATACATGCCCTATATACATACCTACATACATACATACATACTGAGATACATACACGCATACATACATACATACATGCATACATACATAGAGTATGCATGCATACATCCATACAAGTACATGCATACATACATACATACATACATGCATACATACACATGTATGCATGGATACATACATACATACTTGTATGCATACATACATGTATGCATGTATGTATGTATGTATCTCTGTATATGTGTATGTATGCATACTTGTATCATGTATGTATGCATACATACATACATACAAGTATACATACATACATACATACATGTATGCATGTATGTATGTATCACTGTATATGTGTATGTATGTATGTATGCATGCATACTCTACGTATGTATGCATGTATGTATATAGCGGACCGCGGAATAGCGGACCCCCGAAATAGCATTGTATAAAAATATTTTACCAAAAAAAAATATTTTCCTACCTACCTACCCAGTTTTTTAAAACTCTGTTACCGGAAACACACCATTATTTTTTTTTGGCCTTATGAGTTTCTGGTGTATTTCTGTTTTGCCAATTTTGACCAGTTCTGATTACAACTTAAATTTTGAGACAATGCCATGATCATTTAAGACCGTGCTGTGCAACACGCGAATACTAACCGCAAATAAAAAAAATTGCAAGCACAATTCAAAGCCAAATATCTCACTAAAAACGTGCTTCAATGTTTATTGATATTTTTTGGCGCTGAACTATTATAAAGCATGGTATTATTCACTGATTAGCCTATTGTATAATTTTTGTCATAATAAATTTTAATACATACAGTAATTTTCAATAAATTTGCCATTGAGCTTACTGGTGCACCCCACGGCTTCAAGAATAATTGTTTCGGTGGCCCGCTTTGTCAAAAAGGTTGGACAGCACTGATTTAAGATATGAAATTAACTACTTACAAGCATTTGCAGTGAAACTGTGTGCTCCTGGAGGTTATGGTCATCATCGCTTCTTAATTCTCTTGGTGGAATCTGTTCTTTAGCCAAGGTCCATGCAAACGGAGCCATCCATTTTACGCATGGTGCAATGTCAGACCACTGGTATCCTGCCACAAAATAGTACAATTTTTTCACAAATAAGAATTTATTTGCAGATGTGCATAAAAATATATTCCGTTGCTTGTGCACAGCTTCAAGGAACAGTTAAACGCTATGAGGTAATCTCAGCATGTGTTCTACACAATGCAATATTTCATGACAAAATAAAGTAAAAAGTCACATCAAATGTAAGTGGGTCATTTGTTAAATTTATATGGCCAAACTAACCAGCTTCACATTATTAAAACTGAAGTCTGGGTCCAAATAAGTTTAAAACTCACAAAAAATTACTATATGTAACTAACAAATGCAGAACTATCTGTTCGAACAAGAGGCATTTTATCATGTGCACATACATTTAATAATCAAGACAAGATTGTTTAAGTGGTCATTTATTAATTGTAGTGCTTCAGTTGCACAGTCTATGTATGAAAACGATTAAAGTCATTGAAACATTTGCGTTACATTGTGTAAGAGACGAATGAGGACACATCTGGCTACGTTACTACGTAAAGTAACATTGTACAATGAGGTCAATTGTTTGCTTGTTACTTGCCACTGCCAAAGATGCAGTGTCACATACCTGACAATTTAGATATTTTGGCTAAAGTATATTGCAACAGCAACTCAGTAACAGCTTTTCATCACAGATAATGAGTCTAAATTGTATTCATTGCAATTGGATTTTAACCATAAAAATACAGGTGAAAAGCACGCAATCACCTCTCTTGTTTATTTAAGGAATCTGACGAAGCCTTTTCCATTTATAATCAGCAATTGTCTCCCACATACCTGTGGCAGCCAAGGCCAACGAAATCTTGTCTTTAAGCACCGTGTGATAGAGAACAGCAGCAGCAAGGATGCTGTAAGGCCACTGCAGAGACTCGATATCCATTATACACAGGTCAAGTAACTACAACAAGAAATTTATCAATACCTTGAGAAACTCTTGACCAAATTACTTCACAGTTACTCATTCTTATGCAATCAATGTTGGGATACTTTTACAGACAGAAGTTGCATCTAACCTAAACATTCAATATTATATTTCAAGATAAAGTAATTAGTTTAATAATTAAATCATTTTGTCTCAAAATCTGCACCCCCTCTTGAGTTGCACCCTGTTCCACGGCACCACTGGAACACCCCTCTCTGTGGCATTGGGGGCACAAGTGGCACTATGGAAGGTTATACATCAGACAAACTAAAACACACACAAATAGGTTTCAGCAGGTCCTTAGTATAAAGAAATAAATGCTATACAAACCCGCATGCAGGTCATGAAGATACGTCGGGAAAAATGGTGGACAAGCACATTATCTGTTTTGTTCTTCTCGTCACACAATGCAATTGCCTGCAGGTAAGTAGCTAACCACACGTGAGGCGTAATGGTAGACATTTTGTGCTTCAAGACCTGAAAGAAAACTTACATCACATAGATACAACACCCTTAATGATGTAATATGATAAAGTCTGACCAAAATAACAACCAGATAATAATTTCCATTGTAAGGCAACCTAGAAGTAACTTGCTGCTGATAATTCCTTGCTAAGCATACAACACACAAAAGCGAGAAACCCTACACTTCAATAAAAACAGTCTTTAATATAAATATGGTTACAAATGTTATCCCACTGTTCTGGGGATTACAATAGGCAATGCAGTTGTCTAAATGTACAGCAGCATAATCGTCCACAGTAGCCGCAAAAACTTCCTTCCAAAAACATTACAATGTATTGCAGTGAGCAATCTCATTGTGTTAGTTACTTAAGCTTCTGGTGTTATAATTCTAGAATGTTAAAAGTTTGGTCAAATATTGTCCAGGTAACCTACTCCATTTTATAATTATAAGCAAGCAAGTACGTAGTCTTTTCCTCTACAGTAACTGCTAATACAGATTATTTACTTAATTACTGATAATTTATTAACTTAATATAATTAAAGACAATTTTTAACTGAAATCATTCAAATAATCATTTTGGTGCACGAATACAATTCTTCTCTCGAGTTTACTCAGATTAGTTGCAATAAAAAACTGTGTTCAATCATGAAGATTGTGAATAGAACCTGGAAGGCAGCCAGCCAAGAAAATAAAAAATGACCAGCTCTGTGTATCAAATAAGCAGTAATAAGTAGCACTACTTAACAATAGTAATAATTAGACAATAACCACATAATAATTATCTCACCTGAAGCATCAGTGCTTCTTGTTGTCGCATTTCGTCAGGTGTGTACGTGTTATCGGTCATGTAACAAAATTCGCCCACAGTAGCCGCAAAAACTTCCTTCAAAAAACATTGTTCTGTATTGAACCACGGCAACATAAACGACTTAAGCACAATCTTTGGAGTTTCTTACACAGAAGTTATAGTTAACTTTTTCAGAATCATGCAATCAGTGTTTATGGTCATCTCGAACTCCATCTTGGCAAGGTGTGTCTGCACCAGAGGCATTATCCCTCCAAGGGAGGAGAAGCTTTTGAGACTGCTTGAGAGTTAGGTTCATGTTTAATGGACTGTGAGTAAGCAATCACTGTGGATTACATTTGCTGACAAAGCTTTTGATTCTGTTGATCATGCTGCTCTCTCCAGACCACTCCTGTTGCTTGATCTACTGCAGACAACAGCAGTAATTGATGGAATATATGAATGTTTATAGTGGAGTGTAACAGGCCTGAAAACTTGCCCCAGATCTATACTTGCCAACGATGGAACACATCACAACACACATTAACACTATAGAATTCTACCCACTCTCAATGCAGATCTCATCAGAAACAAGTCAAACAAAAAGACTCCAGATGCTTTGACATGCTGCACTCCTAAGCAGGACAATGTCATGGCACTCCAAGGTAAGACAGCGGTTGGAACAGATCAACTGGGCAATCCAGGAATACACGGATATGAATAGTGGAGTCGAACCTTCATTCACAAAAACTTTGGGCTTGAAGATCATAAGAGAGGACAGTTTGCAACACATCATGGAAAACGCATCTCTTCAGACCAGGATGTGTAGATGATGATGATAATTGTAACTGACCCAGTCAGCATAATCTGCATGTAGACTTCAAATCCACAACTGCAAATTTCTGACCTGGCATTACATTCTAAACTTCTTCTCACTCAGAAGTCACATCCGAAATTCCACACATCAAACTACTATTACACAGAAACGCACAAGCAACTGCAGTCAAGGAATTAATCTCAGTCATGTTAAACGATTAGCTTACTTCATATTTTGACGCTACCCACATCGCTGTAGCACCAATCAACTGCAACCTCAACCTTGTATCTGCATGTAGACTTCAAATCCACAACTGCAAATTTCTGACCTGGCATTACATTCTAAACTTCTTCTCACTCAGAAGTCACATCCGAAATTCCACACATCAAACTACTATTACACAGAAACGCACAAGCAACTGCAGTCAAGGAATTAATCTCAGTCATGTTAAACGATTAGCTTACTTCATATTTTGACGCTACCCACATCGCTGTAGCACCAATCAACTGCAACCTCAACCTTGGAACGTTTTGAAACACAGACATGTATCTGTCGACATAGTCCACTGCCAGGTAGAAGGTTTCGCGATGTATTTTGTATTCATGGGCCAACTAAAACACAATCAACATCTTCACATCTAGAATAATTCACTACTCATTCCAAAATACAGCTAACAACACTTATTTTGGTCCATTGGAGGTCCGAGTCCGGTTGTCAGTAGTTACTGACTCCTCTGATTAGGTTGTACTGCAAGAAGCACTTTATAAATGCATAAATACAATACAATACTACTTTTTGTCTAACAAAAATTTCAATCACTCTACATACTAAAGTAAAAATTCCAGTCAGTACTGCAATCATTCCATATACTAAAATTAAAATCGCAAACAGCCAGTAATCATATCTTAGTCATTTACACAGGCAAACCAGTGCAGTCACATTTGCAGGAAGCACAGAGGGTCAAATTTTGTTCACAATATACTCAGATGAGCTAAACAGTCATTCGCATGGAACTTTTCCATCAGCATTTAACTTAAATGCAAAATGATCACGTAATTTCCACTCAAACATTTTACGTTATCATTTGTTCGCCATATTGCTTACTCTGGAAATGGGCTGTTCGTCAGCATTAAATAAGTAAACAAAATTAAACGAAAAAACAAAATTAATCAATTACAATTATTAACAATTAATCAATCGTTAAAATTGGCAGCCCAATAAATATATATATATATATATGTGTGTGATTTTATTAAATAAGGAGTAGCAAACTTCTGTGTTATATATATATATGTGTGTGTTATATATATATATATGTGGCGGTCAAGGCCACAGTGCGTAAGTGGGAGGATTTATTTTATGCGAATAGCATCGTTTTCTTTAAGTTTACATGCGAAGGGAACAGCATCGTTTCTCTTAATTTTACATGCGAAGGCCCAGCATCGATCATTTAATTTTTATTTAATTTCAATAGGCAACTGGCCGGCAACGACCGTGGCAGGGAAGCCCGATCGACGGTCTGAAGCCAGCGCATAGCGAGCAGACGCGCTCATTCGGGATGCATAGAGCCTGCCTCACGGTGTGCTGCTTTATACGTGAAGAGTTGGTTCGACTCTTCATACATAGCAATACTGTTAAACAGCGTTGTTGGTTAGCGATTCAGTTACCGATTCAAATATACTGCACTCAGTGTGGTAGGCGAGTGATTTTGGTTACGACCGAGTCAGAGTTCGAGTTTCCGGTTAGTACAAATATATTTACGGACGAAAGGGGCGTCCGAATAATATAATCAGGCGATCCCGAGTACAGCTAAAGAAGTTCACTGTTGGGAGACGGGCCGACAGCGCCGATCCTGCGGGTTGGATCCCTCCGTTGATCGCGAAGCGGTCTAGATCCCGATCGTGGGAAATCTACGGCTGAGTAATACTCGGGGAAGGATACCGTTGATACACAGGAAAACCAATTCAGTGTGAGATCGAAAACCAGGGTGAATTTGGCGACGGGCAGGAAAGTCCCTCTTGGGTTTTGAAGAACTCCGCGATCGGAGCTTGTCCGGTTACCCATGGGAGTAGAGGTGACCTTCTTAAGGTAGCCATTTTCTGGAATTCTGAAATCCTTGAAACCAAGAGTAAATTTGGCGTCGGGCAAGGAAATCCCTCTTGGAGTTCGAAGAACTCCAAGATCCGACAGTGTTTGGTTTTACCCACTGAGGAGAGTTTTACGCGAATTCGGCGTACTCGACACAAGGGAAGTTCTACGCGCTTTCGGCGTACTCGGCCGGGAGAGTTTTACGCGACTTCGGCGTCTTCGGCTGGGAGAGTTTTACGCGACTTCGGCACTCGGTGAAGTGACCGTCGGGATACCTGAAAGAACCAATTTAGTACAAAAACGATAATAAGGGTAAATTTGGCGACAGGCAGGAAATTCCCTCTTGGGGTTTGAAGAACTCCGCGATTGGAGCTTGTCCGGTTACCTGTGGGAGTAAGCGTGACCCTCGTTAGGGAACCAAAATTCGGAAATTCTTGGGAACAAAATTCAGGACATTCTGGTAACCTTACGGGGTCAGCGTTACATTTGGATTGTGACACTTGGATGGCTGACACGCCGGTGGAGCGTTGGAGGGGCTCCATCGCCCGGTAACTAAAAAGAGTTACTGGGAAAGACCACTGTTACCGAAAGACCGCAGTACGGGAAAAGACCGCCCGACAACTGATTACAGTGCGGTAAGACCAGGAAAAACGATCGAGTCAGGAAAATCTTGTATTCAAACCAATCGTTATTCAGAGCAAATAACTTGGTGATCGAAACACGTAGCTCCGAGAACTGACCGAAGTGCGAAGTAGGGCCCACCTCGTGCGCCGGTCGGAACACAGTTCTGCGTGCGGTTAGGGAGGTTTTAGACCTAGAACCTGTCCTATCAGAAGAGAGTGTCGTGAGACCAGTACACCGCGTTAATATCACACGTGCATATATTATCGCAAGATGTTCGCGTGTTTGAGACGGCACGACGTGACGACTCGTCAGATGTACACCTTGTCCTCTCGGACAGGAGAACGTTCAGAGTTTTCCCCTATTGACGATAACTCGAGAGTCATGAGATGCAGAATGGTACGTGAGGGTTCGGTTAAGGTGGAGAAAAAGAGGAAGTCTTTGACAAAGAGATCTCACGGGAAGCTGAGGACTCCTGCCGGCAAGAGAGCGAACCCTGTTCTAAAGGACGGCCATCCTGAGGACGAGGACGTTGCCCACCCGGCGACCGCGGCAGTGGCAGAGTCCGAAAGTGAGATGGAGCTTGACAGCGACACTGTTCGCAAACAAGCGATACCCTCGGAACCTCCTCTTGGAGAAATGGGCATTGAGAGCGGAGACAGGGAACCGCTCGTCTACATCAGAAGTAGACAGGATAGTGACCCGGGCGACTCCAGAAGGTCAGTTGGCTGGAGCCGAACCCAGCCCGACGACGAAGCAGCGTCTCGGGTAAGACCGACACAAATTGGTACCATGTCTGATGAAGGGTTAGTTGATCTCGAGCGACGAACGTCACAAACTGGTACCAGAAGTGGGGTTCTAGCGTTTTCTTGTTACAGAACCAGGCAAGGTCAGGAAGATACCGAGGACGAGTCGGATGAAGTGCCCCATAGTGAGCACAGAGGCGCGCGTCCAAAGTTACGTAAACGGAAAAGCAAACGAAGGTTGCTTGATGAAACGGGTGCACCTGACGAAACCAGTGCATTTGAAACGGAAGCTGGAACCCGCAGTGGGCGTGAAAGAGGTTTCCATGAGGATAACGGATGGTTGATAACCGTTCCAAAGACTACTGAGGTAGTACGGAACGATGTGAATAACGAGACATTCACACACTGGCGAGAGACCGTTGGTGAGAGTAGGTTTGACAGGTCCAAACCACTCGACGACAATAGAGTTCCGCGTATAATGCATGAGAGAACGTTCGACAATAGATCGGGGAACCTTGTGCAGGTTCAAGTACCTAGTATCGTACGGGGCAGGCAACCTGTACAGTCGAGACAGGCTTGTGATAGGCCAAGAGACATTGAGACAGGCCTGAAACCGCGGGGTGACGCCGTAGTGCAGAAAACGAGTGGTGACATCGTGGCGCATCAGCGAAACGAAGGTAATCGAGTACCGTTTACCAACATGGAAGAAGGTCGCCCAAGACCTGTGACCGATGAGGTAGATTGGCAAGCGGAGATGTCTTACCTGCGACAGAGTGTGGCAATGATGAGTTCGAAACTTGAAGAATTGTCTGTTCCTGCTGCTCAGCATGCGAAGTCTTACCGACGCGAGACATCGGGGAAACCTACGGGCCCAGGTTACCAGATGGATCGCCGAGGGAAGCTGCAGATCGAAGAGCCAGCACGGAGCCGAGGTAACACAGAGACACGCGAGGAAGTTTCGCTTTCGGAAACTTCGGAAAAGTTACGTAGCCGCTATCTTCCCGAGGACAGCGGGAGAGAGTCACACGGAAAAACGGCAAGGCAATCGAGTCGACAACGTCTGTTGACAAGAGGAAGGGTTGAGGCGAAATTACGTTCGTCAGTGAGTTCTTCGGATTCAGACACCGATAGTGTTGGTCCAGAAGAGGCCATGAGAACCGGAGTCTTTGACAGGAAAAACCTCCGCCAACGAGGAAGACACGAGAGTTATGAGAAAACTGAAAGGGAGACGTATGGTAAGGAACGTCTACCAGAGTACGAGAGACGCGGTTTAAAACAGGCACTTGATAGAGAAACCGAGAGAGAATCGAACATGGGAAGAGACAGAGATCATTTGGCCTGGGATGAGACCCACGAGCGGTACTCTAAAGGGCACAAACCAGATTCGAGAAGTCGTAATTGTCTTAGGTACGACGAATCTGACAGACCGCCGGAGTCAGGACAAAGAGATATTCGCGAAGAAGACAGGAGAGTTACGTTCGTCAACGGAAACTCTCAGAGCTCTCGCAATAAATATAAACGATCGGAGTCCAAAGACTACGCAGGTGGTGAGCCTCGTAGAAAAGGTCAGAGACAGGCTGAGTACATCTCTGATGAAGACAGTGCAACGTCAGGCGACCGAGAGATGACTACGATGTATTCTAAGTGGCGTCCAGGGAAGACGTTGGGTACTCTGAGGGGACAGAGTCGGCACCGGTCAGTGGTGAGGACAGACGAGGAAAACGATTCCAGGAGTAACGATGAGGACAACCGGAGAGGAAATCCCAAGAAGAGTGTCGGAAGATCACTTGTTACACGGACAAGAGGCGAAGATCGATCGGATCGCGGTATACGAATCAAGCTAGAGAAGTACGACGGCAAGTCAGCGATCGCAGCCTTTCTAGCAAAGTTCGAAGTTTGTGCACGGTGCAACCGGTGGAGTGATCAGGAAAAAGCAGACCAGTTAATGTGTGCCCTTTCGGATCGAAAGCATCATTAAATAGGCTGTCGCTATCACGGTTCTCATCGTTTTGGCGTACGTGCAGGGTGCCGAGATTGTTACGGGTCCCGCTTCGCAGCTGTTGTGGGACATGGGTGCACAGAGGGACGTGTCTTGGCGAGAACTTGTTGAGCGGCTTAAGGCCCGGTACGGGTCTGATGACCAAACTAGCCTATATCGGATGAAACTTCGCACTTACCGGCAGGCTCACGGAGAAACGCTGAGTAGTGTAGTGCAGGAAGTACGAAGGCTAATGGCTTTGGCATACCCAGGACCAACAAGTGATATCGTCGAGACGGTCGCTTGTGACGCTTTCATTGATGCACTGGCAAACCAAGATTTGGGGCAGAAGGTGCGCGAGCGAGAACCAGTTAACCTCGAAGCGGCGTATAAACATGCGGTGAGGTTGGATGCCTATGGTCGATCTTCGACACAAGGTGGTGATTTAGACCGGAGACACGCGAGAGTTAAAGTTACCATGGAAGACCGAAAAGACTCGAGCACTGAGGGGCAACAGTCTCGTCGTCTAGAAGATCTCGAGCGAAAGATTAAAAATCTTTCAAGAGAACTTGATCGAGTGACAATAAATAAGAATTTGGGCATCGTTCCGAGAAAACCTCATGAAAGGGAGAACAGTTCTGATCTAGCGGTGGGAGATCAGAGGACAACCGAACCGAATGTGGGGTGGCGACGGATTTATCCGCCCACACGGTTGCGTAACCCGGATATCGAATGCTACTTGTGCAAACGAAAAGGACACATGAAGCGATATTGTCCTCAGAGAAACGCTGAGACGAATGGTGCAACCGGTACCAGTGAACCTACAAAGGCTGAACCGATACAAGAGGAAACCCAAAACCGACTGGTCAAAGGCAGTAGGGTGGCCTACGTGGTTGCGAGACTGGCAGGAAAACGTATACACTGTCTACTTGATTCTGGAAGTGAAATGTCACTTGTGCCACGACGTTTCGTGCTAGACGCTGTGCTAGTACCGTCAGAACAGCGACTCCTAGCCGCTAATGGAAGTCAGATTAAGGTGGATGGTGAAACTAACCTTAAGATTCGGATCGGAAAGCAGGTGTACCCTGTACCCTGTCTAGTTACAGACCAAGTGACAGAAGTGATCTTGGGGTTATCTTGGCTGGAAGCCAATCAGGCAAGATGGGACTTCGCAAGTCGATGCGTTTTCCTTGGGAGCGAGAAGATCCCTCTGAAAGAGGTCGTTACCGAGTCCATGTGCCGGAGGGTTATTGTGCAAGAGGACATAATAGTTCCTCCAAGGAGCGAAGTTGACGTTCCAGCTTGGGTCGTATACCCGCATTTCCAAAAAGATAACGAAGATTGGACGACCATTCCAATGGAATTATCAAAAGATTTGATAATCGGACGTACGTTGGTGACAGGAAGAGACACGGAAGTGTGGATCAGGATGTTGAATGTTGGAGACAGAGATTCGCTAGTCAAGAAACGGACTGAATGTCCGCTGGAGCGAGTGAACGTAGTCGATGTGACAGTTAATCGAGCCAGAACGGAATCGTATGATGAGCCTTACCGAAGCGAAAATCCGGAGAAGCCTATGGGCCCAGGTTATCCGGAGGAACGCCGAGGAAAGCAGCAAAGTACGATTGACCGGTTTGGATCGAAGATTAGTACAACGGCCAGTGTGGCGGAGCAGACGCTCAACCCACTTGCCGAACAGACCCTAAAACGACTATGGGAAGAAGTGCCAGCAGACATTTCGGAAGAAGAGCGAATCAGGTTACGAAAACTTGTGCTAACGTACAGCGCAACGTTTTCCCTTAACGAAAGTGATAACGGATTCACTTCGGTGATCCAACACGAGATCGATACGGGACAGGAGAAACCAGTTCGGCAACCGTTGAGACGTCAACCGCTTTCCATGTTACCGGAAGTTGATCGTCAGGTAGAAGACATGTTGAGACAAGGAATCATTGAACCGTCGATATCGGAATGGGCATCCAATGTCGTAATGGTTAAGAAAAAGGATGGCAGTATGCGTTTCTGTATCGATTACAGGCAACTGAACCTGAAGACACGGAAAGATGCTCATCCGTTACCCCTTATCCGCGAGAGTTTAGATACCCTGGGTGGCGCCAGATGGTACAGTACGTTCGATTTGAGAGCAGGTTATCACCAGATGGCCTTGCACCCAAGAGACAAACACAAGACCGGGTTCGTTACGAGAAGGGGCAGCTTCCAATTCAAAGTGTTACCTTTCGGATTGTGCAATAGTCCGGCCTCGTTTTGTCGACTAATGAACTTAGTCTTGACAGGGCTAAACTATGACATCTGTCTGGTTTACTTGGATGACATAATTGTGTTCTCGAGGGACGTAGAGACGCACATGCAACGTCTAGAGATTATTTTCAGGAGATTACAAGAGTATAATCTCAAGCTGAAACCATCCAAATGTTACCTGTTACAACAGAGAGTATTGTTTCTTGGTCACGTTTTGAGTGAAGAAGGGGTCGCGACGGATCCGAGCAAGATCAAGGCCGTAGAAGAATGGTCTGCTCCTCGGAACTTGAGGCAAGTCAGATCCTTCGTTGGTCTTTGCTCCTATTACCGACGTTTCATACATGATTTCGCGGTGGTAGCTCAACCACTTCATTTCCTGACCAGGAAAAATGTACCGTTCCATTGGACTGACGAATGTCAGGGAGCTTTCGAAGAACTTAAACGAAAGTTGGTTTCCGCACCTATACTTGGGTTACCGAACGACGAGGGCCAGTACATCCTAGATACGGATGCCTCGGCATACGCCATTGGAGCGGTGTTATCGCAAGTACAAGAAGGAAAAAAGCCTACGATTTGAGAGTGAGACCTAGCAAGTTCGCTCAAGGAGATTGGGTTTACTATTATTACCCTCGGCTAAGAAGTGGAAGGAAGACAAAATGGGCTCGCTATTACACCGGCCCATTCTTGGTTATTCAAGTGCTCAGTCCGTGTCTGTACCGGATTCAGAAGAGTCCGAAATCCACGCTAATGGTTGTGCACGTGGATAAATTGAAGCCGTTTTACGGTAAACCTCCGAGTACCTGGTTACCGGAGAGGGACAGAAATCTTGAGTTACCTACAGTAGACTGGACAGTCCTGGCTCAAGATCCTAATGCAGAACATGAACCAGAGGAACCTTCAGAGAATCCAGACGAGACCGCTGATCCAGAATTGCCACCTGGACGACGGACGAGACGAAGACCTCGCTTGGATGGATGACTACGACTGTAGAAGTCCTTGTTAGTGACCTTCTGAAGCAGACGTGTATCTAGGACCAACTAGATGAACGCTTAATTGCGTTGGTTTCATTGACTATTCGAGACCCATGTTTCAGTTGCCCTTTTGATGAGAGTATTTCTTTTGAGCGGTATCTGGGAGCATACCGTACCTGTGATACCAGCAACGCTTAATTGCGTTGGTTTTACGGATTGTCAGTGAACGACTGTTTAAGTTTCCTTTTGATGATATGTTTTCGGTTAAACATTGGATTAGTGGTTAGTACTGAAACGAGTAAAGATTCCAGTACTAGGACGCTTCATTGCGTTGGTTCTACAAGCGAACTATTAAACTGTTGTCCGCTTTTATTTTTTCTTTCACGATTTTGAAGTGGTACCGGGTGTGACTGATCGACGATGGTTACCAGATCGGGAGACAGTGGGCGACTTTTCTCTCCTTTAGTTCTCCTGGCCCTTGGGGTCCGGTAGAGCCCAGGTTCATGATAGAGGGCCTGTTAAGGTTGGCGATTTGTCAGGAACGACAGGTTGCCAGTAGGGTGGTGGTTCGGATCGAAAGCATCATTAAATAGGCTGTCGCTATCACGGTTCTCATCGTTGTTTGGCGTACGTGCAGGGTGCCGAGAGATCGAAAGCATCATTAAATAGGCTGTCGCTATCACGGTTCTCATCGTGTTTGGCGTACGTGCAGGGTGCCGAGATTGTCGATATACCGCCCTATAACCAAAGGTGCATTTGGTTCCTTGCTCTCTAAGTGGATCTGGGTTGGGGATGTTCCTGTCACGTTTGATTAAGGTCCCCGATTTTGGCAGAGATGCTCCGCATCTAAGTAAGGTCGGGAGAGTGTGGCGGTCAAGGCCACAGTGCGTAAGTGGGAGGATTTATTTTATGCGAATAGCATCGTTTTCTTTAAGTTTACATGCGAAGGGAACAGCATCGTTTCTCTTAATTTTACATGCGAAGGCCCAGCATCGATCATTTAATTTTTATTTAATTTCAATAGGCAACTGGCCGGCAACGACCGTGGCAGGGAAGCCCGATCGACGGTCTGAAGCCAGCGCATAGCGAGCAGACGCGCTCATTCGGGATGCATAGAGCCTGCCTCACGGTGTGCTGCTTTATACGTGAAGAGTTGGTTCGACTCTTCATACATAGCAATACTGTTAAACAGCGTTGTTGGTTAGCGATTCAGTTACCGATTCAAATATACTGCACTCAGTGTGGTAGGCGAGTGATTTTGGTTACGACCGAGTCAGAGTTCGAGTTTCCGGTTAGTACAAATATATTTACGGACGAAAGGGGCGTCCGAATAATATAATCAGGCGATCCCGAGTACAGCTAAAGAAGTTCACTGTTGGGAGACGGGCCGACAGCGCCGATCCTGCGGGTTGGATCCCTCCGTTGATCGCGAAGCGGTCTAGATCCCGATCGTGGGAAATCTACGGCTGAGTAATACTCGGGGAAGGATACCGTTGATACACAGGAAAACCAATTCAGTGTGAGATCGAAAACCAGGGTGAATTTGGCGACGGGCAGGAAAGTCCCTCTTGGGTTTTGAAGAACTCCGCGATCGGAGCTTGTCCGGTTACCCATGGGAGTAGAGGTGACCTTCTTAAGGTAGCCATTTTCTGGAATTCTGAAATCCTTGAAACCAAGAGTAAATTTGGCGTCGGGCAAGGAAATCCCTCTTGGAGTTCGAAGAACTCCAAGATCCGACAGTGTTTGGTTTTACCCACTGAGGAGAGTTTTACGCGAATTCGGCGTACTCGACACAAGGGAAGTTCTACGCGCTTTCGGCGTACTCGGCCGGGAGAGTTTTACGCGACTTCGGCGTCTTCGGCTGGGAGAGTTTTACGCGACTTCGGCACTCGGTGAAGTGACCGTCGGGATACCTGAAAGAACCAATTTAGTACAAAAACGATAATAAGGGTAAATTTGGCGACAGGCAGGAAATTCCCTCTTGGGGTTTGAAGAACTCCGCGATTGGAGCTTGTCCGGTTACCTGTGGGAGTAAGCGTGACCCTCGTTAGGGAACCAAAATTCGGAAATTCTTGGGAACAAAATTCAGGACATTCTGGTAACCTTACGGGGTCAGCGTTACATTTGGATTGTGACACTTGGATGGCTGACACGCCGGTGGAGCGTTGGAGGGGCTCCATCGCCCGGTAACTAAAAAGAGTTACTGGGAAAGACCACTGTTACCGAAAGACCGCAGTACGGGAAAAGACCGCCCGACAACTGATTACAGTGCGGTAAGACCAGGAAAAACGATCGAGTCAGGAAAATCTTGTATTCAAACCAATCGTTATTCAGAGCAAATAACTTGGTGATCGAAACACGTAGCTCCGAGAACTGACCGAAGTGCGAAGTAGGGCCCACCTCGTGCGCCGGTCGGAACACAGTTCTGCGTGCGGTTAGGGAGGTTTTAGACCTAGAACCTGTCCTATCAGAAGAGAGTGTCGTGAGACCAGTACACCGCGTTAATATCACACGTGCATATATTATCGCAAGATGTTCGCGTGTTTGAGACGGCACGACGTGACGACTCGTCAGATGTACACCTTGTCCTCTCGGACAGGAGAACGTTCAGAGTTTTCCCCTATTGACGATAACTCGAGAGTCATGAGATGCAGAATGGTACGCGAGGGTTCGGTTAAGGTGGAGAAAAAGAGGAAGTCTTTGACTAAGAGATCTCACAGGAAGCTGAGGACTCCTGCCGGCAAGAGAGCGAACCCTGTTCTAAAGGACGGCCATCCTGAGGACGAGGACGTTGCCCACCCGGCGACCGCGGCAGTGGCAGAGTCCGAAAGTGAGATGGAGCTTGACAGCGACACTGTTCGCAAACGAGCGATACCCTCGGGACCTCCTCTTGGAGAAATGGGCACTGAGAGCGGAGACAGGGAACCGCTCGTCTACAGCAGAAGTAGACAGGATAGTGACCCGGGCGACTCCAGAAGGTCAGTTGACTGGAGCCGAACCCAGCCCGACGACGAAGCAGCGTCTCGGGTAAGACCGACACAAATTGGTACCATGTCTGATGAAGGGTTAGTTGATCTCGAGCGACGAACGTCACATATATATATATATATATGTTATATATATATATATATATATATATATATATGTTTGCTACTCCTTATTTAATAAAATCACATTCACAGATTTTTCATACTGCTGATTCAAAGTAACTACTAAGAAGAGCTTCCAGACGAGCCTTGAGCTCGACAATTTGACAGTTGAGAGTACAAGGAACCCCTGTTCAAAAGACAAATATACCTCATTTAGCCAGTCGACGAGAATAGACCTCATTTTAGCAGTCAGCTCTGAATGACGACTTAAATAATTTGGGTCTCGAAGGCCAGCACGCCGTTTCTCCTGTTCTACCATTGATAACCATAGTTCACTGGAATCGGCAAAATAAGTTGGCGGAAGAGGATTTCTTCGACCAAAAGATAAAGACATATTTGACGTATGAATTGTAAATGAGGATGACGTATCTCCATCCTCCTGTGTCTCTTCCATTTGGGCTTTGGCCAGTGCCTCGTTGATTTCTTCTAGAGTTTCATCATGTGACATTACTTTATCAATCTGCAAAAATCATTTATTAACAAAAACTTACAACTTTAGCTTTTTAACAACAGGCATAATCTGTATGGTATCTATTTAGACTAATTTCATTTATTGTAAATTATATCATTACCAATATAATGATTTACAAGTGATCTAAACTATCATCCTTATATTATACTGAACTATTGCTGCAGATGATTTTGATTAATAGTTTCAGACATTATGCTCAAAATAAAACTAAACAGTTACTAACAATTAATCAATTAATAGTTATAACAAATAAGCCCAGAAATTCAATAAATATTGTTAGTTACTTGTTTGCTAGTACTTGGTTGTGGTTCTTCGCTTGCAGATTTCTTTTCAACTTTCTGAAACAGGACATTAAATTAGTAAGTTCAAGCTTTTTTCCTTGAAAATTAATCTTCTTAACGCAATAAATCTGCAAAACTCACAAAATCTTAAACAATGTTAGTTATCTGTTCGTTTGTATTTGGCCGGGGCCTTAATTTGCAGACTTTCTCAACTTCCTGCTATATCATACTTGATCAGCAAAAATAAATTTCAGCTGTTCTTTTTAAAAATCAGTTAAGAATTAGCCAAAAATTATTAATATAATTTGGCAAAGTAGGATTTACAACAGTGTTTGTCTTTGTAAATCAAGTAAACCAGATTATAATTTTAATTATTAATTAGCAACTTCTATCGCATCGGCATTCATGCACAAGACATCGATCGTTGTTACACAGTCCAGTTAATACACAGAAAGTGACCAGTGACCCAAGAGCTGTCGGCAATCTTGACAGTCATTCCATTCTGTTTTAATATGGCTTTTAATGTTTCCCTTTGCCCAGCCTAAATGTGCACTTCTGAACTTTGTAAGGAGGACAATATCAAATAACAGTTGTATTGTATTTTAATGGTACTACAGATGTTACAAAACCAGAATAGATTATCATAATGATAACAGTTACACAAATGTCATTGTGAACAAATCTAGCATAGTGAAACTTTGACAATTTAAAAAAGACACAATTTTTACAAGAAATCATGAGCTGCCTCATCCTCATCAAGTCTGATATAAATCATGTCACACAATTGTATTCGCCCACTATAACTAAACACGGAGTGTATGCCAACTTTTGAGATGTACATGTACTTAGAATGCAATAAAAGGTGTCTAAACAACCAACTGTCAACAAGGTTACCATATTGGTTAGATCGCTCGCCTTGCAACACAGAGTTCAAGTTTTCCCTGAGATGGTTACGGTGTAGGGATCTGGAGCAAGTCCTTAATTTACAATTGCTCAGCATTATCGACTGATTCTTGGTCATTAGATAATAAATAATAATAATAATAAGCAATAAACTTTATTGCAGACACGAGTCATACATTTTGTGAAGTGATTAGTTTACCGTTTCACTCACAACGATCACTGTTGATTTTCGTTTGCCTCCCTAAGACAATTCAAATAACCAGAAAAATTATTATTGACATTATTTGATCAATAATGATATAAGGGGCATTCCACGTCAAATCAACACAGTCATCGTGCATCACCATCTCCGATTTTGTTGAAATTTGGTATGGTGATAAACCACCATGAAAAAATCTCAAAACCAAAATTTTTGATTTTTTGGTCAACCGATGTCCGAGATATGGGTCAATGAACATTGACCAAAACGGGCTAATTTTCGCTGACCGCCGATGTTCAAACTGCTGTATCTCAGCTTCTATTGCACCTAGAAACACAATTAAAATACCAAATTGAAGGTATTAAATAGCTCTATCTGGGCAAAGCATCTAGAAACATTCATATTTAGTAACAAAAATATTTTGAGCAACTGAAACCTAGTGACACTGACCTAGGTCAGTTTGTCACTTCAGAATTTTATCAAATTTTTTCCATGTAAAGCTTTCATTGTTCTTAACATTTGGTGAAAATTTCAGAGTGGGCGCTCTTATAGTTTTTTTACAGTGATTTTTTAAAGGTACAGTCATGGTTGCATTCGCGACCATCATTTCTCGCCCTATAGATCTGAACTGTTTTGAAGAGCCTGGTTTGCTGCAATAGTTTCCTCGGATGTCAGCAAATACATTCTTCCAGTGATGGTTGTTGGTTGAACAGTTGTTAATATGTCCTGGCATGACATTACTAAGATGTCTGGGTGTAAAAAATTGACTTAACCTCATTTGTGTCCAGAAATATTTGCAGAACACAGCCAAGCCACCAATGCCCATCATACTTTGCAATGATGTAGCCCTTGATATCTGAGAGTTTAATGTGGTCTTGTTGTCGATCTCTACAGACTGCTAGGCACGTTCAATTCTACTATCCAGGCTGCTGGAGCAGTCTTTCACTTCAACTGACTCAGCTGATACTGGGCAGATGCAGTGAAGCTTTTGTGTGCCTGCCAGATATACTTGAAAATTGAAATATTTCAGGTTCTCCACTTAGCTGTCTATTTTAGGTAGTTTCTCATAACTTCAGTTATAATAACATCAAAAAAGTTCTATAAAATTGTAATTTATGTCATGCAAACATTCAGACAACAGGAAATACTTTGAAACCTAGAACTGAAACAAGATTTAATTTAAATAAGAAAATAAATAGGCATGTAAGTAAGCCTAATTTTTGTTCAGCATGTTGTGTGATATAATGTTAGTACACTGAACAAAAATCATTGATGTTAATAGCTGGGATTCAGCAGTTAAACATTCATGGCAAATCAACGGTTGCGATGATGGTCGCGAAACACGACCACAACTGTACCTTTAAAAAATCACTGTAAAAAAACTATAAGAGCGCCCACTCTGAAATTTTCACCAATTGTTAAGAACAACGAAAGCTTTGCATGGAAAAAATTTGATAAAATTCTGAGGTGACAAACTGACCTAGGTCAGTGTCACTAGGTTACAGTTGCTAAAAAAATTTTGTTTACTAAATATGAATGTTTCTGAATGCTTTGCCCAGATAGAGCTATTTAATACCTTCAATTTGGTATTTTAATTGTGTCTCTAGGTGCAATAGAAGCTGAGATACAGCAGTTTGAACATCGGCGGTCAGCGAAAATCGGCCCATTTTGGTCAATGTTCAATGACCCATATCTCGGACATCGGTTGACCAAAAAATCAAAAATTTTGGTTTTGAGAGTTTTTCATGGTGGTTTGTCACCATACAAAATTTCAACAAAATTGGAGACGATGACGTCCTTTTTTTTTCTAAAGTGTGTTGATTTGACGTGGAATGCCCCATAAGCTTCTGTGATGCTGCTGCAGAAGTTAATCACAAATAAACATTCACATCATCATATCTGTTAATTACAGTTGAAACAAATTATACTACAAAACTCTCTTCTTTAATTACTTAAATACAACTATATACAAATATTCCAAATGACAATCAAAGATACAGCAACCTATCTAAGGTTAATGTTTAAATTCAACTTAGAGTAGCCATCTCAGCAAGTCATTCTACTGTACTCATAATATTTGTGAGTTACAGCTTTTCACAGCTCTAATCAGTACTTTATATAATCTACCCCAAAGACTCACATTCTATGGCCATTAACATATTTATTAGGTGTTATAAGTCGTTCTTCCAGACTGACTAACTCTTTTTTGGCATTAATTTCCTTACTGACATGTGATGTATGCGTTTAGTTATAAAGTGCCTTTAAAGGGCTGAAAGAAGTCCTCTGCAAACCTAGCAAACCTTTGGGTTAGGTTTCAACAGTCTGCCTGATTAATGTGATTATATTAGTCTTTAATGCTCATGACAAATGGATTTAAGTATCACAAAAATGTGTAATGCGTGCAAAGCTGCACAGAAGTAAGACTGAGGCATTCTCACAGAAATGAGACTCTGAAGGATCATTTAAATATGGCATGAGCCTGGGATAAGTCCAGAAAATTTGTGTCAAGTGGACATGTTTAAGTGCTACTATATGCTAAATAATGTACTCACTAATTTGTGAAAAATTAGCAAATAAAGCAATTCAGCAATTTCTAAATAAAAAATGCTACCAAAAGGTAAACATACAACTCTGGTGTTCCCTTCTTTGAGGTAATTAGGAAGCGAATTTCGTCTATCTTTCTAAAATGCAAAGAAATAAAATAGGAAAAATCTATACATGCACTTATGACCAGTCATCATACCAATGCCTCCTCCAGCAAAACAACTTACTTAGAAGTTGATTACCAAATTCAGCTAAATCAGTTATCTTAAAACAATCAATTTTCCTTCAAAACAATCAAAGTTTATTTAGATATCTTGGTTATCATACTTTGGTTAACTCTCTTGTTTGATAAAATCTTATGATAAAGAGTAACCACTCACAAGTGGAGTATTAGATAACTAGTTTCTATTCACTCACAAAAATCTAAAGTCAAAACAACTAGTGTTAAATTAACTAGTGCTTAAATGAATAGCCATACAAGAACTGCAAATATTATATCAACTCACAGCACATTTTTAAAATATGTACCTTTTCACGAAATCAACTACCTTACCTTATCCACAAGAACATAATCCTCCAAAAAGCAAAATTCCTGTGTAGCTGATCATATTCAACATATAAAGAAAAATTCTAATAATTTTTCAAAAAAGTATTTTAATTTATGTAAATTCGACCACTAGTTATATTACACAAAACTAACTGAACTGAAACTTACAACTTTGCTTTCTTCTGATTTGTCGATGGGAAGAGATTTCCTCTTAGCTTCCTAAATAAAACATATTATACGTTATCTGAATACATCAGGACAAGTCACAGTTCCTGAATGAAAATATGTTTTAAAAGCTGTCATCTGACGATTCATATCTTAATATGGTACTCTGTCATATATAACAATAATTCTTTTAAGCTATTTATAAAGTTCCATCACTCAAGCATTATACACCAATAGAAGTTTCTCAACAAGATACCAATTAGTTCATATTTTTTAAATTTGGTAAGAGTCAGTAGCATAAAGCAATAACAAAGAAAAATGATATGTATAATACACGATTAGAAGAGCCTTACAATTTCAGTTTGCTTCTCCATGGGATCAATACAAGACCTTCTGTTAGCATCCTGAATTGTTGAAAACAAAATCAGCAAAAACAGAAACATTTCACAGAAAAGTAACCAATTCTTTGATATTAAAGCAATTTAAAGTAAATGAAGAAATATGAGTTAGACTGGAAAAATAACAACACTGCAAAACCACATAACCAGATTTCTGCAGATATCAGAATACGAAGGGTTTTCTGGTATAATTTAATGGCATGGCAATGGATTATAGTACAAGTCACTATTACCTCCAACTGATGGAAAGGTGAGACTCGTCCTTTTTGAGCA
Organism: Allolobophora icterica; assembly: GCA_963556255.1. Taxonomy (NCBI): domain Eukaryota; kingdom Metazoa; phylum Annelida; class Clitellata; order Crassiclitellata; family Lumbricidae; genus Allolobophora; species Allolobophora icterica. Next base: position 64,350,080 of record OY744606.1, read on the forward strand.
TGATGTATGTATGAATTAAGACACTATACATGTACTATAACTCATAAAAGCACTTACTCACTGGCCTGCTAACACAACTGAACAAGTTGAAGGATTACTGTTGGTTGTCTGTGATCTGATAAAAACCGAACAACCCTAGGCCCGTTGCAAGAGCATTGCAGAACATAAGCAATTATATTATTAGGTAAAACTAAAAAGCAGATAGTGTGGATGCGTTTACACACTAACGGTTGAGCCTAACTGTGATTCCACATAATGTGAAGTGGTGTCATGGCCGCCACGCCATTAAGTTACATGCTGTTTAGTTAGAGAATATTGTAGGTTATTTCAGCACTATCCGGTTTAACATGCAGCCTGGTTTACACTTGGTTTTGATGGGCTTACACCCCTACAACTACGACTTCGCTTATTGGGTTCAAACTACTTTCATTTCACATGTTTAGATATCATGAAAATGTCGCAACATTTCCCTGGCCATCTCCTGTCAAGGGTTAGACGAAATCTGCTTAAGCTGAGATGAAGGAAAGCCGAGCAGATTTCAAGAGAAATTCGACATGGATGCAGAATGGCTGCAGACCTGTTCCAGGGAATGTACAAGCCACCTACAAGGGACTTATAGTATCAGAATCCAGCTAAATAACAAGCTGACTTTTGAAGTCATACATACTGTCTAGTGTCTATATGGGTACTAACCAAGAACCTGGAAGTGAAACTCAGAACCTATCAACAGGAGGTCTATCAGTGCACGATGCACACCCTATTACTGGAGATGATCAAAAACAAGGAGGCTCAGACTGTTGAGACACATTGCACATGCAAACCAGACCATACTATGGGTCTAGTATGCTCAGCTTTCCAAGAGGTTGGAAGAGATCAACTGGATGCTTTCATCACGCATGGTGGAGTCTGAATTTGAACTTTACACAGCCTTAGGAAGAGCCCAGACTAGACGGATTGCAGCAGGTTGGGGATATGGAAATGCTCTATGATGGAGCATGCCACAGATGACGATGATGATGAAATATCATTATAACATAAACTAGGCCTATGATTAAATAATCATACTTGTCCGTCAAAGAAAATTTACACACCTCTAATTTTCGTCGTTTGGCAGTCATTCCCTCATCGTTACAAATGTCTGAATAGTCCTGACGACGCTTTCCGAGCAACCTTGCACTGTTCAATAAAACCAGGTACATGTATCATAGATGGAAAAGTCAGTTTAGATAACTATGAAAACTAGCAGCAATCAATATAATTTTAACCTAAAATGCAAAGGCTCTATGTCTACTCTTAAACATTATCACTCTACTTTCTGATAAATACCACCAGTCTTATCCATTTTTTACCTCTGACAATAATAAATTGGTTTCTATTGTAATCAATTTTAATTGTAATTGTAATCGAGAATTTATATAGCGCCACTCATAATCAGAGGCACTCCTGACCCGGGTCAGTGTCTTCACTGACAAAGAGAAATGTTTTCAGGTGCTTGCGGAACGGGACAGGAGAGAGAGGAGGTTAAGCCTAAGGGCCTGAGGCAAGCGGTATATCATGTATATAGCAAAATTTTGTAATGACAAGTGATCACTCAGAAGCATACAGTTACTGTTCACGAAGGACTTGAAATTCATACCAGATAAATAAGCCAAGGGCCATAATAATAGTAAATATCAAACCAGCACGCTTTAGAACTACCAAAAACAACTATTACAAAAAAGGCAGTTTCAAATGTCGTATATTTTATACTACCTTCTGCGCGTCATCGTAATTTTATCACTTTAGTCGCAGCAAATCCTGAAAACAGAAACAAATTACTAACTATACAAAAAATGAGAACAGAAGAATTGTTTAAAAAACACTGCTCAAATTAGTAAGAAACCATTAACATAAATGCAAGTAGCCATCACTGGCTCAGCAAACTGTTTGGTGGCTAATTCCTATTGAATTTATCTGAATTTATCTAATTTATCTAATCCATTACACTGTCAAAGGACACTACCTAACAGACTCACAAAATAAAGTAATAAATCATTTACAGAGTACATTTAAGACACTCTTGACAATGTCATGTTCAACTTTAGTTGAATGATAAATAGGATGGAAAACAAAGTAAAAGTGTAAAATTTGCATACACAAGCCATGCTTTGAGAACTTAATCATTGCTGCAGCCAGTATTTACTCATGAGCACTGTTACTTAGCTTTTATTATAATTTACTACTATTATGCATTTACTACACGCCACTATTTAATGACCAAGCATCAATTGATGGTGCTGAGCAATTGTGAATGAACACTTCTAGCTCATGCTTTAGACATATATATTTCAGTTTGCATTACAATTGAAGCTGACAATATGCTAAAAACACAACAACATTGGTAACATACTCCAACACCATATCCTGGAAGTTTATGTCAAACAAATGTAATAGAAGTCTAACAGTTGTTGCTTTGTGTTGTATACAGAATTTGGAAATGACTATCTCAGAGGTCACTGCCTGATGAATACATGTTGCGGTGATAGTCCTAACAATATACTCCTGCTGTACAATATGATGACATCATTCTTGATTAATTCCTCAGCATTCACATATGCTACCATTTTGTAAAGGTATCTTTCAAAAGTTGTGTGTATCTTCTTAATCAATGGCACACATCATAACGTGCTGTCACAATAACGCAGTTGAACATGAAATTTGGTTGCACTATTGCAGTACTATCATAACAAACATCCACTGCATGTCAGTTATAATCCAAGGCTGATGTCTTCTGTTGTCATTCTTACACACACAAGCCTTACCAGTAGAATCAACTAGCTGTTGAAGTATTGGTAACATATCTATATTATCAGTCATGCTTTTGTTAATATGCATGTATTTTCCAGGCTTCCCATCCCATAGCCAGTCAATTTTAAGATTTTAGTGTGAGTCTTCCTTCACTCTACAACTTTGAGTGAACTGGCTGTTCTCCCTAGCTGAACAGTGCAATGGTGTGCCTCCTCACTGGTTTTCCTAAGCTCCTGTTAAATGGCCTTCCTTTAGATCTGCATCTTCACACAGCTGGAGGTGATATATGCATCATTTCATCAACATATGAAACTGATCTCTTTCGCAGAGGCTGAGAATGCACCTGAGCAGAAATCTTGACTAAGCACTCAAAAACGTTTACTGGATGAATGCTGTACTTCATATTCTATCTTCAATTTCTAACCACTGTCAATTTCTCCAATGGAAAATCTGACATGCTGATCCAAACTATGATGGGGTTTCCAAACGCATCTCTGCCCCATGGGGTCGTCCATAAAGGACGTCCGCAAAATATGACCTACTTTGGACCCCTCCCTCCCCTTGTCCGCATTTGACTTTACCCTCCCTCCCTCCCCTTTTGCGAACGTCTTCACGTCTTTTTAATGTCATCATCATTATTCTTACAATTATTCCACAGTACCTGAGCATGTTAAAGTGACAGTTCGGGTTTCATATCGCAGGAAGTGCTGTAATAAAAACCTCCTTAAAGTCTCAGTAAAGGTTATACCATGCAAATGGTTTCAGGCAATCACTTCGCTGACCTTTTCGTCTATCGGGGAAGGTTGAAACAATGTGGTGTTTAAAAACTATCAAATTTAAAAGTTTAGATGTGGACGTCCACACTGGTCATAACCATCCCTCCCCATCTGCATTTGAATGACCCATCCATCCCCCCTCATTGCAGACGTCCTTTATGGATGACCCCCATTTCGTAAAAGTATCTTTTCCATTACATTCCGAAAAAGTTGTATTAGTCAAAACCAAGAATTTCTTCAGTGTTCAAGGTACGATTTTTTAAAATATGATCTATAATGTCTACAACTGCATGATCTTAAACATTCGCAATCACAATCTACTTTCGAATGTTCAATCTGGGACTAAGATTGCAAGGGATATGAAGCTGATGAATATAGTGTCTTTGGTCTAGATTATGTGTGTGGCTGAGTTTTACTTCCGGTACCCTTGTACGGATCGGCTAGTCAAACATGGGTCGCTTACACCTGACGTTATAACTAAATTAAAACGACTTTTATTAATAAGAAAACGCATAATTATGTCCCTAACTGTAAATCGCAAAAAAAAACGTCTAGACCGATGCCATGTGCTGTATTTATTTCAAATCATCCCCTGCTAAGTACCCGGATGAAGCCACAAACATCGCCTGTGATGCATCAGAAAAGACGAGCTGTGATTGGCTGACGCGTTGCCGCTTCATATCCCTTTAGCAATCTTAATCCCAGGTTCAATTGTATAATCTTTTTAAAAAATTGTGTGTGTCTTCTTAATCTATGGCAATTACATGGTCTTTTCTGACATATTCAACTGAACTAAGGATGTGGTAAGGTTATTCATCACTGTTCAGCATTTTCCAGATGACCATGCCTTTAAATTTATTTCTGATTCATTCCCGAAGACATTACAAAGATGGCTGTAACAAGGGCCAAGCTAATGGTTAAAGACATAGTAATTGTGCTGAATACTGGATTTTCCTGAAAATATTATGCTCCCTTTCTCCATAATGTATGTGCATATGTATCTGGTTATTTATGTTGTTTCACATTTACTGATCAAAACTTGGGAAAACATAGACTCAACATATATTCTGGTACTGAATAATTATACTGCCACTGTAAATACAGTCTATGTGATAGAATACATAATAACATGTTAAAGAAAACTAACTAATTCCAGCTTTAAAATCAGTCCTTCCCACTCTTAGTTGAACCACAATATGCATAAGAATCGAGCATAATAATAACCCCCGAGGGAAGAGAAATCTTAAACTCGCGCAGGTCTCTACTGGAGAAAGAAATCAAAACACACATCAAAACTATTCTAAGCCATCGTAATTGATTCAACACGACTGCTATACGAATTTCTTTATTTAAAAAAATCGTAGAACATATAACGTGCCTTTGCACATGGTGCGTACTTCTATACAAGCCAGTAGATGGAGCCAACGCAATACGCAATGCAAAATCGAGCGCCATTATACTAACGTTAACATTTCTATTCAATCGCTTCAACTACTTATACACAACTAGACCAATATAAATATATATATTTTCAGCTTCAAGTTCTTACACGAAAAATTTATGACTTAAAATAGTAAAACGCAACAACCTTACTTTGCTACTGTTAACCTATCGCCATTGGACAGGTGCCTAATGCCAGTCTAAGCATAATACCTCTACTTCAGAACGTGAGTCGCACAACGAGCGGTTATCGAGTTTATATCCCGCGCCACTCCAAGAACAGAATGGCCAGTCGTTTATGAGGCGCTCTAATAATAATGATCGCTTAGTTTAAGCATTGTAATTTGCAATGTGCGCAGACCCATAGACGTAGCCTAATATTATCAACTGTGATATTATTATCTTGAATTTGTCTAGCGACGTTCCATGCTGGCAATGCACGTATGCCTATGTCAATTTTCTAATACGACAAAATTAAAAATTTGCTACCGCGGCTTGTTCTAAGTGAAAAACTAATGTCAGATTTCGTGCCATTCGTGGTACTCCGATACATATAACGATATTTAAGGCGGAATGACTATAATAACCCTTGAAAACTATAGCACCCTATCCATGGATGGGATCATGGGCGGCGATCCCGAGGGGTCGAGGGGACAAGACCCCGCCCGAAGGGGTTGCGGGAATCGAACCGCGTACTGCTGCTCTCCTGCTGCTCTCCTGGCCATGAGTGTTACCATTACTCTATCGTAATCATCGATTACGATTAGCCACTGCACAATGCATAAGAGCGCCGTGGACACGTTGGCTGTCTGCGTATGCGCACCTATGCACTTGCCTCTTGTGAGCATAAACATTCAAAGCAATTCTTATTCAGTCATTGCTAGTTTAATATTGTCAAGCCAGGATAGTTCTGAGGAGCTTTATTTGCCATGAAACGCTGTAGAAATGTCCGATATTGATATTACATTTATATCCATAGATGAAACATGCAAGCGTTTGTAGGCCTATTTCTGTCTAATCTACATCGAATTAAATAATAATCTTATCAGCACCATTTATATCCGTGACAAAAATAAAACCATATAATTTCTTCAGATTCATAGAATTCTTGATTCAGATACTGAAGTTCGATGGCGAGTTTCAACCAGATTGAGAGCAAAATGTCTTCTGGGTTTTAGTTACTCCCTCTCTATGTTTATCCGGTCGTCTGTAATCACGAGAATTTAGGGATTTTAAAGCTGAAATTCTTCAAGACAAGTATGAAAGAGAACATTCTGTTAATTCGTTTAACTATTTTAATTCATTGAACTGTTTATAACTTTGAATTGTTACGGCATATATGAGATACTTTAAGGGATGAGCTTTTAAAAATAAACTTAAAGTGTAGAGATTCCTCCAGCGATGAGTTAGCGATAATTGGGCGAAAATAGGACGCACTGTGTTTGTTTAGTGAATTAATACACAATTCAGTTATACACAGGAAAAACGACAGTACGTGCGACCAGTAATACAGCAAAAGACGCCGTAGGTCAACGCTGGCCAGCGCCATAAAGGACAAAAACTGAAATAGATGCTATAAACAAATCTTACAGCGCAATGACAATTATGACATAACATACAGAAAAATACTAGTTAACTGGGGTAAATAATGACATCCTAACAAACGAGGAAACGTTTCGAGCTAAGCGCGGCATCAGAGAACAAAATTAATGCAAGGCAGTGACGCAGCACTTATGAATAAGCTGGCGCTTTGCACTAAGCTTTAGAGTAGTGCTTTAGAAATTTTGAGATTACAATCTTATGAATACAAGCCATAATCAAGTTGATACCCAGGTCAGTCCAGTGGCTTAAAGAAGGAGCTGGATGCATTCCATCAATGGTGTTTGAGCAGAATCATGCTTGCCTCATATACTATTCATATACACTTCACCAGTGTAGAAATATGCAGATGCATGAGACACATTCTGGTCTTGAAGATGATGGCAAAAATGTTTGAGCATTGTGCAATGGCAAGGAGGACCAAGCCATGACACTTCGAGCCTTATTTCAGCCAAAGGAGTTGGAAGAGACCAGTCAGATGATGAAGGCATGTATGGACCCAGATGGTGGTGACAGATGTTCACCCAGAGAATATTGGGCTATGCACTGTGTGGAGATGACCCCAAGACCGGGTATGGTTGGCAGAAGTCGTGGAAATGGTAACACTGAACAGGAGCTTGCTAATGATGGTGATAATGATGTTTCAGGTTCAGCCTTGATCTTATTAGATAGCTTTTGACTTTGTGCTATACTTTGTGCAGATATATTGGTTTTAAAGTTATAAATGTAGTAGCTTATATAAAATGTTTAATGCATTCAGAATGTTTGTACCGAAGAAATCGGAGAAGGTATCTGACTGGCATGACTTCACACTGATTGTGGTTAGTTTTCTGAGGATATAGAGTCTGTTGCATATATAAAGATTAGCATTTTGTCATAATGAATTTATGGTGCAATATAAATTGTCAATATTTATCTAGCACAACTTAAAGACAGAGTTATGGTACATGCTTGTTCACCAGCTGTTGGTAAATTAAACTGTCAAGAGCCAGATATTTGTATCATTTTCAGTGTCAGGTTAAACTCCAGACATAATCTTGCCAAAGCATTATTGCATTTTTTATGTTTGTTGTGAGTTTGTTGAATCTTGCGTTTAGTAAAGTTTAATTAAGCAGACTGAAAAGGAGAAATTTGTATATTTAAAAAGATTAGCAATTTGAGTGTAATAAGAGAACGGAATGTAATTGTGCCACAGAATATTTTCTTTCTTTTATCATCTTCTTGTGTTTGTTGACAGCCATCAGTTTCCGTTGGAAACGTTGGACAGATGACAACTGATTTGTTGATATCTACTCTGGGTCTTTCTGCTGCTGGCTATCTGTATACAGACTGTGTTGTCCCAGTTGTTGGGAGTAATCCGTATGCACAATATGGAAGTCAGAACATGTTTCAGTTGACTACATCACTTGAAGGTGAGGATATTCCTCAGAAAATAAATTAGTGGAGTGATAATATTCTACAGGTATTTCAGTATGGATTAAAGGAAAATATCTGTTGCAACTTTACTACATCACTGCCTTCCTATCCACTTCCTTACTTCTTCACCTCATTTCTTATTCTCTCTCCTGTCCTAAGGTAGGATTCATAGCCTAGCAAATGAATGAATGAGTTAGATTTATGTAGCTGTGATCACTGATGGATGCCAATAGAATTACCGGTATATACTTTGCTCGAGTTTATGTATTTCATGTATTGAGCTGCTCGTCTTGTATTTATTACAGTTTTTGAAAGTACTGAACACAAACTTGTAATTGTACAGCAGAGATCTCCTTTTGTGAAGGTAATTTCTTTTGTTCCACACTTTTAAATGATTGGTTATGTTATTCAATACATAGGTCAGTATATTAACCCAACAGATATCACTGTGTTTGTATATATGCAACTTTAGAGGCACTGGCGTAAACTTGTCCAAAATATTGGTGGGGCAAAAATATTGGTGGGGCAAAATATTGGTGGGGCATGGGGTCTGGACCAGAGGTGCAAAAAAAGTTTTTTCAAGATGAAACGTTGTTTGTTGTTTATTCGGTTTTTTGGTTTTATGGTTTTTGTTGTTTTGGTTGTTTTTAAGTTTTTCTGATTTCGGATCATAAAAATCATGAAAAATGGCATGAACTTGCAAGAGCACCAACTCAGTAAATTCAGCTGCGATTTCCGAAAATTTAAAATAATTTAATCAATGCTATTAAAATAACTTCTACAAAAATAAGAAATTTATTTTCTTAAAAAAACCAATTTGTGTGGTTTTCTTTTTGTTTAAAGCAAAATCCGAAAGAGCTTTTTTCACCTCTGGTCTGGACAGTCAGCAAAGGCTTCCGGTGTTACGTTAATGCGTATGCAATTGGTGTTTTGTTTACATGTAAATTTGTTTCACATTGAAGATATTGAAGATAAAATAAATCTTTGTTTACATTATGGATTTCTGATAGTAGGCCTATTTCAGTTCTGTGTCTTTGTTTTTCTGTGTCTGAAGAAATTTGTCTGTATTGAAACACAATATTTTAATATTTGAAGAAATTCTCCTCTCGATTTTTGGGGGGGCATTGCCCCGGCTCCTCAATTATTGGGGGGCACGTGCCCCGGCTGACCCCCCAGAGTCTACGCCTATGTTTAGAGGTAAGAAAGCTCTAGTAGTTAGCATGCTGGATTGTCAATTGTAATTATAATTGCAACAATTTATATAGCATCATCAGTAGCAAGCTACTTCTGTGATGTTTTACACTGTCAACTGTCAGCACAAATGCTAAAAGTTGCATAGTAAGTACATTTTAAGCTGTTTTTAAAACAGTGAAGACTTTTGGCCTCCTGTATAGCTGCTGGAAGACTATTCCAGACATGTGGACCAGCAACTCGCAAAAGATGATCTCTGTCAATCCAGGGATTTGTTGTTGAAATCCCCACTAACGTATTTTTCAATCTGTAAATCGTGATTTTAACATCAGCTTTGAGAGTAGCGACAGGTAGAAAGGCGTGCTGCATTTGCATAAATTTAATTTTAAAAAGTTATATTCAGCAAAGATAGATAAAAATATAGACATTTAAGAAGGTGTAAACACGAAAAGATGACAGGAAGAAGGCAGTGGCAACACAGGTTGGGAAAGTGAAAACCCAACATTGAATTTACGACTAGCCCTTACAGAATACAAGGATTTTATGGCTGGGAAACAATGAACATTTTGGAGAATTTAATTAATATGTTACAATTCAACTTCTAGACTCCAGACTTTGTTTCTTAAAATTTAGTATTTAATAGTGCCTTTCTCTTATTCAATATAGTATTTCTGGATGCCTTCTGCTGGGTACATATATGTGTAGAACCAAGTAATTACTAACATTCATCACAACAAACAACAAATTTTGGAAGTCTTTACTCCAAATGTGCAAAATAATTATATAAATATAGCTATTTTTTTAGCAAGAATTGCTAACATTGATCATATATTTACAGCTGTCATTAGCAATCACTCTTGTATGCGTTCTGACCAGCAAGCTATATGGCTGCACCCTATGTGCCAATGCAACATACGCATTAACTTTTAACAGTTTTTGACATTTTTGCATCACTCTGACTTGTAGTAAAGAGTAACGTATAGTCAGAAAATAATTATGGTAGGGCATAAAGATCTTAAGATTTCTGTTTAACCACCATCCCTGAGGATATTTCGATAGAGTTGTTGGGAAGAATGGATAGGGAGCGCATTGGCCACCTGCATCATGTTAGTAGGGTAAGAAAATGAAATTACTAACACTTATACTTTTAGACATTGCCTCCTGGGTTTGGTAAAGGTACTGACCCTCCTGGGTTTGGTAAAGGTACTGACCCTCTCTACGTAAGATGGATGGTGACAAGAAAGTTGACTTAATGGACAGTGTCTGGATAGAAATGCTTTTTTTATTATCATCTGTATTTCTGTGCATCACTTGAAATTTGAAAACATTATCAGTTTATTAGTGTTTTGTGTATTATTTGTAGACCAAGCGTTTAAAGTTTGTTGATGAGCTTGCACAGTGGATAAATAGCTGCCATTTTAAGCAAGTATTTATTCTGACAAGTGTATTTGCGCACGAGCGAAGAGACACTCAACTTCATGGGTAAGTACAGGACAGGTGATCACCGTTTGATCTCGTACATTAGTCTTTGTTGTAACAGAAACCGCATGTTCTTTTACTGGATTTCGTTATGTTAACTATGCAAATTATTTAATGGGTTCAGCTGAGTTTAGTTTTGTCCATTACTGATTCCTGGTAGCTTTGTCTGGGTTTAAAACATGCACATAGACACAGACATAGATTCTGTTGTTTTTGTCTGTTTGTGATTCAACCCATCCCCATTTTCTGTCAGTAAGGCTTTGTCCTGGCTCAAATCAGGCCAAGACCATGCCAGTTCTCTTTGTCTCCTTTTGTCTTGGAAGAAATAAATGCAGACTTATGCATGGACTGTCACTTATCCCAAAAGATGTTATTTTTCTTTATGACAGCAAGTCACTCTTGTATTCTTTCTCAAGTTCTTTCACTGCAAACTGGAAAATTGCCCTCAAGTAATTTTTTTAAGTTGTAATCGAGCATTTGTATAGCTATGCTTCAAGAGTTACTAATCAGAAGTGGTTTCAAAGCTGCTAAAATGATTTTCAGTGCTAACGTAAGAACATAAAGTTCATCAGTAAGCTAAGAAAGAGTCACCAGTGGCTGTTGCATTTGGTTGTTGTTGTTGTTACTAGACCCCAAACACGATTTGTTCTGACTCCAAAAGCTGAGTCAGAGATTGGTGCAACACTGAAGGATGCATGTCAATGGATTCCATTGGAAAAACGATCTTCTGACCTATTAAGAAATGTTGCCGATTCAGAAATCTTTATTCCGGGCAGTGGAATAGCAAAGTCGTTATTCCAAAGATGGTGAGCTGCCACGTAAAACTATTCTTTTTGTATGAATAATACTCCCTTGCATTTTTTAGTAATCTTGAAGTTTAACAGACAGGTTTGTATTTATCATTATCTTACTTAACAAATCTGACTGATTTATTCTTTCCATACTGCTTGTGATGTGTTTACTTCTGTGGAATAGGTTACACATATTCAGGAGAAATTTCACATGACATACCAGGATTCAGAGAACTGGCAACTAGGCAATTAAGTGGACAACTGTTTTGAAGATATTCATATTTTGCCAAAAATGACGGCTATTTAACTTCTGGGATAGTTGAAAGTTGAAACAAAAAGATTGTAATGAAAATTGGAAATTATATACTGCACGGTTGGAGAAGGAAATTTGACATTTAGAAGGCATGTTGTCCCAAAAATAGAAATATTTGGAAGAATGCAAATATTTATCAGATGAATGGTTCCATGTTTTGAAACATACAACCATAGGCCTGTGTATCAAGAAGTGAAAGTACTATATGCTAATGCAACTTCTATGACCCTTCGGCTTAGGTGTTTATAACTACAGTGTAGACTCCATAAGCCAGTGATGCAGCGTATAAACCAGGCCGCATGGTATTACTGAGATAATGCGGAGTTACCGTAGTATTGATCGCTGCACTGCATACGTACGCCGTACGGCATTTTAAGTTAATAGCTTTGGGGATATAACACCACTTTGTGTTAAGCAGAATGGTGCTTATACCCGGAGCGAGTAAATGAGTCCACGCTCAAATGAAGCAATTTCTGATTGTGTATGATTTCAGTTCGGACGCAGGTGTGTCTGCTGCTATACTTCTGATATTCTGCGCAGAAGGGGACAACATCACCGAATCATTGCAGCTGGCAGCGTATATTGAGTCGTACTTTAAATGGCTTCCAAGAATGGTAGGTAGTTCAGCCATATTAGCACTTTAACGACTAGCTGCATCAATTGGTTATGCAGGTCAGTTTTAGTATGTGCTCATTAAAGTGTTTATGGACAGAGATATATCTAAGAGAATTCTACGTAACTTGGTACAATTTACAAGATCACAAGCTACCAGAAACTAGAATATGCCTGCTAGTGTTGTATGTTGTACTGCTATTATATTGTGTTTTATTGGTTTGGTAACTTGCTGGGTATACTGTCAAGCCCGACAGTCACTATTTAACAGGTACTATTTTTATGATGTAATATAATATTCCGATGTTATGAAACATTTATACAGCGCCCTTTAGGCACCTCACAGAAGCAATGAACACCTGCCAAAGTAGAAAGTGAGTTGTTCAATAACTATAGCTTTAATTTTCACTAGAGTTGCTTTTACTGTGACTATGAACAAGTTTACTGCAGCTTCTTAGTATACAACACTGTACTTTTGTAGGCATCTTACTATAGTAGAATCAGGGGCGGATCCAGAAGGTTGACCAGGGGGGGCCAAAAATAATACATACATAGAAACCAGTAGTAAACCAGTAGTTCAAAGTAGTTTTTTTTAGTCATTAATCTTTAATATCCTAAAAAAAGTTCTAAGAGTTCTCTCTCCTCTGTTTTCTCATTTTATTCCTCTACTTCGTACCTGTTTCGTCATTTTACTCATCTACTTCGTGATGGGGGCCCACATCCTGTTAATATGAAATGGGGGCCATTATTTCATCCTTTTCCTCGTCTGCTTCATGACAAGTGGGCAACATCCTATGTGTTCATTTCAAATATAGGGGGGGGGGGCAAGGGGCATTAGGGTGCATCACGACTGCATGGCAAAAATTTGAAGTTTTTATATAGAGCTGTCTGTATTTGCATTTTGTTCCATTATGACCACCATTAAATTGGGCAAAAGATTTTTTAAATCTACGTTCATTTAGAGGTCCCCCAGTAGCAAACATATATCCGAGTAACCCCGAATAAGCAACTTCGAGTAAACCATGTAATCATTTATATGAAATCACATGTAATTGCTTAATTTTAATGATGCTATGACTAGAACAATGTTAAATATCAAATTCCATGTTTTCCCATGTTTTTATTAATTGTTTAAAACAATAACATAGCAAAAACTGATTTTTTTACATGAAACATGCAATGTCGAATTGCAAACATGTTACATTTGTAGAAATGCAGTAGTTTCTTCATGTTTCGCGATTTTTTTACTCATAGGCCTGTTTGGTGTGTCTCTACGATCTTTCTCAACTAGGCCTACTTGGAGAAAATTTTGAAAGTGTTCGTCCGATCGAGCAGTTTCAACAAAGTCCGACTCTAGTTCGACGCCCAGTTCCGTCCCATCAAGAGCAATTTTAGGCTATAGATCAACTTAGCCATCCACCTTTCCCTATGTAGAGAACCAGGTTTCCTAAAGCTCACTTCACCTCTAGAAGCAGATAAGTAAACAAGTGATAGCTCAGTAAACTGTGATTATCGTCACGTAGAACTTCAGCCCTATCATTGGCAAAGGCGATCACATCAGCCATCATCATCGCCAGGAGCTCTTGGGCCTGCATGTCATGATCAGCTGGACAAAATGGAAGAACCTCAGAGGAATTGTGTGATATCAAATCCCAGTTTCTTCGAAGCCCTGTGAACAATGTGACATCTGGTGACTTGATGCTTCGATCTTCAGATCTGTGAACACATGAGATAGAAGAACTTCACCAATATGATGACGACAGTCTGACCAGAGGATAGCATGCTGCAACTTATCTTGTATGGAAATTCAAGACGACTGGGTTCCACCAAAACTATGTACACTGCATTGGGATGGAAAGATGACATCCACTCTTACAAATCACCATGTTACTGGAAAACGTTTGACTGTAATTGTGGCTGATGCAATACAGTTAAAGCTGCTGGGAGAGCCAAGTTACTTCAAGGCTACAGGCCAGTCATGCGGAGCAATCATTGCAGAACTAACAATGAAGCTCATGACAAAATGGAATTGTAACGACAGCATTGTAAACATGACATTTGACACAAGAAGCTTAAAAACTGGCCACCTAACAACAGCTTGTATTTCCATACAAGATAAGTAGCAGCGTGCTGTCCTCTAGTCAGGCTGTCGTCATCACATTGGTGAAGTTCTTCTATCTCAGATGTTCACAGATCTGAAGATCGAAGCATCAAAGTCACCAGATGTCACATTGTTCCCAAGGCTTCGAAGAATTTGGATTTGATACCACACAATTCCTCTCAGGTTCTTTTGACGCTATTTCACCTATTACCTTGCGTCCAGCGCTATCTGCAGTCGCATTTAAAGTAGCAACCAAAGATACACACTGGTGGCGATCTTGTTTGACAGGTGGGGGGACAATTTAGAATTGATCTGGTCAAAAAAGAGTTTTGAACTGATCTGCTCAAAAAAGGTCCAAACATTTTCTTGCACGATAAAACTTTTGACCTTTTTTGCTGTTTTTTCAAAATGTGTGGGAGGGGGCAAATGTATGGCGTGGGGCCCCCACTTTTAACGGTGGGGGTCTTGTCCCCCTCGAACCCTCGGGATCGCTGCCCATGAAGATACATCACCTCCAGACTCGGTTATCAATCCTGGTGTGAACGCCGCTTGCTGTGTTATTAACTAAGATTCAATACAACTTGCTAGGGGCTGGGGGGACCTCTAAATATTTTTTTATTAAATTTTCTTTCTTACCATAATGCTTCTATACACTAATGTAACACAATTAAATAACAGACAACTTAAATTTAAGAAAAAATTGTTTTTGATGCACCATAGGGGGCATGGCCGGATTGGCCCCCCCCCTGGATCCGTCCCTGAGTAGAATAAATTCTTGGTTAGACAGCATAAGTTATTACAGCATGCTTTACTTAGTGAAATGATTGGGAACATACTTAGAACTGAAATGTCATAATCAATTAAACATCTTTTCAGCAAACAGATTTGTAATATGTCTTAATATATTAAACACTATTAACCAAATGTTTTCATTTTTTCAGCAAAACAAATCAGAAACTGAAAGAAATCCTTGGAAAATACCATCTTCATGGCGGCTGCAGTTTGGTAGTCATTTTGATCAAGCACTGTACTAGAACACTACGTGCAGTTGTCCAACTGAGAGTTGACTATAAGATACGAAAGTGTATCAGCAACAACTGGCAAAGCATTATATATCTTGAACAGAACTAGGCAGAGGTCCAAGTTCTTATTCTGGTTGTCATGTTGTATTTGAAAACTGAATTTTAAATAATTAGCTTTTCTGTGCAAAATATTCTTTACTGACTTGTTTTCACATGGTTAAGTTGAACTACCGGTAGTTAACACAGACAAAGCGGTTCTTGATCGAACCTCATCGTAAGACACGATGTGTCAGATTTTGGTCACTTTGTAATGAAACTGCAGTCTAATTCTTGTCTATTTGTTATGCAGGTTTCTTTAGTGTCTAGGATGTTTTAGAAGTCCAGCTGTTATGGATACGCAAGTTCAAAAGATTATGTTGGGAGTTCACACTTCAATGAAATCGGAGTTAGCAGAATGAATAGAAGTGAATTTATAAACTTCAGACAAGCCACTGACATGCACACTTGCACAGTGGGCCAAGTACTGTACTGTCCTGTCATATAATTTATATGAAGACCAACATAGGCATAATCTATGAGGCAGCTGGGCTTGACAGACCCATAATTTAGATACTTGGTTTTGTTGATAGTGATACAACAGCGACAGGCATATTATGACTAAAGTCAAGCTGGATATTGCTCCAAGAATGACTGTAGAATACCACGTCATCTGGTGCCACGAAGTGGGAAGACTTGTTGAACCATGTAGTGCAACAAAAATTTATATAGAGCTTGAAGAGCCCTTTAAAACAACTAAATACCAATATATTGCTTCTTGGTTGTCCAGGATCAACCCAACACTAGGCAAAGTGTAATGTCTGTTAGAATTTTTCTGTAAGCAGTGCCACACAATTTTAGCATTACAAACGGTGTCTATCCAGATAACTGTACCAAAAATAACTTCTATGCTGATCATGGTGTTTGCAAAATACTAGTAATTTCCTTCTGGTTACAATTCTATGCCAAAATATCTCGTGCAGATAATTCTATATGCAAAATAACCAAACATACTCTAGTTTCAAAATACTGATAATATCCGTGTGGTTCTATTGCCAAAATGAATTTTTCTTGCAGATTCTAGAAACTATTTCCAAATTATCATTTTTATGCAGATATTGAATTTCAAACACGATGATGCTAATGCTCCTTCTAATATGAATTCTTCGTACTGATAATCCTGTATACATGCACTTGTAAAAGTAACTTATCACACTCACAATTCCATTTAAAAATGACGATACTAACAGTTCTCATTCTACATTTTTTCAAGCTGATAACTACATGCACACCCATAGAAACATCACATGCTAAATTTTTATTTCAAAATTAACTTTCTTATCCTGTCAAACAGGTATAAATTACAAACTAGTTCATATACACACTACTAAATAATCATATAAATTCCATGGTCATCTTAAAACTGAACCAAACCAATATTAATATTACTGACTCCAAGCTATAGCTAAATTGATCAAAGCTGTCAAGTCCTTTTTGTTTACAGGTTAGTTTTGGTTGCAGTATTAGTTTTGTCTACAGTACTATTTAGTGTTGTTTACAGTACAAGTTCCTGAGCAGTTACAACTAGCAGTTATTAGTTCCTGAGCAGTTGCAACTAGCAGTTGTTGCCAAGTTTTGGTTTTGTTAAGCAAAAGAAATTGCAGCAACTTTTATAGAAACAATATAACAACCGTTACATGGTCATCAAAAAAGGATGTAGAACACAAGGCTGAGGTCTACTAATGTTGAATATGCAACATCAGTTACAGTAACAGCCAAAACTGAAAATATAATTTTCTATCAGTCTTGTTTAAACTTCACCTTTACAGTCACCTTACACAAATCCTCCAACTGGTGAACTGCCATTTCTAAGTATGCAAGGAGACCAGTTTTACATCACCTTCGTTAGTTAGTGTGTACTTTGGTTGTCAGACTACAAAATGTAGACAACTCCAACAGCGAAAATCCAAAGCACAAAGAAAGGTTAACTCAAAGTGTGCTTCACAAACAACGGAAAGAATCCAGTTTACAAAACAGTTTATGTTTTAACATAATTTTGCTACCAAGCACTATGTATTTTATCACACGTTTTTATAATTTGATACTGAACAAATACAGGTAAAATCAGGTAATTATTGAAAAGCAAACATCCGAACTTCGTAGATATCCTTGGGCATAGACTTTTGTTTTTCCTCCTTGACGCAAGATAGTCCAGCTCTTTTGGCAAGATCTATGATAAGATTCCGTGGTCGAGCAACGCTACTGTCTTCATCATCGAAATCAGGTTCGTCTGAACTGTTTATGTTTTCCTTGATGATTATCAGGCCATCGACTGCAAGACCTCCTTTGCATCTTTGAAAGAATGCCACCAGATCCTCGTCCGTTAGATTCATGAGTACCCACTGGCACCAGATGACATCGTATCTCCCAGGTTCTGGACTGAAATCTTGAAGCCCGGAGCAGATGTACCGCTCAACCCGCGATGACTGTTCACCAATGAAGTTCTTCGATTCATTTAGAAAATTCTGATTCTGCTCTACCATGTCCACTGTCTTGAAAAGTGGAAGAAGTAGTCTTTTTGTTATGCGACCAATTCCAGCACCGCAGTCTAAGGCACACGATGTTTTTGTTTTGGCGTTAAGACCCTAGAACAGATACATTCACCATTATCAGAAGGGAAGCAAATAACTTTCTCTGGGAAACGTGCTAACTGCACTTTTCAAACTTTATGGTGTTTTACAATCAAATATTTTATTTCTCATACCAGTTGACATAACGCAAATGGTAACAATCATTGGTAAGTGTTAGTGATTAGATAATCTCTCAGCTGTCACTCTCCCTTGAATGCTAATACAAGTTTCGATATAGAACCCTCGATATAAAGTTTTTGTGATTCTTATTTGGAAGGGAAAAGTTGTGAGCCAGAGGGCGAAAAAGATGAGTAAGTCGGCTCTCTGGGAAGTATGGGCAAAGAACATGTGGGTTTGAGACCACTGGTTTAAATAGCCGGCCACCAGCCAATGAATGTTTTTAAGTCATATAAATGGTCCAAAGCCTAAAAACACTGCGCTATAAATAAGCTAGGCTTTGCAGCAGTGGATCCAAAATTTTACAGAGGACTGCCAGGTAAATACAGACTGAGTGCCTGCGTATATAAACAATATGGTTGCCACTGACTTCGCTCCAATAGAGCGCTGCTACCTACCAGCTACAACCCATAATGCAATTCATGATGTAAGTAACGAACATGAACTTATATTAAAAACATAACTAAATGGACACTAACTTTTGTAAATTTATATCTAAGGATCATAAAAACAATCAGATACATATTTCAAGAAATAACCATTTATTAAGATGTTTGCATATATATTATAGTTTTTTAGGAATTTAAAGTGTGTGTTACTTTCTCACTTAGCAAATTGTATTATGAAGCTGGTAGCTAGCAGCGCTCTGTTGGAGCGGTCAGTGGTGACAATATTGTTTATATACACAGGCACTCAGTCTTCCCATTTACCGACTGCCAATATGCAAGGCTTGTTTTTTTACAACCTTGTTCTTTCCCTATGTTATCTGTACTTTTCCATGCCCCAGATGTCTCATGATTTCTATACTTTCCCAGTTTTTTAAAGTGTCTACTTTCCAGGGTTCTGTCTTTTGCCCCATTCTGTACATACTCTACACAACCGACATTTCTTCTATATTCACTAAACACCTTACCTCTGGCCACCTAATGCAGGCCTATACAGTGAGCAGCGCTTTATAAATAACCATATATGATATCATTGATCACAGCCTCCTCCTTCATCAATACCTTCTTGGTGTGGCATTTCTGGCACTGATCTACTCTTGTTCCAGTCCTACCTGTCTTCCCAATCCTTCTCTGTTACGCCTCCATCCACTGCTCGAGTGGCGCTTTAGAAGTTTTGAGTTTACGATTACGATAATTACCGAACCAATCCAATTATCGCTAGTGTACCTTTATAAATTGTCTGAGAAATTTATTTGAGCCACTGATGTCTGCGCTGGAAATCTGAGTAAATCCTCCCAACATCCCATCTAAAGTAGCAGGAATAGATTCCCAATAGGACTTGGAGTTTTTATATCTTTCCTCAGAATCCATCGCTGACTCCACGTTGTTTCCTTGTCGATCAAATTGTTGTACTGAAGACTGCCGACCTGCGTTTAGATCCAGTTCGTTACCGCGAAAGACGAATACCAGACTATATAGATGTTATATTACTCATAGATCTTCACAGAGCACTGTATAAGAGGCCGTTGGCTACATCGACGTAATATAGTCTACGACTCTAAGATCTTTGATATAGGTCGATGGTTGGCTACCACTCGAATCAAGGAATCTATGCACTCGAATCAAACTCGAATTCTAAGTAAGTAAGTAAGTAAAGTATGTATATTCTTTATTAAACACTAGCAAACGCACAGCGCTTTACCACAGTATAAATGATGTAATTATTTATACTGTGGTAAAGCGCTGTGCGTTTGCTAGTGTTTATTTATAAAACAAATGTATATGCACAGGTTTTTTCTAGGCTATGCGCTTTACATGAAAGAACGATTACAATAACCTTCTAGCTCCTGTTCTAAAGACCGGGTATGATTTGCGCCCTCGTTCTCATAATCTGGTTTTCACTAGATTTGACTCCCTTACCCGACGAGATTTCCTGAGTAGGATGCTGTACAGTTAGGCTCTGTTGGTATTATAAGGCCTATTTCATTTATAATCTAACGTCATTATTACTGTTATATTTTTCTTTCCTCTTTGTGTAAAATTGTATGTAAAGCCACAGTATAAATGATGTAATTATTTATACTGTGGCTTTACATACAATTTGACCCCAAACCATTCTGTCAGCTCTCCATCCACTCTCACAGCACTTTCAGACTTGTTATATATGTCCTCTATCAGCATCACTAGTTCTTCTGGTATTCCACAGTGTCTCATTGTTCTCCACAGTCCCTCTTGCCATACGCTGTCAAATGCCTGCTTGTAGTCTATGAAGTTATTGTACAGTACTCTATTCTTTTCGATGTATTTTTCCGATAGTTGTCTAATCACAAATATTTGATCTATTGAGCCTCTCTACTTTCTAAATCCCGCCTGTTCTTCACTCATCGCTTCCTCCGCGTATCTCTTCAGTCGGTGTTGTAGTACTCCGGTGTATACCTTCCCGGGTGTGCTTAACAAGCTAATTGCTCGGTAGTTGCTACATTCCGTTTTGTCTCCTTTCTTATATATTGGCACAATTATGGCTTTGCACCAGTCTTTGGGGCATTCTCTGCCCTGGTAGATTTTGCTGCACAGTCTGTGTAGCATCTCTATCGAGCAACTCCCTCCTGCCTGTAGCATTTCTGCTGTGGTGTTGTCCTCTCCTGGTGCCTTTTTCCTCTTCAGGTTCCTGACCGCTGTTTCTACTTCTTCCTCCAGTATGTCCAGCATCTGTTCCTGTCTGTTGCTTTCTGGTAGCTCTTCCAGCACCGTTCTGTCCACCGGATTCCCACCGTTATATAATTCCTCGCAGTGCTGCTTCCATCTTTGCTTGATTTCTGTTTTGTCATCGATTAGTCTCCCTCCTTTATCCCTCACTGTGGCTGTCACTATCTAATATTAGATGTTTGTGTCAAAAATCTTGCTGTACCCAGGTTTATTATATCTATGGGTTGTGGTTGTATCTGAATTTTGTGAAGTACATTCAATTCAATTTTCAATTCAATTCAATTCAATTCAACTTTATTGATCCGAATTCAATACAAAAGTACAGTAGGCACCAATTGGAATGTAAAAACATTCGGGATACAATAGGGAAAGCCCAAAAGGGAAGGTCCCGCTTAATTAGGGCTGCCTATTTGTTACATAGGCCTAGTAATAAGATGGCACCAAAAAATAAAAAGAAAATGATGGGGACAAAAACCAGGCCCTGAAAATACTGTCCTTGAGGTATAGTATGAATGAAAAGTAAAGGACTAGTTGAAAATACAAGTAAATACATGGTTATGTTCATTATATATATATATATATATATATATATATATATATATATATATATATATTGTTTGATCTACTAATATCGATGCTGTATATAATTTTCTTTGGCGATTTTCGTAACATCTATGGTGATTTTCAAGACTGCCGTAAACTTAACGACCTTGACCGTTTCGCACGTTTCGCGATGGATTCTCCAGAAACGTATGAAAAATCTAAATCGTACTGGGAATCGATTCCAGCGACTGTAGATGGCATGCTGGGAGGATTTTCACGAATTTCCAGCACCGATATTAGTGGATCAAGCAAATTTTTAAGACAATTTATTAAGGTACGGCCGCGGTGCTTCTTAAGTTTCGTGCTGCAAAGCGCTGTTCTTCCCGCTAATTTGACACTTGACACTTGTTTATTTGGTAACCAAACTTTTACAGATAAAAGCAGAAACATGCATTATTATATATTCCAAAGTCTGGCTACACAGGAGGCCCAAAAGGGGTAAAATGACCCCGCTACCAGAGCCACCTGGGTAGTAGTACAGTAAGTAGAAAGCAGTCAATCATCCATCATTCTTAACTCATAACTTAATTAAAGCCTGTAAGTATAATTATCATTATACAATGTTTTCATTGTTCTTAACAAATACTTAACTAACGCCAAGATAACAAAATCTGTGATCAATCCTGTGAATATTTATAATAATTCAGTGGAATAAACTTTTAGAGAAGACCTCAGCTTATTCATGAGCAGTTACCTACATACATACTTTCATGCTAGAGTAGCCCATATGCACATATACACACTTATACGCAAAATATCTCCAAAAGTTAGATTTGCGGATCAATTTAGAAAATAGATTTCTGGGATCCGGTCACGAATAAATTCTTACGTTTTATTTGGATAATACTAATGAGATCGTTTTAAAAATCTGCTTTGTGTCTGGTCGTGACCGGATCCCAGAAATCTATTTTCTAAATTGATCCGCAAATCTAACTTTTGGAGATATTTTCGAATATACTTTTCAGGATATTAGCCAAATAGTCTATGGGGCCGTCCATATATTACGTACGCAAAGAGGGGGGGGGGAGGGGGGTCAGATTTTGGCGATTTTGCGTACGGGTGCGTACGGGGGGGGGGGGAGGGGGGGTGGCCGAAATGTGTACGTACGCAAAATAAATTTCGAATTATGACGTCCACATTAGCCTATTTATAACTCTGTATTGTCCTATAATCGTCCGATGGCATTTTATTACATGATATAAAAGCCATGTGAAGTTATTCTGTGCTGTGAACAAGACACCTATAATTTGTCTATATTGGCCCTCACTCATCCTTCAATCTGGCCTAAAGTGCAGAGAGACACTTTCTGCGGCTGGTCTTCTCGGGGGGGGGGGGTGTGCGTCAAGCGTACGTACGCAGGGGGGGGGGGTGCGGAAGAAAGTACGCTTGCGTACAGGGGGGGAGGGGTCCAATTTTCCCGAATTTTTGCGTACGTAATATATGGACGGCCCCTATACTAATTTTCAATGGAACGCTTGGTAGAAAAATTGTTTTTGTGAATTCGGTCAGTTATGCATATGAACCAATTTGGGGGCATAGGGATTCGGGTAGATCCAGATATATATCCTACCGGACTTGGACCACCACTTGTTATTTCTGGTGAACTTTTCTCACACGACGCAGTGCTCATGAATAGGATGGTACTCTGCGCTTTCTTTTTAGGTAGCACTTTAGGAATTCGAGATTATGATTACGATCATATTGTATATGGTACATAGTATGTATTATCTAAAATTGACTTTGGTCTTAAACCAAGGAGATAATTATATTTGTTAAATGATATTTATTTTGTTGTACTATGATAACTACGTTATTGAGGGACAGCTAGTCAAGTGGTTAGGTATCCGATCACAGCCATGGCACACAGCTATTTTAAGCTTTGTGCTCCACTTGCATGCTCTGGTATAAAATGCATACACTGACCATACATCGTCAATGGGAAGATCAGGTGACAGAGAAGAGGATGGGCCATCCATCTTCAAGCACACTTACGCAAACATCTGGTTCTTTTTATCAAATGTTTGTATCATAAACTAAACTCGGTACATCAGCCTAGCCAGTCTTGAGGTTAGATTTCAGGGCTAATCTGCTTTTTCTCAATACTGGTATACATATATATATATATAAATAAGAGGTAAATTCAGTCCATATCCGCAAGTGGGACGTTGGTGAGGCGCTCATCTCCTTTTCTAAGCCCTTGAGCTGGCAATGGACAAATCCCAAGGTCCTGGACACGGGGCCAGTGATATCACAGGACTTGCCGTTTACTTCCCAGCTTACGCCGGTACCAAATTATACTGCTTGGTGGCAGAGGCACGGTGTGCGCAAACAACTTGCCCAGGGTCGTTGCACGGAGTCGAACCGGCGACCGCATGATCATTGACCAAACGCATTACCGATAGCTCCACCGTGCCGCATATATATATATATATATATATATATATATATATATATATACACATACATATATACACATATATATATGACGTGTGTATGTGTAAACATACACAAGCATATACAATTATACATGGTGTGTGGAAAAAGTGAACCCTTATAAAGCTTCAAAAATAAATAGGAAATAAATTGTTAATAAAATTTGAAAATACAACCAATTTCATGATCATGTTTGACATATTAAGCTATAATTTGTGCCAGAATGTCCTTCGTCTTTGACACAAGCTTATACACGATTTGTGGAAAAGGTGAACCCTTGTAAAGCTAAAAATTAATAGGAAATAAATTTTTAATAAAATCTGAAAAGACAGCCAGTATCACTATAATGTTTGACACATTAAGCTGTTATTTGTGCCAAACTGTCCTCCTTTGGCTTTGATGCCTGTAGGCAGTAATGTGTGCTCGCCACTGACTTATTGCCGAGTCATTTATGCATTGATCCAAATCATCCCACACCAGACTGATGGTTGACGTAGCTCGTAAACATTCCAAATTGTTTATACAGAGACTGTTTCTTGCATTCTTTCCCGGACTTAGAGTCCACAGGATTTAGGTAAGGACTTTTTTGAGGCCAAAGTTCAGGAGGTATGAAATCAGGAGTTTCGTTTATCCACAATAACAATATTAAAATGGCAGACCGCCCAAGATTTAAAAAAATTGTTAGCCATTACAGTCAAGATAAAAATCAATTTGAATTTCCTAACACTTCTGAATATTGCTTAGTTTTATAAGTTACAGTTGTTGGGGTTACTGTATTTCCACTGACACTATACAATGTACATATAAATATATGTGTGTGCATGTGAGAGAGTTGAAGGAGTCTTTTACTGGGCATTAATAGATGTAGAGATCAGATTTGTGTTGAAGTTTTCTTTAAGAGAACACAAGTTACTGTTTGTCAAATTATGTTAGGAATTTCTGAATGCATTACATTTTAGGTGTCATGTTCAAAATAACTACATTTTTTTTAGTAATAACTGTCCCTGTTAGATACATTTTGCTTTAAAGTGTCATTTATATGTAACTGATCTTCCCCCCTATTTCTTGGATGAAGCATTTGCTCCAAGGTTTCTATGGTGTAGACGCCCGTGACTGTAAGGAAAGCATAAGCGGGCTCATTCCTATGGAACTCCCTTCCCTTGGTACTGCATAGGGCCCTACTTGCTGGATTCTCTCTCTCTCTTGTTCGTCGTTTAAGGTCTTTTTCTGTTTCCGCGAGGCTCACATGATGAGAGTGCCTCTGAATAGTTTGCTCTGTGAGAGGCACACTATAAATTCCCAGATACCATACCATGGGCAGCAATCATGGGGCTGTCGAGGGGGGACAAGACCCCACCTTTAACAGTGGAGGGGACACGCCATGCATCAGACCCCCCACGTTTTGAAGACACCCCCAAAAAAGGTCATCTAATTTTTTCACGCATGAAGTGCGAAATATTTTTGACCTTTTTTTGACCAGATCTGTTCATGGCAATAAATTTTTTGACCTCTTTTTTGACCAGATCAGTTCAAAACTTTTTTTTCACCAGATCAGTTCTAAAATGTCCCCCTCACCTGTCAAACAAGATCGCTGCCACTGTACCATACCATACCTTTGATTTTTAGAAAGTGCGGATTCAGAATCTGGCTTCTCATTATTCAGGAACTGATTTTGGTAAGAATTTCTCATGCATGCTGAAATCTTTTGTAGGGTCCAAATGCCAGAACAAAAGCCTCGCGTGCCTTAGACTGCGGTGCTGGAATTGGTCGCATAACCAAAAAACTACTACTTCCACTTTTCCAGACAGTTGACATGGTAGAGCAAAATCAAGATTTTCTCAACGAAGCCAAGAACTTCATTGGTGAACAGTCATCTCGTGTTGAGCGATACATCTGCTCCGGCCTTCAAGATTTCATTCCAGAACCTGGAAGATATGACGTCATCTGGTGCCAGTGGGTTATCATATACTTGAGAGATGATGACTTGATAGCATTTTTTCAGAGGTGCAAATTAGGTTTGGCAGAAAATGGTCTTATGTTTGTGAAAGAAAACATTACCGACAAAGAGCAGCTTGAGCTCGATGGCGATGACAGCAGTGTCACTCGTCCAAGGTCTTTGATTCTAGATCTCGCCAAACAGGCCGGCCTTTCATGCATCAAGGAAGAGAAGCAGAAATCTATGCCCAAGGATATCTATGAAGTACGGATGTTTGCGTTTCGGTGAATGTTTTTGGTATTGGTCAATGTTGTAAAAACCAATGTTGATTTACAAGCTTTGTATAAAGCAAAATAACACTTTTTAGCTGTATTTTATGCGCTTTAGCCTTTGTGAACGTATCCGGACTTAAAATTACTTAGCATTTATTGATGGATAATGTAGGATATTTAGTGATTTTTCCCAGGGATTTTGTGTTCATCAAACATAAAAGCATCCTGGTGGCCTGCTTTTGTCACAGTACACCAATTAGCATGTCATGTGCTCTATTATAGGCTTTATAGCATCCAATTTTTATCTATTTTCTGTGGGATTTTGTTTCAGATAATTTTATACATGTACATGTATGTATTATATGTGTTGACTTTTAAAGTATCTATAACATTTGATTTATTTTTATGCAAAGATAAATGCATAAGGGATGTCCTAGTGCATGCACGCACATACACACACACACCTACACACACACACACACACACACACACACACACACACACACACACACACACACACACACACACACACACACACATATTATCATCTGATATTTGTTACTGGGAAATTGTAGTTTTGAGTTCATCAGCCAAATGACTGTATTTTTAGTAGTTTAAAAGTACAGTAATGTTTGTTAGTACATTTAATAGCAGTGTAATGCTAACAGTAAATGTTCAGAAAATGCTGGCATATCTAGCCGCTGAGATGAGGGTGTACTGTGTACAATTTGACAATGATTGTAGTATTCTCTTTTCAGTCTTTCTATTTTAATATCAAGACCTGTCTAATGGCACTAAAATATTTGATGACTTTTTATGCAATTCTTTGATAGTTTGCATAATTTCTGGCCCTTTTGCCTTCATTCTGAACTATTCCATTTCTTTTCCAATTTTCACACAAGCTTTAGTTTACAGTATTATACATGCTTTGTTCTACATTTCTATGGCAACCTTTACCAAAACTGGAAAACTAATTTGGGTTACTTTGTTATGTGCCCATAAACAGAGCTGTAGTGGTAATATTAGAGGTAGTACACGCTACTGGTTAGTTTTCCGAAACAAATTAGATGTGAGTATACGCTACAGTATTTTTTGAGTATACGCTACAGTATTTTAAAATAAATATAAATATTTTGTGAGGTGAGTTTCGGTCTCTAGAGGTATACCCGCGTATACCCTCGACTACAGCCCTGCCCATAAACTTAAATGGAGACACATATTGTTGCCTTAGGTTTCACAGCACAATACAGTGCAACTGTAATTTAATAGCGTCCTCCTTACTAAGTTCAGAAGTGCTTTGCACTAAAGACACCATGAGGCTTGGACTGGCCCGCCGGGACACCGGGAAATTCCCGGTGGGCCGGTCGCCCAGGTTTGGACTGGGCCGGCAGCCCAAAAGAGAAAAATAGAGTAGGTTCAAGACACTATCAATGAATTAAGTCAAATACATAGAAATTTTGAAGGCATTTTTGAAGCAGCTAGGGGTCGTTCATAAAGGACGTCCGCAAAATATGACCCACTTTGGACCCCTCCCTCCCCTTGTCCTCACTTGTCCGCATTTGACCTTACCTCTCTTCCTCCCCCTAGCGGACGTCCGCACGCCTAAGCCAGTTTTAATGTCATCATTATTTTTTACAATTATTCCACAGTTCCTGTGCACGTTTAAGTGACAGTTCAGATTTCATATCGCAGGATGTGCAGTAATAAAAGCCTCTAAAGTCGCAGTAAAGGTTATACCATGCATGAGGTTTTAGGAATTTAGGCAATCACTTCACTGACCTTTTCGTCTGTCAGGGAAGGTTGAAACAAGGTGCTGTTTGAAAAACTATCAAATTTAAAATTTTAGATGCGGACGTCCGCACTGGTCATAAACCTCCCTCCCCATTGTCCGCATTTCGATGACCCTCCCTCCCCCTCATTGCGGACGTCCTTTATGGATGACCCCCTACACAATTTTCAGAACTTGCTAACAGTGAACTAGATCAAAGAAATCTCGACATTGATGTTGAGACTGCTTTGAAACGGAAAAGAATTAGGGGCCATCCACATATTACGTACGCAATGAGGGTACGTCGGGGCCCTCGAGGGTCGGATTTAGGCGATTTTGCGTAAGGGTGCGAACGGGAGGGGGGACAAAGTGTGTATGTACGCAAAATAAATTTCTAATTATGACGTCCACATTAGCCTATTTATAACTCTGTATTGTCCTGGAGTAGTCGTCCGATGGCATTTTATTACATTATATAAAAGCCATGTGCAGTTATTCTGTGCTGTGAACGAGACACCTATAATTTGTCTTTATTGGCCCTCACTCATACTTCAATCTGGCCTAAAGTGCAGACAGTCGCTGCCTGGAGCTGTCGAGACACTTTCTGCAGCTGATCTTCGGGGGGGGGGGTGCGGCAAGCGTACGTACGCAGGTGGGGGTGGAAGAAAGTACGCTTGCGAACGGGGGGAGGGGTCACCGATGGTTAAGCCTATATAAGTATTCGTTTGAGACTCCATGGCCCCTACATTGGCAGCTGCTAACGGTTGTATACGTCTAATTGTACTGAAAAAGATTAATTTTGCTCAACTATTTTAAGACTGTAGACATATTTGAAATTTTAATCAGGAGACGTGATTTATGCGAGAGAGTTAAGGCCTATAAAACATTTGCATCGACGCAACCTATTTTCAACTTGTAGGCCTATACGACAGAGGAGTTACTGCATCTATAGGCTACATATGAATATTGCCTAACATCCTAGTGGGCTTGTTTCTCGTTGGTTTAGCTGTGAGCTCAAGTGACATTAATTACGTGACATGTAACTGCGCTTGTCAGCTCGGACTGTCACGGTAACACATTAAGTGGGCATATAACTGCCCGTCAGTCGTAGGTCCTGCTTGTTTTAGGCTGACAAACGTCTGCCCCATGCACGTGCAAGTGTACTACCATATCCGCTTATATTCAGCAAATTCATTATCGGTTATCCGACAAGGACGTCCGCAAACTGACTCGACATCCCTGCCAGCATTTCCGTGGGCGTTAGATGGGACCCATGTGGGCTCTATAGGGTCCTATGTAGGAATAAGGGTCCTATATGGGCTCAATGTGGGTCCAATGCTGGTGGGGATATTGGACCCATCCCTCCCGCTTGTCCGGCCGTAATGGGCGACCCATAATGCATGCATATGCTACTGGACTCAATATACCATCTGCTTCTGCATAGACTGTCACTGCCTCATAACATACATGGTTGTTTATTGGAGCTGGATTGCAGACTTTTAGAACGAAGACAACGTAAACTGTGTTTGGCACATTTTTTTTATTTTTACGTACAAATGAAGGGCTACAATGATCGTTGAGAACACTTGCATCAGTTCAAGAAATGCGTTGAATCTTCGGAATGCAGAAAATCACATTCTTGCCATGTAGGCATATACGGAACAGTTTGCCTTTGCAAGGCTAATAAGAACTAAAAAGATTGTTCACACAGGTGTTGCCAGGTACCTGAACGGAATGGTGATTGCATCTAGGCCACGGAAAATGCTTGCAACCTGTCTAGGTCACAAAATTAGCAGCAGCAATGTTGCTATAGACCCTATATAAATATTACGTTATCTTGACAAGGTTTCCTGATTAGGCGATAGACAAACTTCATCAGAAGCTATTTGGATAGGCCTAGGCCTACCACAAGCAAACAACAGCTATGCTATGAGCAGATGAGAAGTGTGTGCAAGGACGTAGATATGCCCAAGTGCAGGCTTAATACCACGAAACTACAATTGCATGACACACACGCACAGAGATGACATCTTGGTAAACTGCATCTAAAACTGTGTCCATTAGAGGTACTTAAATGTTGAAACCCTCTCGGTGTCTGTGTGCCTGCGACCTTTCAAAATTCTGTCCACCAGGGGCTTAACAGTCCCCTATGTGCTCGGAAAATAATAACTCTAAACGGTAGACACTTAAGTGGCTAGAAGACTATTAGTCTGTAGTTCGATTATGAAACACATCCACTGTGGCCTGCTACCATACATTTTATTGTGGATTCCATGAAGTGTCTGGTCGTAAGTAAAATCGATGTGCTACATTGCCAGACAAATATTCCCTGAACATTCTGGCCACATTACATCATTACGAGTAACGTCCAGCAACAGCAGCTATTAATGTGGCTCAAACGGTCCTAGAAGTATACATGACAGTGAAGCAAACCAGCCATGGCCTGCTGCCAGACATTCCATGTAGCTATTTTATCATAGCAAGACAAAATTATCTGGCTGTAGGGCACAGTCTGAGTGCTTTACTGCAACGTAAAATGAATAGGAGCGTTCGTGCAACATTTTGTAGCTGAGATTACCAGACGTTACTGTAAGAAGAACGTCACATGCTGTTAGTGGAATGTAACCCGAGAAAGCATCCAAACAAAGGCATAACTGTGATGATCACACGTTTTGCAAAAACCCAGCACGGGCTTTAGTATTAACTGCCATTCAGGGAGCATGATATCAACTACACCAGTGGCTCCCATTTCAACACCACATGAGAATTATTCACATAAGGCTTCGCCGATTCGGGATTGCCAATTCCGACACCCGTCATATCTGTGCGGAAAACCAATACAAAACGTAGTAAGTACAAAATACAGTCACTGAAAAAATTACCATGCCGAGACATCAAAGGCATCTGAGAAGTTGTAGAATGATGTGTTGTTATACGTCGCCGCACTGCACCTGCATAGCCTTCTCTTATACTTGGCTTGTGTTTCGTATACATCCGGGCATACACGTATATATGTTTTTATAGGATATTCGATAACATCTAGAGCAGACATACATACAGTTAAGCAGATATTTAGAAGAAAATAGCATTCGCGTGTCCAGGCGTTAGGCTACATGATCTATAGACTGTCTTTCCGCTTGTATTTATGCACCCGAATATGCCTACTGATAGTCATATACGTGTGCATAAATACATGCATGTGTAAGTCGTAATGGCATTTACGCATCGACGTAAATGGACTTATTTCTTCTCTTCTTTCTTCTCTTTCTCCAGATCTGTATATAAGAAAAGACATTACAACGGTAAATGTTCTGTTTGCGTGAGACAATGTGATGAAGCAGAATTGGCGCTGTCAAAGACTGCTTTATGGGACTACATTGTCTCCTACCCTAATCGATCCAATCCTCCAACTTCAAAGCTTTCTCGTCCTCAACAAAAAGATCCTTAGTCAATTCTTATCCTCCTCTCTTTGGTCTCTCTGGTAACCAGACTTCGGTGTTCCCTTGACAACTCTGGAAACCACCCTACATGACGCAGCGCTCATGAATAAGCTGGTGCCCTGCGCTTTGCGTTAGAGTAACGTTTTAGAAATTTGAAGTTTACAGTACTGCATTGTGAAGTTACCCGTGAGCTTATTCATCTCTCTCATCGTTCCAATTTCAAACACTATCTACTGTAGCTGTCCGACTGCCCATACAAGCCTGACCTTTGGTCCCGACTTGGAATCGAACCCGATGTTACTTGCCTATGCATCGATTTTATTTTGACTAAGCGCGTGTGAATAAGCAAGTTTTGAGCGTTGAAAAAAACAGAAGATTACAATTCTTATAGGACTCAGGAGTATAACATGACATCTAGTCTACGAATGTGGTGACATTCATGGTAACACCGTAACAGAGGCAATGATCAGCGTTTCTGCTTCCGGGTGCACTTTGTGATCACGTTACCAAGCAATCCAAAAGCAATAGCTGGTACTGTTATGACTTCTCATTCACTATAAGCTGTGCTCCGTATGACTACAAGAAACGCATACGTTTCAAAAGTGCTTAATGTGTTTCATACGGTGCGCGATATTTACCTTCTTTGCTTGGTAGAGGATTCTTTTCTTGAGTCTCAGCTTTCTTAAGCTTGTTTTTGTCGAATTTTTCTACTTCAGAGAGATCTAAATTCAAAGAAAATGAAAACATGTTCTCAGCTGACAGTAACTTCTAGACGACTAATAAACTGTACGTATGACACGACTGGGCTTTCCTAACGATTATGATTTTGACTGTTAGTTCATCTGATGCGACCGTCGACTGGTGCTTTTTACATTACGATTACGGCGCTATAAAAATGATTAGATTAGACAGGTTAGAGTAGTGTGTGAGAAAGGAAAGATTTCAATGCAGTTTCCAAGCAGCGGCTTTTACACATAAGCGACCCTTATTACTGGTTCGAGAAGGACTAGGCCTATGTACCACTAGATCGAGTTTGAGATTCCTTTACCGTTTTAATTATGAACACATACATATATAACATATATAGAACATATATAATTATGTAAAACATATGTTTAAATACATGAGTACGCGTCTGCCTGCTTGGATATAGACGCAATTGATTTCATTAGTCATTGCTTCGGACTAAGGCGGTTTTGTTGGCGCATGCACCGACAATAATCCAAGGACGCTGGCTACAGGAAACTGAATCACATAGTGGAGAACAGAGAAGTTGCGAGGCGGAGGGAAGCCCAGAATACAGTGTACACAGTCCACAATGAAAATTAATGACCGCTCCGGGGGTGTTGAGTCAGATACGTTGTGCCAGGCGTTGCAGGCGTAGGCTGGTTATGGCTTGTTTCGAAATGCATCAATATGTGTTTGTGTTTTCCATTCAGAAATGGTTGAACCGACGCCAGCTGTTCTCAAAGTACCCGAAATGCCCACGCGACCTCTTATTGGCCCAATCCACAAGTCATGTGGGATAGATATCATTCCTGAGTGCAGCTGAAAAGAGTCTGTCGAGACCACGGGTCAGATTGGTAGCTCAATAATATTGCGTAGTGTTACAAAGTCTGCAGGGACTCGTTAACTTCTAATAAAACTTTTAAGCTATTTTGAAAGGTAGGAGTAAGCCCTACACTCCTACAGCGTGGCCTCACGTGAGAAGCATATGCGGGGTACGGGGAGGCGAGACGACAGGTTTTCAATTGCCTGAAAAGTTTATGACAAAGAAAAACGAAAAAAATTTCTGGCAGCCATGAGATTTTGACCTGAATACGATTTGGTTTTAATAAGCCGTCTGTTTATGCGCCTTCTGGTTTAGACACCTGCGCCCTAGATATCCTAAATTACAAATACAGGCTTTGTCGATTTTTTTTAATTCAGAGAGAGAGAGAGAGACAGACAGACAGACAGACAGACAGACAGACAGACAGACACAGAGAGACAGTCAGACAGACACAGAGAGACAGAGAGAGAAAGAGAGATGTTCTCAGCCATCAGATGAAAGTAATCTTGCATAATTAATCTCCAATTAATTTCAAAAACATTTCGTGGTTTACCACAGACATAACTATAATGAAATTCGAGAAATTCGAAATTCAACAGTTAAACTTAAACTTTGAACGTAAATATTAGGGGCGGCAAAAATGTGACCTATAATAGGGGAAGAGATTGTTTAATCCACCCCTGGTCACAACCAACTGCAACCAAACGACTGAATCTCCCTTTGAACATATGACACTGATGGAAATTATGTACACCTGAATGGACACCAGGTGGCTTTCCGTGGACGGTCATGACATTCCATGAATTGTAACCATTTACCTACTAACTGCAGGAGCTCGCGTTGCTTAACCTCATTCTACTTGTACAGGTAGTTGCATACCTACGTTGTATCTGCACTGCCAACCCTTCGCTCATCATGTGCGCTCGAATGCATGTACGTGCGTGCAAGCGTGTGTAGGAAAAGTTTAATTAAATGCAGATGTTGTTGACAAAATATAGCCAAGCGCTTAGGGACTGAGTAATGGGAATGCACTTCTTGTACAGATGTCTCCCACACATTATAATCAGCTCGGCAAGCGCACACAGATCATACAAGGAAGAAGCAGCAAGGGTCATTTGACCCAGGCTTCACATTGAGAAGGGGTCTCAGCTTTTGAAACATTCACAGATTATTAAATTACTTAGATTGAATTACAGTCGTAAAAAGTTACTGTCTTTCTTTAACTGCTTTTCCTCAAAATTTACAGGCCTAACACAATAGCTATGTATTTGTAGAATTTTATGACATGATCTGCATGGGTCTCGCATCTGCATCTCTGAAGACCACGAGTGCACGGAATGAAGACACAAGACCGGTATATTATCATGTCGACTGAAGTACGACTTAGTATTAACAGTTACTAGGTAAATGGAACACTGTTCCATTGAGAAAACTAAAGAGTTAATCAAATTCTGCAATTACACCGAACCAGATGGCTAAAGGAAATGCTATCTCAGTTCTGAGAACGTGGAATGTACGTTTAAAACCAGCATGAATCACAAATAAGTGAATGTCAATTAAAGCCAGCATGTAGTCCCTATGATTACGTCCTGTTAATCAACTACGTCCGTCTCAATAGGATGTAGTCTAGTCTGGGTACGTTTGCATACTCTACGTATACACATTATGTTTATAACAGGATCTTCATTTACGTTCATTGCCCCCAGTGTAATGAGTGGAGAGGTTTGTGAAAACAAGTCTAATATAATCGTTACCCGTCAAATTTATTTGAGTTTATGGGTGAATAAGCGTTGTTTGAAACAAAGCGCTATTTGAATTTCGTGCGGTTTAGAGCAGCACAATAAGGTCAATGATAGCGTGACAAGGAAATCACACAGGCAAAGGGTAAATAATTCACAATCAATGGCTGTCACCATTGGTACGATTGATAGATTATATTCAGGGCTGTAGTCGAGGGTATACGCGGGTATACAGCGTATACTTACCTCTAGAGACCGTATACTCACCTCACAAATTATTTGTACTAATTTCCAATGCGTTTCGGTAAATTAACCATTGGCGTATACTCACCTCTAATTTGTTTCGGAAAACTAACCGGTAGCGTATACTCACCTCTAATTTTACCACTACAGCCCTGATTATATTATATCTATAGCACGACTTATTCTACATTGACGTACAATCGTACAGGCCTCAGCTTAAATCTGTATAATGGTATCGGGGCCAAGTTTCTGTCCACCCTGCAAAGTCTTTCTTGTTATTCTGATCTTGACTTAAGACCCACTTGTTCAGAGTATTTATTCTTGTGCACGATGTCTTTCTCACTAAACAAACCCCAATAACCGTTTGAATTAGGAAAGGCATTGGTGCGCAATCGATTGAAGACCTGGTAGTTATTAAAACGGTGCCGCAGAGCTATAGGCGTACTGCACAACATAGATAATTCATGAGAGATTGTTGTACTTAGAAACCCAGGTTAATAGGTTATACCTGGTTTGTCGGCCATTCTGTCGTTGAATTACAGTTCAAAGCGTCTAGTGACTCAGGCTCCGCAGACTGTGAGTTGTCTCTTTCTGCCAAAGAGATGAACCACATGTTATGCTGATAACCAGAATGCACGCAGGCAAGCACACACACACACACACACACACACACACACACACACACACACACACACACACACACACACACACACACACACACACACACACACACACACACACACACACACACACACACACACACACACACACACACACACACACACACACACACACACACACACACACGAGGTTAGTTTGCACAAGGGATGTAACACAAATCAGATATACTCTTTTGGATCTTGACAGGATCCCAACAGACGCTATGCAATATTCTGTGGCTATATATACAGTAGCCTACAACTGAAAAGCAGTTGAACAACTTGAAACAAAAATGCTTGAAGCGCAGACGAAACAATAGGTTAGCTAGACGACAAGAGATGTTCTAGCGTTGTAACATTCAGCATCATCCCAACAACACCTAAAAAAATAGTTTCTTTACTTCCCGGTAAATACCGTTTCCCAACTTAGCAATTATACTACAAACGTAAATCGACAAATTATAATAATAATAATTATTATTACAGTATTACTATTTCCTCTCATCCTTTAAGAATTTCCCTTGCTTACACGGACACGACAGTCTTCAAAATATTAGTAAAATATAATTAGCCTAACGCACATCGCGTGACCGGACTGAAAGATAGAAATCGTTGATGGTTTCTCTACACACCAATCAATATGACAGCCGCAGAGTAAGACAGAGAGGATTGTATTACGTACGGTTCAGTCGACGACACGGAGGCTGTGACTGCTGCTGCTGCTGACGAGAGATGCAGAAGAGGATGCGGTGGATGTCTTGTGAGGAAGCGCCTGAAACAGAGAACGACTGCTTCTGATTCTCCCGGAGTCTAGACACACGATTAAGAATACGAGAAGCTGCTGGATTCCGGTTGCGGCCGCTGAGCGCTGCTACTTTGTACGCCCATGAATCGCCTAGGCCAGCTGCTGATGCGGATATGAAGCAGGGCGTACGCATCGGCCTACTCGCCATCACAGTCCCCCACCACAGCACTGGCCTCTTCGGCTTAGCTGCTCGTGACAAGCGAATCGATGTGGCGGCAGAGGCAGAGTGAGTAAGCAGCTGTGGCTGATTCGTTCGCGGCGGCCAGATTAGCCACGCAGCCAGTTTGGTTCCACAGGCTAGTCACTGGCTGCCTCCTAGTGCATTTATTTTCATAATGGATGACATCTTCTTTGTCTGGTTCGGACGGACGAATAGGAGAACACATACAGACCCACATAAACACACATAAAAGAACAGATAGATGACTGACTGACTACAGACCCCCACAGTGGCTAAATGAAAGAATCACATTATGGCGATGTTGTTCTTGAAGGCAGTGTTTTGTTGCTGTTGTGACAACGTAATGACGAGGATGATGAAGATGTGGTGATGCTGCCTGGTGATGTTGACTTGGTGATAATTACGATGCGTTGCGTCGAAATAGTTTCTCCGTGTTCTAAAACTAGGACATCATTGTTGCTGAATAAATTGATTCCCTTCTTACGGACTTCGATCCTCGAGAGACATTAATTATTCATCAATCAATGCGTCTGTCTGTTTGTCTGTCTGTCTGTCTTTCTGAACGTCTTTCTGTCTCATTGACTGTCTGGCTGAAAATCTGTCTGGACATTTGTATGCAGGAATTGCGGCATAAATGTGGAGTGGCAATATGCCGGCCATATATCTGTCTGAGGATGGCTGTGAATGCGTCATACATACGAGACCAGCATCCCGCTGTTGGATGGCTATTGGTCAACTACAACAACGCCTCGACCGCTGCTGACCAGTGTCCAGTCTATGAGTCTACATCTCTAATGAAATGACTTGTAGGAATGTAGGCCATGTATGACTGTATCTGTGCATCTGTGTATGCATGTATGCTTGTATGTAAGTACTCATATATGTGTATTTATGTATGTGTGTATGTATGTACGTATGTATGTACGCATGAATGTATGTATACACGTGCACATGGGCGTAACTTTAGTCTAAAAAGTGGGGGGTACCAATACTTTGGTCTAAAAAGTGGGGGGTACCAATTTCTTCTCCACTTTCGCTTTTCGCATGGTGGCCATTTTGAACATAATTATTCCCTGTCAGTATACTCATTAATTTTTTCTCTCGGTTTACATGTGCATCTAAGTATTTTCGCACTTTGGCGGAGACTGCATTCTCTGGGAAGGCACAATAAAAAATATTGATTGACATTGTTTAAAAAGTGGGGGGTACAGTGCCCCCCAGTCCAAAAAGTGGGGGTACGGGTACCCCTCGTACCCCCCACAAATTACGCCTATGCACGTGCATACACATACATATAATACCTATAGGCCTATATACATTATACATACATACATACATACATACATACATGTATTCATATATAAATGCATATGTGTGTTTGCCTGTATTTATGTAGCTAAACATTTGTACAGCGCCCTTTCACAACCTAGCAAAGGCTCTATAATTAATCGTCAACGTAACAGAATTAGATACCTATATCTCAAGAGCAACAGAATGGAATTACAAATAATTAGGGGCCTATGGGTCCTAAAATTTAACTTGTAAGAACAACAAATTACTACAAATGCTCAAGTAGAATTAGAAGGATGCCAAGTAGGGAAAACAGTTTCCCATAAAAATGTGGGATGGGCCCTAAATGTAAATGTAAATATCCGAAATTTTTCAACGCCATGCCAAAGCTGCGTCAATCACATCTGCTGAACACCGGCGCTATATCAAATCAAGTCCACAAGAGCCAGGTCGCTTGATCAGTTTGGATGCCAGCTCAGATTCCGGAGGGTCAAACCGGAAAGACAAAAATGTGCTACGGTATAGGCCTAAATCGTTGGTGATGGTGGTCATGATACGGCGCATAAGAGGAACCAGGAAAGGATAACTGGAAAAAGTTGGGTTTTCAGTCGAGTGAAAAGCTGTTCAAGCTGCATGACCGATGTATGGGCTAGAAATGGCAAGCGGTGTTTTATGGCCAGAAAATAATTATGTCAAAGTGAAAGCATTGCTATAAGAGAAAAGTGAAATAAAATCAACCCAGAGACAATAAGTGGTGCCTTCGAATGAAAATAACTAAGCTATATATCGAGGCCTTCGTAATGATGTAGCCCTACTGTAACATAATTGAGATACTTCTTTTTTAGGCCACACTCAGTCATGAAGCCAATTTAGAGATAATTATAATAATCTCTGAAAACACGACATGAATGTGATACTGAAACCACTGCTATCCCATGTTGAGAAACCGGTTGGGATACTTGTGTGATATTCTTCTTACGCGTGGATAAGGCTTCAGCGGTCTGTTTGAAGAATTAAACGTAGATGTAGGTTCCTACATGTTTTTCTATAGCGACTGTGTATTTCCTCAACCAATGCTCATTTTTCAACGAGTTGATTGTGTAAGATCCTTCACGAACGCTGCCTGTTTGAATGGGTGCCACGCCATTTAGAGTCCCTGGGTACGGACAGTGTTAGCCCGAGATTTGAATCTCTGAAAAGGCCTAAGCTATGTACCATTGGATTGCGAACCGGCAGAGAGATAGAAGACATGTAGGCACACATGCAGAGAGACTGATAGCACATAAAGAGAGACACAGACAGACAGACAGACAGACAGACAGACAGACAGACAGACAGACAGACAGAAAGACAGCCAGACAGACAGACAGACAGACAAAGGAATATAGAGAGCAATACGTCCTTTGTCTCAGACAAAGAGCTTGCGGACATCTGCTGACCATAGTCAGACGTCTCTGAACGGAATCCACGTCACGCCTGTGTTAGCAACGGATGGCGTCCATTCACTTTCTGGTCTTTACTGTTTGCCATGTAAATAGATCAAAGAGGAAGCTAATTGGTGTCAATTCAATTAATTTCGAAGTGTACGCATGCTGATGATGCAGTAGGCTAACAATCAAGGAACGCCCTACTTTGGTCTAATTTCTCATTCTGGCGTGTCTTCATCGATTATAGATAGATACGCCGATACAAAATGTGTGCAGTACTTCTGTTCCTAGTCAGTGGCTTTATCATTTTATCTGGAATTGCTGGTTAATCGTTTATCTGAAGTTTATGTCTATCATCATCGACGAGTAGGCTAATGGTCATCTGGGCTTGTCTAGTATAAGTCTTGTGGAGATATAGAAGTCTGGATTAGATTATTCTAGATTCTGTGTCGTGTCTCAGACACTTTTAGTGCCTTTTGACTTATGTAAGCAACCCCCCTAGTCTTTCTTAGGACCCCAGTTAAGACTTCACTGCACACCCGAGGGGTCTTTTCCAACCCACAGCTGTGCTAGTGTGATTATGTTGTGCATATATTTTAGCATTTTCTTTCACAATTCACTCTGTGGTTTACTAATAAACTGATGCTCTGGTTTATTGTGAGATTTGTGACCATGTGAATTGTATACTAATAAATTTGGTGATACCATCACTTTAAGGAGTTTAAGCTTTCT
Organism: Allolobophora icterica; assembly: GCA_963556255.1. Classification (NCBI taxonomy): domain Eukaryota; kingdom Metazoa; phylum Annelida; class Clitellata; order Crassiclitellata; family Lumbricidae; genus Allolobophora; species Allolobophora icterica. Next base: position 64,390,181 of record OY744606.1, read on the forward strand.
ATAGTGCATTTTTGAATTTTCTTAGTTTGCAAAATACGGATAAAATATTCAACTCCACAAGGATCAAACTCACGAAAGTCTGACACCCCC